>CM074721.1:561232600-561332012 GCA_037306005.1 Rhinophrynus dorsalis
CTTCTCGCTCACACATCCCTTCTGTCTTTCCTTCTCACTCACACATCCCTTCTGTCTTTCCTTCTCGCTCACACATCCCTTCTGTCTTTCCTTCTCGTTCACACATTCCTTCTGTCTCTCTTGCCCACTCTCCTCCTACACTGTCCTCTCCACGTCTCTTGTCTTTTGTGCAGCGTGACCTTTGCTTGGCTTCTGACATCCTGGGAGGTGAGCATCCACTCATCGTGCAAAGGACGGTCTCCTCTCTCCTGCTGCTGCCCCCTGAAGAAGTCCTTGTCCCACCTTCCATCTCAGTTCCTCTCTCCAGGGCAGAGACCTGCCCTCCTCATTCTTCACTGCTCCCTCAGTACAGTGGCTTCCTGCTCTTCTACGCTCTGCTCATGCTGACTCTTTATGCAGCCTACAACAAACTCGCTGTATTCTAGGCCATAAGGAGGCTTTGGTTTCATCACTGGAACAAAACTGCAGCCAGTATTTACTTCTGTTCATCCATTAACTGGCCCACTGTGTCTTATGAAACTTATATTCCCAAAGTTTTATCTGCTCCTGGTCACATCACACAGATAACAGTGGCTGGTGCCTCGTTCACTGCTTGTGATACTAACGATCTAATCGCAGTGACATCTGGATTCCAAAGAGCACTTCCTGTCATTCACCAGTCACATTAGCTGGTTAGAGTAACTGCCTAAGACTGACTTCCTAAATTTAGGCGGATTACTTCTTCTAATATCCCAGTTCAAAATGGCTGCTCGTAAACACTACTTCCTGAACTTGAAATGACACCCCTCCTGTGAAATGAATGTGGCCAGTGCAGTTCAAAATGGCTGACAGTGTGCTACCACTTACGTCCTCAATATAATAATATAATCAAAAATCGTATCCAAAAGGCAAGTCGGCTACTCTGTAGCAAGACCACTAAACAGGGATCTCTTCCAGTGCCTTCATTTTGTGCCTTTTACCCAATTTAGCCTTGTGAATCGCATAGGTCAAAGGCAATAGGATCA
The DNA here is from genome assembly GCA_037306005.1 of Rhinophrynus dorsalis. Taxonomy (NCBI): domain Eukaryota; kingdom Metazoa; phylum Chordata; class Amphibia; order Anura; family Rhinophrynidae; genus Rhinophrynus; species Rhinophrynus dorsalis. The sequence continues at coordinate 561,233,605 of CM074721.1, forward strand.
GTCATTGTGAGAGTGCACTAGACTTGTCAATGTTAGACTTGTTGTTATAAGATGACTTTCCCAGGGAATACCTATAGCAGAATGCACTCATGTGGTGCTTTTTAAGAGACAAGCCCTATTCCACCCCTTCTGCTTTTTAGTACTATGCACGTTGGCCAGATTTGTGCCTTCTTGCCCCAGACATAGATGCCTACACCTTATTGCCTTATAATTAGGATAGTATAACCAAATATCTCTCCAGCTTCCGGAACCAAACTATAATGGTTTCTATGAAGCCAATTAAACTATGATGCCACCATTGTGCAATGTATGAGCTTGAATGCACAGTCCCCAATTCATGTTGGCACTAAATGGCTACCTGTCTTATTCGTAGTTATATGTTTAAGGTTCAGCCTTTTACAGGTCCATCCCCTGTTCCTGATTTTGGTTGAGTTTGTTTCTAAATGTGACCTTTAACCTCCTTTCTGACTATATTCTGCAAGTGCAAAATGTATAAAGTCAAATTACCTATATTTTTTATCTTTCACTTTCACCTGTATTTTATGTTTTTTTTGTTTTGTTTTTTTTTCCACACGTTCATGTCACTGACTGTGAGCTGCCTGGATCTCTGCTTCCAGGTTGGTGTCTGAAAGCAGGCATAGTGATATAATGTAACGCTTTTCCTGCAACACTGTGTGCTAGGTATGCTGTATTTAATATACTGAAGGCAGATGTTTCAGGGAGCTCACTGTAGGTGAAGATGACAAATAACAAAATAGGTAATTTGACTTTTGACCTATAACTTTTTTTAAACATATTTGATACAACATTCAGAACTGCTTATGTTACATGTTAACTAAAAGCCCAGCACATGTATAGTTATGGAAATATGCACACTTCTATTTCCTGGAAAAGTTAGTCTCCTGTTACAGAACAGAACATCACTAGCATCTGAAATGCTAGTTGAAAAGCCCGTTACACAGGCCACAGTGCCACTGCCAGCCGGTGCGGGGCAGTCATGCGCAGTAGAGACTGCCCGCGCCGCGGCTGATACAGAGCTGCCTGTATCAGCCTCATCACTGGCAGTCTGTAATGCGCATGACTGCGTAGTTACACACGTTTTAGAGAATTATTCTATAGGATCACTGAAACCCTCATTAGCATATGACATGCAACTGGAAAAGGCTTCATTAGCATACAAACTCATGGAATGCTAAATTAACATATGAAATGTCACTGGAAAGCATACGGTAAGAAGTATGAATTTCTCCTTCAAGTGATAGAAATGCCTCCTCAAAAGTATCTCGTTGAGTCTTCTTTATATAAAAACTAAGAGACTGCGCTATATTTAAATCTTTAGTTTTCTGTAGTTCAAAAGTTATGCAAGGATAAAGATCCCCCGCCCCTTTCTGGCTGCCTCCTTCCGAATCTGTATTCGGGTCGTGCAATTCGACGACTGCAGCGAGTGAAGAAGAGGGGCAGGATTTCCCTTTGCTTACTGAAGTTTGTCCCTCACTGCAGCCGTCCGGACCAGATTGCAGATTCAACAGCGTCTTGGAAGAAAGGGGCGGACGTCGGATCTTTATCTTTGCATAACTTTTTAAGTTACACAAAACTCTACAGACTTAAATATAACGCAGTCTCTTAGTTTTTCTATAACGAAGAGTGGACGCAATACTTTTAAGGAGGTACTACTTACCCTTTAACTATACACTTGCTGATCTTTTGGCTACCATGACAGCCAGTTTTGAATGTAGTTTTCAATAATGTAAACTTGAATCAAGGTGAAAGGTCCTCTTTAAGCACCTACAGGATATGGAAAGTTAAAAAGGGGGTTTATTGTTGCTTCAAGGCCAAATTCTTGAAGAGCATAGCCAGCCGTCGATGTAGAAAATGGCTGTCTAATGTTGTAGCGATAAATGCAAAACAGCCACCACCCTTCTCAGGTACGGACTTCTGCTGGGGCTATCGCAAAATAGCAGAACCCCACTGCCCCCAGATTACTGTGACAGGCCATGAGCCAGGCTTCATGGTCACGCTTGGCTTGTTACTTGTCACCTATCTCCTCTTTATCCAACAGATAAGATCAGTGACTAGTAACAAGGTTATAGAGATACGGGGCGGGCAATAACTGTATTTAACTCTGCCCTTAACCCTTTGAGTGCCTGAGGGGTGCACAACGCATTAGAAAGCAATGTGTCATGCACCCCTCTGCCAGTTAGAGTTAACCCTTTGAGTGCCAGAGGATGCAACGCGTTGCATAACCCTCTGGAACTCAAAGGGTTACTTTATAAATGTATTTGTAATTCTTTGATGCAAGAGATGTCTGCAATACGTTTGCGGTGGAATCGTCTCATCCAAGGCTCTAATATATGCCTAAGGAATGAATGGTAATAATAATAATAATAATATAATAATGCTAATTATTAAAGCACAGAGCACCTATGGGTGCCTGGAGATGAGATCTATGTATAACGGTCACTGCACACTACAGGTCCAATTTCATGTGCTAAATAGGTGCAATTCTGGAGCACACAATCTGCACCATAAGCGGGACAAATAATCAGCAAATCCTCATTATCTTTGCAATACTGTGGTGACCTCTGTAGTATTCGTGGGGTTAAATAAAAATCCTCATTTAAAGCAATGTGCATTTTCTCCCCTGAGATGCATTTGGTTAGCTCCAGAATTATTCTTATTTAGCTAATTGAATTGCACCTTATATCTATTAATATATATATATATTTGAACTGTATATACACTATTAGGTGAACACAGTGTCTACAGACCACACATTGTATAGTGACGCTGAGTATCTACACACTGATAATGAACACGCTACACTGTATAGTAATGTTTATCTGTAATTTAGCGCAGTTATTTTATTTATGATTAAATTGTTATTAATGTATCAGTGTGTCTGGTTGCAGTGCGATCCTCACCCAAGTAACGGGGCTTACTATATGTGGGGAAATCAGGAAACTGCCCCAGGGTCACCGTTATGTCAGTCTGTTACTCTTGTGGCAGAGCTGAGATTCGCTAGGTCCTTGGACACAACACAGTGTACATTTTCCAGTTCAGGTGTGTTCAAAAAGTCCGCTGTCAAAGTGTGTACTGGGTGCAGGTAGAAGGTAAAAAAGCAGCTCCAATTAATATTTTAGTATTTGGGCCATGGAGAGTGTTATTTCAATACTGTCAGAGTTGTAGTACAAGAGTAATTGAATGATAAAGTATCCCCCTCCCGCCCCTTTTACCTAGTGTAAGTCACCTCCCTTCAGATGTTGAAACTGGTCTCTTGACTGGACAGATCACAGCAAGGGACAATCTTCTTACTGTGATCATAAAGAAATCCCTTCCCCCTTGAAAGGTTTTTCTTTATGACACTGAAGATTGTCCCTCTCTGTGATCCATCCGGACAGTCTTGCTGCTCTGAGGTGAGCAGTGTTACATCAGTAAAAGGGGCGGGAGGGGGATACTTTATCATTCAATTACTCTTGAACTACAACTCTGACAGAATTGAAATAACACTCTCCATGGCCTGAATACTATGAAGATTAAAGTGTTAGTAATGTCCAAAAACATTTTTTAATAGATTTGTAGAGGGTAAAAAAAAACTCATTTCCACAAACCCCATCACTCAAATCGCTATGGTTTGAGAGATATTGGCAATCAAATTTCCCCCCTCCCTCCCCTTCTCTTGATGTCAGCTGTAAAGCTGACTGAAGGAGATCCGTGTCGGCCGACACGATGAGGCTCTTCAGGTAAAAGACAAAATCCATTTATTGCAAATTAATTGCTTCATTGGAAAGGTATACAAAGTTTACTTGCAAACTAGGCACACTTTGTAGACCTTTGCAATGAAGTAATCATTTCTTCTAATAACGGGATTTTGGCTCTGCTGCAGAGCCGCTGGGTGATCTCCTGCTGTCAGCTAGACGCTGACATCGGGAGGAGGGGAGGGAAGGGGGAAGTATGATTGCGAATATCTTTCAAACCACAGCGGTTTGTGGCAATGCAATTCTTTTTTTTTTTTTTTTTTTTTTTTTTTTTTAAGCCTCTACAAATCTATTAAAAAAATGTTTTGGACATTACTAACACTTTAATTGGAGCTGCTTTTATTTTGAAACATTACTATCACTTTGAGTCCATTTCAAATGATGTAAAAGTCCTCCTGCTTGTGAGTAGTATCATATCCCCAGGCGATCCTCCTGCGTGCACGTGGAGCACACACTGGCTGGGAATCCCTCAGTAGGGTCTCTGCTTGATCACTGGTGGGTTGGGAAACATAACCGGCCCAATTGGAACATAATACAGAAGGAACCCACGGGGGGGGCAGGGACCGGAACTGTACAGTGCAACAATGACTAAAGGTCAAATGTGTTTTCACCAGTCTACTGCCGTCTTCTTCAAGGGCCAACAAACAGAAGTGGCCACCCCCCCACCACCACCACCACCAATTTATAGCCTTAACCACTTCCAAGTGAAATGATACTAACTAGTTACAACTATACTTATAAACGTAAAAATGGAAATTATATATAAATAATGTGAACTTTAAAAGTATATTTTATTGTATATTCATTGTCACTCTGCACCGCCGGTCCCTGCCCCTCTACCCTTACGGGTTCTTATTGTCTTCACGTTACATTTGTTTAGCCCATCTGAGCCTGTTCCATTGCCCAACCCACCCAGTGATTGAGTGGTGCCCCCCACTGAGGGATTCCCAGCCAGAGTGTGTGGTCCATGTGCCGGCGAGAGGATAGCCCGGCCATTTGATGCTACAGGAGGATTTAAACATCTGTCTGAATGGACATAACAACTGGGTACAAAGACAAAGGAGGACACAGTGTATGTGGGGACCCGAGACGCTGTTTACCCTACTGGGGTCCCGTGAGGGCATATATGTTTTCCTGTCTTTTGTCGTTTCAAAAAAAAAAAAAAAACTTATTACACTTAGTATTTCTTTTATGTTTTAGTTCCATGTATATGATGATCCACAGCTGTATTTTTCACCTATGACTCAGTAGCTCACACACCACGGATTATCATAACCTTTTCTTTATGGATCGTGGTGTTGCCCCCAAGAATAGATACAATAGTGGTGCATCTCCCTGAGCCCTCCCTTGCTAATCCCCCCCCCCCCCCGTGACTGGACCGTAGTGTGTGTAACTCCCCTCTCATAGACAGAGCATGCTTTAACACCCCCCCCCCCCCATAGTGGACAGATTGTGGAGTAACCCCTCTCTTGTGGAAGGATTGTTGAGTGACCCACCACCGCATCGATGGATTGTGGTGTGACCCCCTTCTCATGGACAGATCGTGGCATGAATCCCCCCCTTCTCTCTGACTGATCGTTGTGTAACCCACACACACAGACAGACACACACACGTGACCACCCTTGTTTGATGGATCGCGACTTGACCCCCCCTCATGTATGGAATGTGGTGTGCCCCCCACCACCACCTTGGATGAATTATGGCATGGGCCACCTCTCGCAGACGTATTGTGGAGTGGCCTTCCTCTAATGGACAATTTGTGGTGTGCCCCCCCCCAGTGAATGGATCATAGCTTCTCGTCCCCCACACCCATTGAGCTCAGATAGTGGCATCTCATACCCCACACACCCACATGGATCATTGTGTTGACATCTTCCCTCAGAGATTGTGGTGGCACTCCTCCCCTTTGTTGCCGGCCTTCATGTTCTCTCACACACACACACACACACACACACACACACACACACACACACACACACACACACACACACACACACACACACACACACACACACACACACACTGTGATGGCATCAGCTCACATCAGTACATTCTTATAGAGAGGAATGCACTCGCTGCCTCATCACATCCCTGCCTGACATTGGAGATGGAAAGTCTAAAGTATTTAGAGTAGATCAGAGAGATGGTCAGTGCCAATTATCAGCTCTGCAGCAAGCAGTTCCATAGTGGGACCTGGTTTATAGACATGTCTTCTATGTATAGACACCAATTTAACTGTATACATGTCTGTGTTGTTTGCATCACTGGTTCGTGTCCTGTCCTCCTTTCTTTAACAAGTAAGTGCTGCGGGACACTTTGCTAATAGCAAGTGGTACACATCAGCCCTTCAGCTGATTGCCTTTATGTATTCTCATAGTCTTACTTCTCTCTTTTGGCCTTTCTAAGATTTCCTCTTACTCTGAGCCTCTCCCTGCCTGCTCCCTAACACCTTCTTTGTACCTATCCTAGCTTTTCTCTATACTTGTCCTTCGTCTCCTCCTCTCTCTATGCCTGTTCTTTCTGTACTCCCATTCACACACTCTACCCTCTATTCCCAGTTCTCCCTCTCTCTCCTCACAATCGTAGTCTCCTTCAAACAAAACCACTCTAGCACTACCTTCCTTTCCTTAATGAAATCCTGTTCTTTCTACCTGTCTTCATTATACTTCTTCCAATCCAATATCATTTTCTCTCTACTGGTATATCTCTCTTGTGTCCTATATGGAGCACAGGAACCATGAGGTAGAGACCCATCTTTCAGTAGAGCATGACCCTTATTCAAATTGAGAGAATGGCAGAGAAGCAATATATCACAGCTTCTTTGCCCTTCTGAACTCCCTGAAGTAGCTGTGCTGCTATCCCCTGATCAGCTGATTCAGGTAAACACAGGACTTGCAAGGCATTCTGTTGCAGAGTTCCAGGCCTTTCTCTCTCTACCTGTCATTTATCCCTACGTCTCCTAACCCTGTCTTACCTTTGTCTTCCTCTTCTCTTTACCTGACCTTCCTCCACTTTTTCCAATTCCAATCTTTCTGCCTGTCCCTCCTCTACTTCCAATATGAAATCTCCCACTTCCAATTATTTTCTGCCTCTCCTACGTCTGTTTCTCTTAATTCCATTATCTCTCTACTTAATGCACTTCTTCAAATCTACCTCTGCTTCTGCTATTCCCTCTCCAATTCTCTGCCTTTCTCTCTGCTCTACATCTCACAATCCTATTGCAACTCTACCTATCCTGCCTCTGTTCCAATCCCGTTTCATTCTCTGCCTGTCCCACCTACTCTTTACTAATAGAAACATAGAATCTGATGGCAGATAAGAACCATTTGCCCCCCTCTAGTCTGCCCATATCCTTCCTTCTCTCAATCTTTCTCACTTTACCTGTCCTGTCTTATCGCCTCAGTAAATTTCTTTCTACCCCAGCCTCCATTTTTTCCGTATTTTTCCATTATGCCTTGTGAGTCTGTTCTTTCTCTTACATCCTGTATGAAACACAGGAACCATGGGGTTGAGCTCACCTCCTCCAGAGGGCAGGACACTTAAAAAAAAATAAATAAATAATAATAATAATACAGAGCCGTTGAGGCAGAGACTCCCACCTCTTCCTCCTGCTTAACTTCCCAGCCTCTCCAGATTTAATCTTCATAGTATTTGGGCCATGGAGGGTGTTATTTTAATACTCTCAGAGTTGTAGTACAGGAGTAACTGAATGATAAAGTATCCCCCTCCCACCCCTTTTACTGATGTAACACTGCTCACCTCTGAGCAGCAAGCCTGTCTGGATGGATCACAGAGAGGGACAATCTTCAGTGATCATACTGAAAAAACTGTCAAGGGGAGAGGGTTCTCATTGTTATCACAGTAAGAAGATTGTCCCTTGCTGTGATCTGTCCAGCCAAGTGACCAGATTCCACATCTGAGGGGAGGTGGGATACTTTATTATTCAATTACTCTTGTACTACAACTCTGACAGTACTGAAATAATACTCTCCGTGGCCCAAATACTATGAAGATTAATTGGAGCTATCACATTAAATTTAACCACTGGCCATGCTCTGTTGCATTGTCAGTATGTATCACATTCAGAAAACCTGCTTTTGGTGCAATTTACAGCTGGGGAGCCCCGATTTGTTTAGTATAAGCAATGTATAGAAAATACTAATTACCCAGAATCCCTCATTTCCCAGGCTTTTTTCTGATTGGACTTGGTTGCCATCTTACTCTTCCATACGCTGCACAGCGGCCGACTTCTCGTCTAATTTAACACCTTACAGTCAGAGTCCATCTTTCTCTAGAATCACTGAGGGATGCAGGGACCATAGGGGTACAGGAGCGTGCCTATAGGAGAGGGGGCACTATAGATGAAACTCCTCCCACTTCCAGGTGCCTATACCCCTCCACCAAACATTTAACTATCCCTTTTAAAAGATCGTCCCTCGGGAGGTACAGGGATTTTTCAACGAAGAGGAAAAAAATATTTAAACCTATTATTTTATGTATTCATTTATGTTTATTTCCAATAATTTTCATTGTTGCACTATAGAAGGTATGAGTGATGATATAGCACGATCATAGGACCCCTCACTTTATGGGGAGAGTCCTTGGGTTTATGGTTTCACCAAAATTATATGTTTCAGTTCCTTTCGAACAGCAAACATTACATTTAATGGTGAACATTGATACGCTGCCTTTGGCAGAGTGGTCTAATCGTACAGTAACAGACATCCGATATAACCCGTGTTTTGGCTCATTGAAACGAGACCGGAAGAATAGCATGCTGAAATGGCATTAAAGGGATAGTAATGTTTCATAATAAAAGCAGCTCTAATTAATAATCATAGTATTTGGACTTTGGAGAGTGTTATATCAATACTGTCAGAGTTGTAGTACAAGAGTATTTCAATGATAAAGTATCCCCCTCCCGCCCCTTTTACTGATGTAACACTGCTCAGCCAGATCAGAAGGGAGGTGCCCAGGTAGACTGCAGAGAGGGACAATCTTCAGTTAAGATAAGGGAAAAACCTGAAAAACTTGTCAAGGGGGGGGCAGGGCTTTCATTGTTCTCATAGGAAGAAGATTGTCCCCTTCTGTTATCTGTCTGGTCTATGGACTGCATTCCACATCTGAGAAGAGATGGCTTACACTAGGTAAAAGGGGCGGGAGGGGAAACTTTGCTTGTGAATATCTCTCAAACCATAAAGGTTTGAGAAATAAGACTTGTATCATTCTTCATGTTTTTTTTAATGCCTACAAAATAAAATAAAGATAAAACAAAGTATTACTATCCCTTTAAGTTGAAATAAGCTCCAGTAGGATACGGAGCATAAGTGTTAGTGGGCGAGGTGATCAGCCATTGCTGAGGAAGCGTACTCGCATGAGGCGTCTCCTGATGGGATTGCAACCGATATCACGCAACACACATAATGACCTCCTTTGGAGCAGAACAATTTCAATTACTTTAATTACAAGCTACATTGGGTCAATACTAATCGAATGACTGATTAATTAATAATGGCAACACCTCCTCTTGCTCAACCCATAGTAACAAAAGTTCAGGGAGAAAGTACCACGTTCATGAAGTGTAGAATCTGGAACTAGAATGGGCAAAAGTGTCAACAGCATGTACACTAGAAAGGGTATTAGACAAATGATTAACAAATGCTACTTTTGCCAACTAAAGGGCTTTTACCAATAAGTCTCACAAATGACATCCCTATCTCTGCAATATTCATATGATGATGATGATGTAGAGATGCATAGTGAGGATAGTGACCCATCTCAATCAATTTCAGGGCAGTCAAATAGGGATGATGACGAGACAGAATGGGTAGATTCATTAATTGTCAGTTTTAGAGGTTCTTCAGGTATCTGAGGAACAGGCTAAAGATACATCATCAAAATTCCTTTTCAAGCGCAAAAAGAAATCCTCAACCACCTTCCCATCTTTTGTGGAATTAGACTAAATAGCGGTAGATGAATGGTGTAATCTGGATAAATCCTTAATTATTCCTAAGAAATGTGAACGTATCTACCCCTTTTCCTCAGAACACAGTAGACCTTTGGTTGAATACCCCAGTGGTAGATCCTATGCAATGTCCACATTAGCCAGACATACAATTCCACTACAAAGCGCGGCAGCACTTAAAGACACAGCGGATAAGAAAATTGATGCTTTGAGCAGGCTAATGTTCTCAGGCCAGGGAACAATCATTAGGTCATCATTTGCTTCAGCATGGGCATGCAGAGCAATTGAAGCCTGGCAAAATCTGATTTTACAAGCCATGCATGAGACCACACCAGAACAGGACATACATATGTTTTTAGGTCATCTACAAGAAGCCAGGGGTTATATTGGTGAGGTGACTTTAGAAATAGCCAAAATGACAGAGAAGTGTTCATATACTACAGTAAGATGTAATTTATGGCTTAAAACATGGAATACAGAGTCTGCTTTCAAGAAAACATTAGTAGCCTTACCATTCACAGGCTCATTGTTATTTGGTGCAAAACTAGACAAGATTGTCTGTTAAGCCATAGGAGGTGAAAGCAGGTTTGATTTAAAAAAAAAAAAAAGAAAAATGTTACTTATCGCTCCAACAGAGACTATAGAGGATCATCTTGACATTCAGCATCCAACGCATCGGGAGATTCCTTTTGCTATGGAGCTAAAACCAAGTTGGGCTCACAAAAAAAAAAAAAATTACCTAAGTCATCTGAACTAATGTCTTCCACAGCATGAATGTGGGAGCTTGGAGTCCCACAAGGATCCTCCATTAAGGGGAAGGCTCCAACATTACAATCAACAATGGATGAAATCTTTTAGATGTATGGGTGCTTCAATTGATATAAGAAGGATACATAATGTCTTTTTACCACACTAACACAACCTCATGTCTTCATGCCCAGTGCAGCCAAGAAGAAAATCCTTCAAAAGCATTCCAGCAAACAATTCGACAATTCGAACAAGCTTGTAATCCTAGTTACATAAGAACAAAAGTTCAAGGCTTTTATTCCAATCTTTTCATTATCCCACAAATAAAATAGTATGGTTCCATCCAGCTTTGGATTAAAGGCATGAAATCAGTTTCTGAGAGTACCCAAATTCAAAATGGAATCAATCAGATCATAGATAGAAGCAAAAGATGCAACACTGGACATCAAAGATGAATACCTGCATGTACTGATTTGGCCCAAACACTACCGATACCCTTGATATGCATTTCAAAACCAACATTATCACTTAGTGACCTCATTTAGTATAGCCACCACAAGAGTGTTTGGTGAACACGAGTGTTCACCAAAGTGATGGCCTCCCCTCACAGCCCACCTTCGATCAATGGGAGTAATCTGACCCCATAGATAGACAATCTATTACTGAAAGCTTCTTCACAGGAACTAATTCAAGAACATCTTCATCTCACCATGAAAATAATGATTGAACACTGTTGGATTATCAGCCTAAATAAATCTTACTTTCATCACAAAAGATACAATTACTGGGACTGATGTCTAATTCAGAGAATCAAAGGGTGAGACTACCTCAAGAAAATATATCTGCTGGAGATAATTCGGCAGAACCTTACACAACCAGCAATCTCAATCAGGAATTGCATGAGAATAGTGGGTAAAATTGTATCCACAATAGAAGCAGTTTCTTTTGTACAGTTTCACATAAGACAGTTGCAACTGGAATTACTTTGCAGTTGTTCCAGAAATCCGGAACATCTGCATCAAACAATGACCAACATTCGGTGGCTTTCTGTCACAGCTTACCTTGTTTCCAGCTCTGCCACTTCAGAGATGCTCGGCGTCATTCCACGCGTCATCTGCAGGCGTGAGGCTTCAGAGTGAAGCAGGCCTCTGTTTTATGCCATGCTTCCTGTAGTCTCCTCCTACCTACTTCCTTCCTCTGAGCCTGCTCCTCCTACCTACTTCCTGAGGAGGGGTTTAAAAGGCAGCCTGAGTCCTGACTCAGTTTCCCTTGCGTTGTTATTCATAGCAGTTCTATTACCTTGGGCTCTGTGTATGACCTGGCTTTTCTTCCATCCAATCTGGTTGTGACCTGTGGCTCTGTCTGACTATTCCTTTGCCTTATCCTTATAGTGGACACCCAATCTGGTGCAGACCTGTGGTTCTGGCTGACTACCTGAACTGTGTATGACCTGGCTTGTCTGACTACCCTCTCTGGTGCTGACCTGTTGCTCTTTCTGACTATTCTTTTGGTTTTCCCATGTACCTGGCAGACACACTATTTGGTGCGGGCCTGGGGCTCTAGCAGACTAGCTTTGATACTGACTGCAGGCGTGAGTCAAGTATCGCTTACTTATACTGACTGCAGGTGTGAGTCAGAGATACGCTCCATTCTGACTGCAGGCGTAAGTCAGATTTTCTCGCTACCTCGGATCAAGACTTCGAGTTCCTGTTCTGTTCCTGTTCGAGCAGAGACTACCAGTGTCTTTGGCCTAGTCTCTAGTAGAGTGGTCCTCTGTGGCAATTTACTGTTTCTGGTAGTAGCACTTGCTGGCTGTGACCCTTTGCTTGAACCTGCTATTTTCCTCTGTTTGCTATCTTATTGTCGTTTAATAAATTGCATTTAACTATCCATACTGACTCTTGAACGTCTCTGGGGAAACCGTGACACTTTCAAGTCAGTATGCGATCTCCCCATTCAGGGAGGGTGGTCTCCAACAGAAACATATCTACCCATAAACATTCTGATACACACCATCTGCAATGCTCTATCGACAAGACTCCTAGAGAATCTTCCCATTCAGATTTAATCCAACAAAGGCACTGCTGTGGCTTACATAAATCACCAGGGAAGAACAAAGAGCAGAGCTGTTTAGATGGAAGTAGAAAATATCGTCCATTGACTGAAAAACCACTTCCTGGCATTATCAGCCATTATGCATTCCAGGAGTGGACAACTGGGAAGCAGACTACCTGGGGAATGGAACTAAAACAAGAAATATTCCTTCAAATAGTGGACCCGTGGAACCGACCAGAGATGGACATGATGGCATCATGAAAAAAAACAGAAACTCCAGAATCCCGTGCTGTAGCTGTTCATGCTCTAACAATTCCATGGAAGTACAAACTAATATATGTCTTCCCTCCAGTAGCTATAATTTCCAGCTTCCTTCTTAAAGGGATAGTAATACTTAAAATGTAAAAAAAAATATGTTGTAGGGTTTATCCCCCTGAGTAAAACAAGAGTACTCCCACTGCTGAGAGGTGTTTTATTCAAAAGTTATTAATTTCAAAGTTGAATTTTTTAGGTGCAATATCACAGTGGCCTGAAATTGTACAGTGGCGCTGTTGCTACACGATCCTATGGACAACTCTGGTCAGTTGACCATAAATCTCCATAGGATGGTGTAGCAACAGCGCCACTGTACAATTTCAGGCCACTGTGATATTGCACCTAAAAAATTCAACTTTGAAAATTAATAACTTTTGAATGAAAGACCTCTCAGCAGTGGGAGTACTCTTGTTTTACTCAGGGGGATAAATCCTACAACATATTTTTTTTTACATTTTAAGTATTACTATCCCTTTAAATAAGGAAAGAGAAAATCTAAACCATTCTTGTAGCCCCATTTTGACAAAGAAGGTCTTTGTTTCACCACTTGTGAGACCTGTCAATAACAGAGCCCTGGCTTCTTCCACTGCCAGCTGGCAGCTGCAAAGGCCGATAAAATATTGGCATGTATTGAAAGGGGTATTGACTCAAGGGAGGAAGAGATTATTCTGCCTCTTTACAGGTCCATGGTAAGACCCCACCTAGAATATGCTGTTCAATCCTGGGTTCCCTTTCTGAAAAAGGACATTATGGGACTAGAGAGAGTGCAGAGGAGGGCTACAAAACTAGTAAGGGGAATGGAAAGTTTTCGTTATGAAGAAAGGCTAGAAAAGTTAAATTTGTACACACTACAGAAACGGCGTCTTAGAGGGGATATGATAATGTTATATAAATATGTTCAGGGCCCATACAAAGGGCTCTCCAAACACGCATTCATTAACAGAATAGTACAAAGGACAAGGGGTCACCCGCTTAGACTTGAGGAAAGGAGATTTAATCTACAGCAGCGGAAGGGTTTCTTTACAGTAAGGACAATAAAGGTATAGAATTCACTTCCTGAGGAGGTGGTGCTATCGAATACATTAGATGCCTTTAAAAAGGGCCTGGATGCTTATTTAAAAGAGCATAACATAGAGGGCTATGTACATTAGTACATAGGAAGGAATTTTTTCCCCCCATTCAGGGTAGAATTTGAAATTGCTATGTTAAGGGGGTTTTTTTTGCCTTCTTTTGGATCAACGCTGGTAAATAGGAAAAGGGTTGAACTAGATGGACGCAAGTCTTTTTTCAACCTAAATTACTATACCAGATGTAATATCTCAAGGACACATTCATCACCACAACCTACACAGTCTAGCTTTGATGGTGTGGAATTTGAAACCCAGATATTGAAGAACAAGGGGTTGAGTGATTCAGTCATTCAAACCAGTTTCAGCAAAAATATATAATCGTATTTGAAAAAATCAAAGACGGAAACTTCTATTTCATTTCCATCTTCACTCAGTACTAGGGATTTTAAAAGAAGGTCTTGAAAAGAGGTTGAGTTAATCCTCTTAAAGTTCATGTCTCAACTCCATCTTTCAAAAGAAAATTGCTACTATTTCTGAAATCCAAACATTGATTCAAGCAGTGAATAGAATAATTCCCCCACACAGAGATCTAATTCCACCCTGGACCAGAGATCGATTTCTGGCCAATGAGATCGCTCCAGCTTAGAGACAGACAGCCTCCATCATTGGAGGAGGCTGGATAGAAGCTCAGACTGCCAGAAGAAGGTACAGAGCTTAATCTTTGAATTTCTAAAAACAAGCTGATTTTTTTTTTTTAAAAGGATACACTTTCCATTAGTTATCATTGCTAAAGAAAAGATTTAAGCAAAGTTGTGAAGGGGTAAACATCCGCTTTAAATTTAGTCTTGGAAGCCCTTCAATCCTCCATGTCTGAACCAAAATCATCAGCCTCTATCAAAGACCTAACATACAAGACCGTTATTCTCGTTGCTATTTTATCAGCGAGAAGAGTCTCAGAACTCGGTGCCTATCCTGTGCATCTCCACTTCTTAAATTTCATCAAGATAGTTGTTTTATGGACTGTCTCTGAATTTCAACCTAATGTTGTTTCAGCATTCCACATCAATCAGGAATTAATCCATCATTCATTATTGTCTCATAGCCCCACTGGTTTAACAATAGGCCCGGCGCCCGCAAGCAGCAAGCTGAGGTCTGTGCCTTCTTGAGCACAGACCTATAACAGCTGAGCTCCCTCTGTCTCTGGCACTCTAGTAATGACATCATCTCCCAGTGCACTGCATTACTGAAGAGAGGACCGTGCGGGAGCTCCAGCAGTATAGAGGTCTGTGCAGAAGGAAGCACAGACCTCTCCTGCCACACCGCTGGACCACCAGGGAGGTAGGAGACAGATGCTGGGGGGACAATATGGCGGCAATGTGTATATATATTGGGGACAATGAGGCTATTGGGGGCAATGTGGAGGCAATTTGGGGACAATGTAGTTATTGGCGGCAATGTGGAGATTGGGGGCAATGTGGAGATTGGGGGCAATGTGGAGGTGGCCAGTGGGGAGGCAATGTGGAGATTGGGGGCAATGTGGAGGTGGCCAGTGGTGGGCAATGTGGTCGGGGGGGGGGGGCCATGGCAATTTTTCCACCAGGACCCAGTGGGTTCTAGTTATGCCTCTGCATAACCCAATCAATAAAAAAAAAAGTGCTTCATATGCTTGATATTGTCAGATGCCTTCACAATTATGTTCAAGTCACACAGTCATTTAGACAGACTGACACATTGTTTGTCATACCTGATGTCCCTAGGACGGGCAGACCAGCATCAAAAACAACCTGTGCTTTATGGCTTAAAGAGACTATAAGACAAGCTTATGGACTGAAGTCTGTCCCAGTTGATACCAGCTTGTGCCATTAGGTCCCACAGGCAGTTGTGCCGGTTTCATTAATCTTTTTCTTATATTTACATCCTGATCTGTAATTCTGAGACCTGTAGGCTCTTGTTTGGTTGTTTGCCATGTTAGTTTGGTGTCCGTTGAGAACTGAGTTTACATGATGCCAGTATAGTCCTATTGAATACTGGTCTTCACTGGGGAGAGTTCTTTCTCTCTCTTTTCCCTCCCAGGAACCTGTATGGGTGCTTTGGTATATCCCCATGGAGCCTGTGTTCCATATAAGAGATAAAAGAAAATGGAATTTTAGTGAACTTACCATTAAATCCTTATTTCTTAGTCGATATGGAAAAAAACTTGTGTTCCTTTCCCTGGGCAGAAGAGTCCTCTTGGGGGTCTTTGTTCACGGGATCTTTCTTCTTTTCTTCCCAGTTCTGGTATTTTTATGAGCATCTTTGCTATACATACATCTGATCAGTTGGGGATTAAAGGGATAGTAATGTTTCATAATAAAAGCAGCTCTAATTAAGATAAGGGAAAAACCTGAAAAACTTGTCAATGGGGGCAGGGATTTCATTGTTCTCATAGGAAGAAGATTGTCCCCTGCTGTTATCTGTCTGGTCTATAGACTGGATTCCACATCTGAGAAGAGATGGCTTACACTAGGTAAAAGGGGCGGGAGGGGAAACTTTGCTTGTGAATATCTCTCAAACCATAAAGGTTTGAGAGATAAGACTTATATCGTTCTTCATGTTTTTTTAATGCCTACAAAATAAAATAAAGATAAAACAAAGTATTAATAATAATAATAATAATCTTTATTTATATAGCGCCAACCTATTCCGCAGCGCTTTACAATAGGGGATAGACATACAGGGGTATTAAATAGTACAAATCATATATGGAGAACAGAAGGATCAGAGGGCCCTGCTCGTGAGAGCTTACAGTCTAGAGGAAGGTGGGTAGGACACAGAAGGTGTAAGTGCTATTGGGTGTAAGTGCCTCCTGCCACATAAGCTGTCGGTCAGTGGGTGGGAGTGAGAAGTGCTAGTGAGTGTAGTATTCCAGGGAATGGTTGGTTCTTGGTGATAATATTTATGGAGGTAGTTGATAGGCTTCCCTGAAGAGGTGAGTTTTCAGGGAGCGTCTGAAGATCTGAAGGCTGGTGGAGAGTCTGATGGGGCGGGGGAGGGAATTCCAGAGCTTGGGTGCAGTACGGGAGAAGTCCTGTAGGCGGGAGTGGGAGGTTGTAATGAGAGATGTGGAGAGGAGAAGGTCCTGTGCAGAACGAAGATGGCGAGTGGGAGTGTAGTTTGAAAATGAGAGATGAGATATAGGGGGGTGAGGTGTTAGTAAGGGCTCTGTAGGTGAGCACCAGGAGTTTGAATTTAATTCTGTGTGCTAATGGGAGCCAGTGTAGAGATTGGCAGAGGGGACTGGTGTTGGAGAAGCGGTTGGTTAGGTAGATTAGTCGTGCTGCTGAGTTCATTATGGACTGTAGTGGGGTTAGGCGGGCAAGAGGGAGGCCAGTTAGTAGTGAGTTACAGTAGTCAAGACGGGACATGATGAGTGTTTGGATTAGAATTTTAGTGGTGTCTTCATTAAGGAAGGGTCGGATTCTAGAGATGTTGCGGAGGTGGAGGCGGCATGATTTGGAGATTGACTGGATGTGAGGAATAAATGATAGGGCGGAGTCGAATGTGACCCCCAGGCAAAATACTGTAGGGGTTGGTTTGATGATAGTGTTGTTGATAGTGAGGGTAATATCTGGAGTAGGACTGTTAGGGGAGGGAGGGAAGATAATTAGTTCAGTTTTGTCAAGGTTAAGTTTGAGTTGACGGGAGGACATCCAGGAAGACACAGCGGACAGACAGTTAGATACCTGGGACAGGAGGGAGGGGGAGAGGTCAGGGGAGGAAAGATAGATTTGAGTGTCATCAGCATAGAGATGATGGTGAAACCCAAAGGAGTTTATTAGTTTACCCAGGGATGCAGTGTAAATTGAGAAGAGCAAGGGGCCCAGGACCGAGCCTTGAGGCACTCCAACAGACAGTGGGAGGGGTGGGGAGGTGGAGTCAGAGTAGGACACACTGAAGGAGCGGTTGCGGAGATATGATGAAAACCAAGAGAGGGCAGTGTCACGGAGACCTAGAGAGTGGGTGGAGGAGGAGTGGGTGATCTACTGTGTCAAAGGAAGCAGACAGGTCCAAGAGAATAAGTAGGGCGTAGTGGCCTTTTGACTTGGCAGAGAGCAAGTCATTGGCCACTTTAGTGAGGGCAGTCTCGGTGGAGTGCTGAGGTCGGAATCCAGATTGCAAGGGGTCTAGCAGGGAATGGGAGCAGAGGAATTTAGTGAGCTGGCTATACGCGAGATGCTCAAGGAGTTTGGAGGCGAACGGGAGTAGGGAAATGGGCTGGTAGTTTGACAGTGAGTTTGGGTCCAGGGAGGGTTTCTTTAGAATGGGCGTGATTAGAGCATGTTTGAAAGAGGATGGGAAGGTCCCAGTTGATAGAGAGAGGTTAAATAAGTGAGTAAGGGGTGGCGTTAGTAGAGGTGAAAGTTCTTGAGTGAGTTGAGATGGGATTGGGTCAAGAGTGCATGTGGTTAGGTTTGAGCGAGTGAGTATTACTATCCCTTTCAGCTGGATAAAGAGAAAGGAGTCTCCACCTCAAAGGCCCTGTCTTATTTTAAGTGCTCTGCCCTCTGGAGGAGGGATGCTTATCCACATGGATCCTGTGTTCTGTATGGACTAAGAGAAAAGGATTTAACATTAACTTAACCAAAATCCTACTTTCTTTTCCTGTCTTCTATCAATTGTACCGAACTCCTCTCTACTTTTTGCCTTATTCTGGATCAATAAAGTAGATCTGTCAATGGATTAACTTTTGTTTTCAACCTCATCAACTCTGTAACTCTACCTGTTTGCCTTTGCTTCTCTTTAGCTCCTGCCTCTTTCTTTTTCTCTGCCCACTTCTGCCTCGTCTCTCTGTGTGTGTGTGTGTCTCTGTGCACCACCTCTGCCTCTCTCTCTTTACCACCTCTGCATCTCTCCCTCTGCCCCGCCTCAGTGTCTCGCTGTCTCTACTCCAACTCTGCATCTCTCTCTCTCTATTCCACCTCTTGGCTCTGTCTACTCCGCCTCTTCTGCTCTCTCTCTGCCCTTCCTGTGTATGCGTCTGTGTGTGTCTCTCTCACTTGCTGTCTGCTCTGCCTCTGCTTCACTGTCTGCTTTCCCTCTGTGTCTCTGTCTACTATACCTCTGTGTCTGTCTGCCCTGTCTCTGCTCATGTCTCTCTGTGTGCCCTGCCTCTGCTTCTGTCTCTCTGTGTGCCCTGCCTCTGCTTCTATCTCTCTGTGTGCCCTGCCTCTGCTTCTGTCTCTCTGTGTGCCCTGCCTCTGCTTCTATCTCTCTGTGTGCCCTGCCTCTGCTTCTGTCGCTCTGTGTGCCCTGCCTCTGCTTCTGTCTTTGTCCTGACTCTGTCCTGACTACATCTATCTCTCTTTCTCTGTCCTGACTCTGTTGCTGTGTGTGTGTCTGCCCCAACTCTGGTTCTTTTTCTCTGTCCTTCCCACTTCTGCTCCACTCTCCCACTTCTGTTTCTCTTGAGTTCTCCCCCCCCACATCTGCTTCTCTTGAGTGCTCTCTCTGACCTGTGCTTTTGCGTACCTCCTCTCCCAGGTCTTCTACTCTTGCGCGGTCTCTACTTCTCCCACATCTGTTGTTCTTGCACCTTCTCTATCTCTCCCACCTCTGCTTCTCTTGTGCTCTATGCTTTCTGCATACTCTGTCTCTGACCTCTGCTTTTTCCACGCTCTCTCACACCTCTGCTTCTCCTACCCACTGTCTACACCCCCCGTCTCTGCTTCTCTTACCCACTCTCTACACCTCCCGCCTCTGCTTCTCTTACCCACTCTCTACACCTCTCATCTCTCTTACCCACTCTCTACACCTCACGTCTCTGCTTCTCTTACCCACTCTCTACACCTCTCATCTCTCTTACCCACTCTCTACACCTCACGTCTCTGCTTCTCCTACCCACTCTCTACACCTCTCGTCTCTCTTACCCACTCTCTCCACCTCCCGTCTCTGCTTCTCCTACCCACTCTCTACACCTCTCATCTCTCTTACCCACTCTCTACACCTCACGTCTCTGCTTCTCCTACCCACTCTCTACACCTCTCGTCTCTCTTACCCACTCTCTACACCTCCCGTCTCTGCTTCTCCTACCCACTCTCTACACCTCTCATCTCTCTTACCCACTCTCTACACCTCACGTCTCTGCTTCTCCTACCCACTCTCTACACCTCTCGTCTCTCTTACCCACTCTCTACACCTCCCGTCTCTGCTTCTCTTACCCACTCTCTACACCTCCCGCCTCTGCTTCTCTTACCCACTCTCTACACCTCCCGTCGCTGCTTCTCCTACCCACTCTCTACACCTCTCATCTCTCTTACCCACTCTCTACACCTCCCGTCTCTGCTTCTCTTACCCACTCGCTACACCTCTTGTCTCTCTTACCCACTCTGTACACCTCCCGTCTCTGCTTCTCTTACCCATTCTCTACACCTCCCGTCTCTGCTTCTCTTACCCATTCTCTACACCTCCCGTCTCTGCTTCTCTTACCCATTCTCTACACCTCCCGCTTCTGCTTCTCTTACCCACTCTCTACACCTCTCATCTCTCTTACCCACTCTCTACACCTCATGTCTCTGCTTCTCCTACCCACTCTCTACACCTCTCGTTTCTCTTACCCACTCTCTCCACCTCCCGTCTCTGCTTCTCCTACCCACTCTCTACACCTCTCATCTCTCTTACCCACTCTCTACACCTCACGTCTCTGCTTCTCCTACCCACTCTCTACACCTCTCGTCTCTCTTACCCACTCTCTACACCTCCCGTCTCTGCTTCTCTTACCCACTCTCTACACCTCCCGCCTCTGCTTCTCTTACCCACTCTCTACACCTCCCGTCGCTGCTTCTCCTACCCACTCTCTACACCTCTCATCTCTCTTACCCACTCTCTACACCTCCCGTCTCTGCTTCTCTTACCCACTCGCTACACCTCTTGTCTCTCTTACCCACTCTGTACACCTCCCGTCTCTGCTTCTCTTACCCATTCTCTACACCTCCCGTCTCTCCTTCTCTTACCCATTCTCTACACCTCCCGTCTCTGCTTCTCTTACCCACTCTCTACACCTCCCGTCTCTGCTTCTCTTACCCACTCTCTACACCTCCCGTCTTTGCTTCTCTTACCCACTCTCTACACCTCTCGTCTCTGCTTCTCTTACCCACTCTCTACACCTCCCGTCTCTGCTTCTCTTACCCACTCGCTACACCTCTCATCTCTCTTACCCACTCTCTACACCTCCTGTCTCTGCTTCTCTTACCCACTCGCTACACCTCTTGTCTCTCTTACCCACTCTGTACACCTCCCGTCTCTGCTTCTCTTACCCATTCTCTACACCTCCCATCTCTGCTTCTCTTACCCACTCACTACACCTCTTGTCTCTCTTACCCACTCTCTACACCTCCCGTCTCTGCTTCTCTTACCCACTCGCTACACCTCTCGTCTCTGCTTCTCTTACCCACTCTCTACACCTCTCGTCTCTGCTTCTCTTACCCACTCTCTACACCTCCCATCTTTGCTTCTCTTACCCACTCTCTACACCCCTCGTCTCTGCTTCTCTTACCCACTCTCTACATCTCCCGTCTCTGCTTCTCTTACCCACTCTCTACACCTCCCGTCTATGCTTCTCTTACCCACTCTCTACACCTCCCTTCTCTGCTTCTCTTGCGTTCACAGCTTTGTTTCTCCCTAGATGTCTCTCTTATACAACCACACCGTTTCACACTCTTTTCTGTTCCAGTCTCTTGTATGTTTCTCCCTTTCTTTTCACCTTTTCACGGTGTTCCTTCAGTCCTTCCATTATTCTCCCATCATTTCGTTTCTCCACTCATTCTCCCAGGATTCTATCTGTTCTCCACACGATATTCTGGACAGTGATGGTGTTCTTCGTCTCTTCATGACTGTACAGTCCCTCCTGCAGCTGTCTTCTCCAACCCCAAGATCTTGACCTCGTCCACTCTCCGCCCCCACCAGACTGGATCAATCTCCAACTCAGGGACTAAGACATGGCTAGTAATTTCTATAATCTCCAGCTATTGGGAACTACAACTTTCATCGTCCAACAGATGGTTTGTAATGACAGGAACTGTAGTGACCGACATCTAGAGATCTGCTGATTTTCCCTGGATTATGGGAAAATGAGAGAAATTCTCATCTCGCCAACTAGATCATATGCAGCTATTTTATATACATTCCATAAAAATGTGATAATTTCCACAAAATGTATGAAACATTAAAATATCTATAGATCTCGCTATGTTCTATAATTATGTATATTTGATTGTACATGTAATATAAACAATTCTTTACCAAAACTTTCTCATTGTATTTTATGGACGACACAATTATATATATATATGAAAAAAAGGATTTAACTGTAAAGTAAAATTTAACTGTGCAAAATATTGGTTTAGAGCTTATCTTGCTGAGTAAAACCTGTTGGGAGATGCTTAGTTGAAAGCTTATTACAGCTCTAACGTATATATTAGGGAGAGCCATATTCTAAGATCTGAAGAGGAAGTACCAGTGTAAAAGCTGAATTCTCATCCCCAGCAGACGATCAGTGCTGTCCTCTCTATCGGGCTTCAGCACTCAACTGACTGAAAGCTTCAGTCTACCAACTTTATATTCAGTCAAGGAGGTCCGTCTTCTGATCCCCAAATGGTTGACATCAGTTGCTTTTTTTTTTATAACCAAGTCAGCTCCCACAAGATAATGGTCCTTATAACTCCTTGAGTGCCAAAGTCTGCAATGCATCCCTCTGATCTTGAAGGGTTAAAAACACTCAGACAAAAAATCCCCCTGCCCCTCTTTACCACCCTGGTTCCCTCTTTTAAAGGGATAGTAATACCTAAAATGTAAAAAAAAAAATATGTTGTAGGGTTTATCCCCCTGAGTAAAACAAGAGTACTCCCACTGCTGAAAGATGTTTCATTCAAAAGTTATTAATTTTCAAAGTTGAATTTTTTAGGTGCAATATCACAGTGGCCTGAAATTTTACAGTGGCTCTGTTGCTACACCATCCTATGGAGATTTATGGTCCTGAGACCTGAGCTGTCCATAGGATCGTGTAGCAACAGCGCCACTGTACAATTTCAGGCCACTGTGATATTGCACCTAAAAAATTCAACTTTGAAAATTAATAACTTTTGAATGAAACACCTCTCGGCAGTGGGAGTACTCTTGTTTTACTCAGGGGGATAAAGCCTACAACATATTTTTTTTTACATTTTAGGTATTACTATCCCTTTAAGGAGATCAGACTGTGTGCTGGCGGGGGTGGGGTGCAGCAAAGGGAATCATACATTAGGAAGGTGACCCTGCCCCAAAGATTTTACAATCTAATTAGTAATCATGACAATATGCAGAGACTGTAGGAGGAGGATCACAAGTGCAAGTACAAGGCTACTGTTAGGGAAGTGCAGAATGATTCTAATGTGACTATCAGTGACACAAGGAGGACATTGTTACTGAGATATCTCCTTGAGCTAGTGGGTTTTTAGGAGATGCTAAATGGGATGAGAGTGGATGATTGGTGAATGCTGAGGGCATTCCAAAGTCGAGGGGCAGCCAGTGAAAATGATCGCAACCTAGAGATGGCTCAAGTTGTGTAAGGAGAGGACAGGAAGAACCCATGAGAAGAGTGCAGATGATGGCAAGGGGTGTAGCAGGAGATAAGAGCAGAAAGTGAGAGGGGGCTGAAGAAGAAGGCGACTTATAGGAGAGGAGAAGAATTTTGTAAGAAACAGGAGACCTTGTAGGTAGCCAAGAGAGAGATTTCAGGAGCAGATGAGAGGGAAGGTATCTGGGAGCGAGGGTAGTGTTATTCTTGCAACTGAATTGAGAACAGACTGAAATGGAGAAAGACCAGGGAGTAGAATGTTTCAATAACAGAGTCTAGAGAGAACGAGGGCCTGAGTGAGAGATATGTGGTTGACATACAGAGGACGGGTCGTATTTTGGCAATATTTTTTTGCAAGAAGCAACAGGTTTTGATAACTGCTTGGATATGGGGGGAGACTCAAGGTAGAATACATTATATCTCCACGACAGCATGCTATGGTTACTGAGTAGGCAGCAAAATTGTCAACTGTGATGGAGAAAGGGGTTGGGGTGGGATTTAAGAGGGAATACAACCAGTTCTGTCTTGGTCATATTGAGTTTAAGATGGCGGTGGGCCATTCATGATGAGATTGCCACAAACACTGAGTGACTTGAGACTGAACAGCTGGAGTGAGGTCAGGGAAAGAGAGATAGATTATTGTGTCATCTGCATACAGATGGTAATTATAGCAAAGAGATGATACGAGGTCACCAAGGGAGAGGGTGCAGAGGGAAAAGAGTTGGTCCAAAGACTGATCCCTGAGGTACACCTACTGAGATGTTCTGGGGAGATGAGTACCATTAGCAAAAGAAACACTGAAGGTATGTTTAGAGAGATAGGAGGACGTCCATTCAAGAGGTGTGTCATGGATGCCAAGGGTATGCAGTGTCCCCCACAGGAATCCATGATTAACAGTGTAAAAAGCTTTAGGATTAATAGACTGTGTTGTCCTTTGCTGTGTGTAGGTTATTAGTAACTTTTGTTAGGACTGTCTCTGTGGAGCAGTTGGAACAGAAACTTGACTGAAATGGGTCAAGAAGACAGTTTGAATTGAGAAAATAGATTCATCATGAGAATACAAGGCGCTCCAAGATCTTAGATGCAAAGGGAAGGGACAAAACTGGACAGTAACTGGAAAGACAGCCCACCTGTCAATGGAGGTTGTTTTTTTTCTTTCCTTTATTTTGCTTTTAGTATAGGTCTAACTGTTGTATGTTTGAATGAGGAGAAAAAGGTTCCAGCAGAAGGAGAGAAATTAAATATATTACTAAGGCTGACAGCAAAAGTAGCTGCAAGAGTCTTGAACATTGAGAGGACATGGGATCTGGGAACACATCGTGGGTGTAGAGGAGGATAGTGAGAGAGTTACTTCCTCTTCTGTAACAGGGATGAACAAGCTGATGGTTGCTCGAGGTGAGCTAAGTATCGGAGGGCTGGAGGAGAGGATGTGGAGGTATGGTTTGGGTAATGGACCACCTTATCTTTAAAAATGTCAGTAAAGTCCTGTGGAAAAATGGAGAAGGAGGAGCAGTTTAAGGCTGGTGGTTTGAAGAGTGAATCAAAGATTTTAAAGAGGCAACATGGGTTAGATGTATGTTGTGATTAGGTTAGAGAAGTAGTGCTGTTCACCCTGGGTGAGAGCTGTGTTAAAACAAGGTAAAATGAATTTATAATGGTGGAAGGCAGCAACAGAAAAAGACTTTCACCAGAGACGTTCTGCAGCTCTACAACAGGTGTGTAGCATACGGGTTGATGGACTTTTTTTTTGCCTTCCTCTGGATCAACAGGAGTATTTTTGGCATGGGTTGGACTTGATGGACGCATGTCTTTTTTCAGCCTTATCTATTATGTTACTGTGTTAATATGTTTTTAGCCAGGGTCTGGGATTCCTGGGATGGCAGTGACAAAGATGGAGAGGAGCATGCAGGTCCAGTGAAGAAGTTAATAAAGGGTTATATCCTTTGACAAGAGATTCTATGTTAGTAGTAGATCAGAGTGACGAGAGGGAGGTTTGCGCAGGCAATGCTAAGTGTGGTAGTTTGAGAGAGTGTAGGTTTCTGGTTAGGAAAGGTGTTTTAGGGGGGTCAGAGGAAGGTATGTGAGAGATTGTGAAGGAGACCAGATGATGATCAGAGAAAGGAAATGGGGAAATTGTGAAGTCAGAGGCTGAACAGTTTCTGGTGAGAACTAAATCCAGACAGTGACCTTTTCTGTGAGTGCTGGCAGCAGTCCACCGTTGAAGGCCAAAGGATGTCAGAGAAAGAAAGTGGATGTTACGGACCAGGAACCAGACAGACACAAAAATGTAAAAATGCAAAACACCTTTATTAAAATAACAAAAGCAAACATCGTGATCCAGAAGCTTAAACCAAAAGATAAGCCGGGATCAGGAACGAAGACAGGTACTCAGCCAAGCCGGGGTCAGGAATACAGAGATCAGCGATGTCAGGAAAAAGGCCAGGAGTCAGGAGCCAGAAGGGACGTCAGAGTAAGCTAGGTCATACACACTAATCAGGAAAGCAGTAGAACACTCTTGAAGCCAGAAGCAAACACAAGGGCAGTCAGGTAGTGAGCCAAGCTGCTTTAAATACCCTGGGAGGGTTGGCTGATAGCAGTCAGGTGAGAAACACAGAGGTCAGCAGACTCAGACTGATCCAGCAAAGGGAAGGCAGCAGTAATGGATAGCAGAGCACTGGATTAGCTCAGCAGAATCGAGCAGCAGAGTTGGAGCAGCTCAGCCAAACCTTGACAGTGGGAAGCACTGGATGAGGATACATTATCAATGTGTAAGTTGAAGTCACCGAGGAGCAGTGTAGGCGAGTCTGAGGACAGAGAAACAGAGAGACAAGTTTCAGATTTGGACAGAAAGGAAGAAGGGTCGCTTGGTGTCCGGTAAATCACGGCTAACATGAGAGAAACTGGGGAACAGCTATCATACACGCTGTTCCACCAGGAAACAGCTGGAATTGTGTTTCATATTGATCTGGCACTCAAAGGGTTAAACCAATGTGAATTTATGGAATTTTCGCTGTCACATAAGCTGTTGCTCTAGGGAGATGTCTGATTGCCTTTTGGAGTCAGGAAGGTTTTTTTTTCCCCCACTTATTCTCTCTCAACCCTACTGAAAACAGGGACACTTGGAAGGTTTGTATCCCTAATATCTCCTAAAGAGGGACACTTGGAAGGTACGGACCCCTAAAATCTCCTAACGAGGGACACTTGGAAGGTATGGACCCCTAATATCTCCTATAAAGAAGGACACTTTGGAGATACGGAGCCCTAATATCTCCTATAAAGAAGGACACTTTGGAGATACAGACCCCTAATATCTCTTATTAAGAGGGACACCTGGAAGGTAACGTCCCCTAATATCTCCTAAAGAGTGACACTTGGGAGGTACAGATCCCTAATATCTCCTAAAGAGGGACACTTGGGAGGTGCTGAGCCCTAATATCTCCTAAAGAGGGACACTTGGGAGGTATGGGCCCCTAATATCTCCTAAAGAGGGACACTTGGGAGGTGCTGAGCCCTAATTTCTCCTATAAAGAAGAACACTTGTGAGGTACAGACCCTAATATCTCCTAAAGAGGGACACTTGGGAAGTATGGACCCCTAATATCTCCTAAAGAGGGACACTTGGGAGGTACGGACCTCTAATATCTCCTAAAGAGGGACACTTGGGAGGTTTGCATCCCTAATATCTCCTAAAGAGGGACACTTGGGAGGTTTGCATCCCTAATATCTCCTAAAGAGGGGCACTTGGGAGGTACTGAGCCCTAATTTCTCCTAAAGAGGGACACTTGGGAGGTACGGAGCCCTAATATCTCTTATTAAGAGGGACACTTGGGAGGTACAGACCCCTAATATCCTAACATCCTACCTGCTATTCCTTTGTGCAGTCTCCACTCCAGAACTACCTTTCCCAGCTTCTTTCTGCTCAGGGAGCAGCAAACCTCTCTCAAGACTGCCCGTCAGCAGCTTATCTCTCCAGATCTCCTACTTTAGATTCCATAGAGGCTACCCACTCACATCCATTACAGAGTTATGCACCCTGGAATGGCTGTTACAGTAGGGTGACCAGACCTCGCCTTTAACCGGGAACACATGAAACATGCATACTGCTGGGCTGCTTTGATTTCCGTACAGTCCTGAAATATGCCTATTTTGTATGTGTTCCCAGGTATAGGGGAGGTCTAGTCGGCTTATGTTCCACGTGTGAAGATATATGGCAGCTAGCAGCCATACTGAGGGTGTTCAGACCTCACCTTTAACCGGGGACACATAGGAAATAGGCATATTTCAGGACTGCGTTGAAATCAAATCAGCCCTGCAGCATGTAATTTTTAATATGTGTCCCCAGTTAAAGGTGAGGTCTGGTCACCCCATTCATACTGCAGTTGAAATCAGGCCGAAAAATGTTTTAATGAACAATCACCGATTTAATCAGTGAATGTTTGTGTTTGAATTGCCAGTTTAACCCGTTAAATGCCAGCAAGGTATGTAACACATTGCAAAGCAACACACTGAACACCCCTTTGACGCTCAAAGGGTTAAATTCTCTCCACTGCAAGACTCGCACATTCAAGTATTCACTCACCATCTGCTTTATATAGCAGAAATCCACCAATTACACCCCAGCAATCAAGAAGAGACAACCCCTACCGCCGTCACCATAATGACAGACTCTAATCACCTGCAAAAATGAAGATAGGAAAAATGGCTTTTGTGTTTAACCCCTTCCTTACCACACTACTAGAACACAGGTAAACAGAGAATACAGTTACTCCAATTAGTGCACCAGTAATGTACCACACTGTAGCTTTTTTTTTTCAGCAGCGCGCAGTGCATGGGAATAGTGAGGATGATGCCATACAGCACTCGCAGGGTTAAACACAAACTCTCCTCCTGCAGCCACTTAGAACCAATTAACGGAACAGAAGCAGCTGGTACTGGGATAATCTGCTGGCTGTGTACTAGGAGCAGGAGAGAGGTAGGTGTCCTGTTGTCTGCGTATTACAGTGAGGTAAGAGGTGGGTGTCCTGCTGTCTGCGTATTACAGTGAGGTAAGAGGTGGGTGTCCTGCTGTCTGCGTATTACAGTGAGGTAAGAGGTGGGTGTCCTGCTGTCTGCGTATTACAGTGAGGTAAGAGGTGGGTGTCCTGCTGTCTGCGTATTACAGTGAGGTAAGAGGTGGGTGTCCGGATGTCTGCGTATTACAGTGAGGTAAGAGGTCAGTGTCCTGATGTCTGCGTATTACAATAAGGTAAGAGGTGGGTGTCCTGCTGTCTGCGTATTACAATAACGTAAGAGGTGGGTGTCCTGCTGTCTGCGTATTACAGTGAGGTAAGAGGTGGGAGTCCTGATGTCTGCGTATTACAGTGAGGTAAGAGGTGGGAGTCCTGATGTCTGCGTATTACAGTGAGGTAAGAGGTCGATGTCCTGCTGTCTGCGTATTACAGTGAGGTAAGAGGTCGATGTCCTGCTGTCTGCGTATTACAGTGAGGTAAGAGGTCGATGTCCTGCTGTCTGCGTATTACAGTGAGGTAAGAGGTGGGTGTCCTGCTGTCTGCGTATTACAGTGAGGTAAGAGGTCGGTGTCCTGATGTCTGCGTATTACAATGAGGTAAGAGGTCAGTGTCCTGATGTCTGCGTATTACAGTGAGGTAAGAGGTCAGTGTCCTGATGTCTGCGTATTACAATAAGGTAAGAGGTCAGTGTCCTGCTGTCTGCGTATTACAATAAGGTAAGAGGTGGGTGTCCTGATGTCTGCGTATTACAATAAGGTAAGAGGTGGGTGTCCTGATGTCTGCGTATTACAATAACGTAAGAGGTGGGTGTCCTGCTGTCTGCATATTACAGTGAGGTAAGAGGTCGATGTCCTGCTGTCTGCATATTACAGTGAGGTAAGAGGTCGATGTCCTGCTGTCTGCGTATCACAGTGAGGTAAGAGGTGGGTGTCCTGCTGTCTGCGTATCACAATGAGGTAAGAGGTGGGTGTCCTGCTGTCTGCGTATCACAATGAGGTAAGAGGTGGGTGTCCTGCTGTCTGCGTATTACAATGAGGTAAGAGGTTGGTGTTCTGCTGTCAGTATCAGAAGCAGGAGAGATAAGTAGGTGCCCCTGCCATCTGTGTATTACACAGGGTTGATGGAAGAACTCACTATCGCTAGGAATCTAGAGCCCAGGTGCACAATCCCATAAACACATTTTGACACAAAGACAAACCAACGCTCCTCTATGTTAAGAATAGATGTGTGCCCTGTATTTGGCGTATATAATATTTCTAAATAAAATAAGTGAGATATTAGTTTTCACAAAATGGCCAAGTTGAGGGTAAGCTTGCCACCCCGCCAAGGCTTCTCACTGTACGGCAAGTCCTACGCTATACATCTGTAATGCCCTATCTAGAAATTAAAATAAAAATGAAACTCTTTGTGTCTGTTTGTTTGTACTTTGGGTTTCGGCCTGAAGTTTGGGGGTCTGGAGAACCCTCTCATTCCTAGCTGCTATCTATGTTTACACTTTATATTCACATTAAAAGTTTATTTATTGTATGATAGGTTATGGTGAATTGGCGCTGTGAGTTTTTTCTTGTTTTTTGCAAACACATTTTGGTCCATTCCAGGATCTTTATCAAGACCGCGTACACAGGGCAAAAGATGACTTATAACCCATATGGCCAAAAGAACGGCTCCAAATCCCACTGACATCACTTTCACACAATCAAGTGGAATGGCTGAAAGAAAAGACCCCTCCCTCCCCAAATTAAACTAACCCTTTGAGTGCCAGAGGGGTACGGAAACAAAATGACAAAAAGTAAAAACATATAATAGCAACCTCGTTACTCCTCTTTATTTTTTGCCAGTTTTTTTTTTGTAACATAATTTTGGGGTGACATAATTTCTTGCAGCCGTTCCACTTGACTGAGTGTAAGTGATCTCAAAGAGACCTGAAGCTGTTCTTTTGGGCTAGAAGACCGTTTTTGCATAGTGCATGTAGTTTTGACTATATTTCTACAAATGTTAAGTCAATCGATCATAGGCTAAAACTAGAGGTTTAGATGTAATATGAGTTTTATTTCACTGAGAGGGTAGTAGATAAGTGGAATAGCCTGCCGGCAGAAGTGGTAGAGGTTGATATAATGAGGGGATGTAACCATGCATGGGATAGGCATAAGGCTGTCCTGAACATAAGACAAGACCAAGGACCAAATAAGGATTGAGGGTTTTATAGTAGGAAAAATGGGCTACTTGATGGGATGAATGGTTCTTATCAGACAGCAAATTCTATGTTTTGTGAGAAGTCCCTGCTATGGACTGAAACGTTGACTAATACATTTTGCCATTTGTTTGCTTAGATAGTCCCACTGGGGCTGCCTCTTTGTTTCTTATATATAATACAAATTTAAGGTGAGAGCAGATACTCCTTTTATATAAAATGGGCACACCTTACAGAGTGGCACTGATTCTTATGCCTCCTGCAGAATGACTTATTTTTAGTGACCCGCATTTAATGGGATATCTGCTGCTAGTAAGAAAAAAAACCAAACGGGTAATATATTCTGTTTATAAAAAGGAGCTAATTATTCATACGGTAAGATCCCCTTTACTTCTACTGTGCTCGAGCAAAGAAAGTCCTGTTTCACACACAACGTCCCCATCTTAGTTTAAACTTGGGATGGGTGACCTGAGGCCGCTGGCTGGGGATGATGGGAGCTGTCGTGCACCACAGCTGGATGGCCACTGGTTGCACATTTCGGCAAATTACTCTTTTTCTATAAATCACATTGTTGTAGTTTCTCATAACGACCACGAGATGTCACTGAAGACTTCGTGATTCTCTAAAGGCAGAAAGTTCAAGAGATCGTGTGCTTAATCCTCCAACCACAAGATGGCGATCAGCTGACGGGTAAATCCTGCCTTTGGCATGGAACTGCTCTCCATGCTCTTTTCCCGCTATTTAACCACAGCGCCGCACAGTGGCAGCAAAGAGAGAGCGCAGGCGCTGTGACGCTTCCTCCCGCCTGTATGGCGAGTGTTTGCTACAGAATGTGAGTAGAGCTCCTCCCGGTGGTGACTGCGCTGAAGCGCACACCCTTTAGTACGGCCCCCGCCTACACGGAGCATGCGCACCAGAGGTCGTGTAGCGCACCTCCCAGTAGTCACTGCGCTGTTGTACAGAGCATGCGCGCTAGAGGCTGTGTGGAGCTCCTCCCAGTGGTGGCTTCGGTGAAGTGCAGGCGCGGTGCACAGTCTTACGATTCAGAGGTCGGTGGCTGCTCTAGGGAAGCTTTAACTTTGTATTTCTGTAGGCAAATGAAACCTGTAGTCAGGCTGAGGCCTGCAGGGGGGGAGGAGGGGACATGGGCAGTCCTAGCGTCCTTAGAGTCCCCATCTATGGACGCTAGGGATATCTGGAATTAGTTTTATATAATCCTCCACCCAAAAGCCATCACCCCTGCATGTATCTAGATCTGGGGAATGTGATTGGTGTTCTTCCTGCTGCTGTTGGACTACAATTCCATGGTGATGGGAGTTGTAGTCCAACAACAGATGTGGGTATACAGTTTACATAATTCTGGTATAGGCATAAAATATCAGCCTGAAACAGGCCTCATTATTGGGGTTTGTGTGTCACAAGTCTGACAGGGTGCAGTCTGGGTAACTGGGGACCAATTCTTGGATTTCACTTGCTGCCACCCATACAGACTGACAGTGTGGCCAGCAGTGCCACCCTCCCAAGGCCTAGCAACTGTGCCACCCTCACAGGGTCTTCCTGGGACAGCCTTTATTTGTGTCTCCCCTCCTAAACTGGTATTGTGTAACCCTGTGCCCTATGTCTGGGTGTGAAGCACATCAGCCTATGCCAGCAACCAACAAAGGATGATGGTAAATGTAGTCCCAAGACAGCTGTAGTGTTGCAGTTTGCTGACCCCCATGGTTATGGATCCAGTCTGGAACTACATGTTATGGTTCATGGGTTGCAAGCTTCCAGTGGTGTACTTATAATTTACTTATCACACCCTGATCTCTCCTGGGGTAGTTAACCCCTTGAGGACTGTTGGATGCTCTGTGCATTGCCCAGCAAGGTGTTGCAGCACCCCCCCCACACACACACAGTTTACAAGGAGTTAATGTTTGCTCCCTTACACAAGTGCAGCTCCTAAGTTTGTGATATGAAGAGGTCTCTTTTTCTTATAATGAGCAGTAACTTTGTTTTTAATTTAATAATATGACCTATTGAGATGGCTCAGTTGTTTAATGCACCAGCTGTGGAATCTGCCCAAACCTCAGGGTCACAGACTCTAGTCCCCAGCAGGGTCAAATGTCTGCCAATTTGCACTGGACCTGCGTGGCAGATTGAAGGTATGGACCATAGCTTGCTGAGGAGACTTCATCCTGTAGTGGACTGACAATGGCTGCACCTTTTCTTTTATTATATATAAAAAAATGTAGAATGGGGCAGCACCCGTGGGACTTGTAAATGATAACTGTTTTAATTATAGGCAAATACAATGACCCACTGTATTTGCCCCTTATTAATAAATTTATCATTTACAAGTTCCACGGGTGCTGCCCCATTCTTTTACTGTTCATCCTCTCTATGGAATTGTAGTTCATAAAATGGCTGGGTGCACCAGCCAAACTCTGAACATTCAATAAATATTTTTCTTTGTTTAACCCTTTGAGTGCCAGAGTGGTACGGAATTCATTGCTTTGCAATGCATTCCGTACCACTCTAGCACTCAAATGGTTAAAAGACCTGTGAGTGCTTGATTCTTTCCATAGTGATTTATATATATATATATATATATATATATATATATATATATATATATATATATATAATCTCACTGTGTAGAGTACCATGCATATATAGGTCTTTTTAAACAGAGAAAAACAATTATATAGTGTGTGTGTTGTATGGCTTTTCCTGTAGAATAAAACAAAGGTGCATTCACGGCTGGGTGATGTATATATCCAGAGTTATTACAGTTCAAACAGTTTTTTCCTAACTAGTATTGCCCTCTAGTGGTCAGATTTTAGACAGGTGAGTCACTGACAAAGTTCCCTGTGGAATTTCATAGTAACAGCTTATAACTTCCTGTCCATTTTATCTTTCAGGAAGTAATGAAGCTGTTGCTCTTTGGATCTGTAAAACTTTTGAATAAAACTGGCTTTTTCCTGCCGAGTAAAGCGAACATATTTTCGTAAAAAGATTACTGCTCCTTTAACCATTTGAATACCAGAAATGTGTCCAGTGCATTGCAAGGCACTGCGTTGGACACCCTTAAGGCACTGAAAGGGTTAACTGTTAGTGTGTGGGTTGTGAATCATGATGCAATAACATTGATTTCTTATGTCTTTTCCCATCGTTCAAAGATGTCCTGAGGTCCTCCTGATGTGAACTGCACCTTAGGTCAGTGTTGAGACTGATTTAACCCCTTCAGTGCCAGAGACTTGGGCCATTTCCTGTACCCTGCAGACCAGACACTTTTTCAGCATTTTTGCTATCCTTCCGTTTAGGCTTGATTTCCTCTGGTGATTTTTAGTTAAATATGGAAAACTATATATTGTTTTTTTCAGAACGAATTGAGCTTTCTCGTGGTACCTTACATGAAGAGAATTTTATATCGTGCAAAAAGCTATGATGTCATAATGACAAAAAAAGTGAAAATTTACTCATTTTGCTAAAATCACATACTATACATACATACCTTGATTAAAAAAGTTTCAATTATTTGAAAAAGCCCCGAGTCCCCCGAGTAAAAAAAATACCAAATTTGTATAGTTTTACCTACGTCCATGGCTAGCGCAGAGCACTAATCACCAGCAGCGCAAAATGACATTTTCAACTTTATAAACTAATCTTCGCATTCTAGGGTTTTTGTGGTAAAACTACCCTAAAACAGTGGAATAACTATATAAAACTATATAGACAACCTTCCGCATCTAATGAGGGGTAACTTGCCTTCTTGCCCCAAGCCTGTTGTGCCCAAATGCTTCCAGAAGGTGGCACTATAGGAAAAAAATTGCATTTTCTTACATTTCTGCCCCTTCAACTGTACTGAAATCTGTGAAAACCATGGGATTTCCAACTGTATTCATTAGCTAGTGCTCTTAGGAGAAAAATGACACCTCACTGGAATGAGTTCACCTACCTTAGGGGGCGCTACAAGTGCAAAACTACACCTACTACAACCTCTAAATTTTCTAACATTTTCTCTAACATTACTTGTCTATACAAAAATGATTATAACAACTACAGAAGTGAAGAAAGGGTAGACAAACCATACCATTTTGGAAAGAAGACAACCTGCCGCATCTAAAGAGGGGTGAATTGCCTTCTTACCCCAAGCCTGTTGTGCTCAAATGCTTCCAGAAGGTGGCACTAAAGAGGGAAAAATGGCATTTTCTTACATTTCTGCCCCTTCATCTGTACAGAAATCCATGACAACCATGGCATTTCCAACTGTATTCATTAGCTAGTGCTCTTAGGAGAAAAATAACATCCCATTGGAATGAGTCGACCTACCTTAGGGGTGCCAGAAGCACATAACTACACCTACCTGTTTGCTTCCTTGAAAATGGCTGCTTGTACTAAAATGTTCATAACTGTTAGAGACATGAAGGAAAGGTATAACATTTTGGAAAGCAGACATTCTCCTGCATTAAATGAGGGGTCAATTGCCTTTCTATCCGTAGGCTGAAGTGCACAAATATTTCCAAAATGTGGCACTATGGGAATAAATACATGTTTTTTTTACATTTCCAACACTTCAAAGATACTAAAATCTTTGAAAACCATAACATTTCCTGCTGTATTCAGTACCTGCTACCAACATGAGAGAAATGGTAGCCCATTTGTGTGGGTTAACATACAATATGTGGGTGCTAGGAACACTTACGTAAACCTGACACTTTTGTTTTTGAAATGATCTTCCTGCACTAAAATGGTTATAACCATAATAGATATGCAGGAAAGGTAGAGAAACAATGCCATTTTGGAAAGCAAACAACCTGCCGCATCTAACGAGGGGTCACTTGCCTTCTTACCTAAGGGCTGGTATGCACAAATGCTTCCAGGAGGTGGCGCTAATGAAAAAAAAAAGGCATTTTCTTACATTTCTGCCCCTTCAAATCTATGGAACTCTGTGAAAACCATGGAATTTTCAACTGCATTTGTTAGCTAGTGCTCTTAGGAGTCAAATGACACCCCATTGGTATGAGTTGACCTACCTTAGGGGGTGCTAGAAGTAGAAAACTACACCTACTACAACCTCTGATGTTTCTAACATTTTCTCAAACGTGACTTGCCTGTACGAAAATGGCTATAACACCTTCAGAATTGAAGAAAAGGTAGATAAACAAGACCATTTTGGCAAGAAGATAACCTGCTGCATTGAATGAGGGGTCACTTGCCTTTTTACCCCTAAGTTAGTGTGCACAACTATTTCCAGAATGTGGTGCTACAGGAAAAAAAACAAAAATTTTTTTTTACACGTCAGTCACTTCAAAGATACTAAAATGGCTCAATGGTGTGGGATTTCCTAGGAGGACTTCTTGCCAGCCTAAGAAAAAATGGTACCCCACTGCTGTGGGTTGACATACCAGTTTGGGTGACAGGAGCCTAGCTACCAGTGAAACAGGAATGGGAAAGCAAACAGTGTATGTGTGATTTTATGGCTAACAGATGAAAGAAGCTAGAGCGTCAGCCAGTGTACGTGCGGACCTGTGACTACCAGTGTAACAGTGTGGGAGGGTGAGGGATTAGGCAGTGTGTGTGGGTATGAGCAGAGGAGCAAGGATGGTGGTGATGGTGGGGCAGTGTCTGGTAGTGTGTATGGGGGATCTGTGACTACCAGTGTGCACTGTATGTCCCCCTCATACAAAGTTTGATTCCCAGCCTGAATCTAGTGCATACTGGTACTGTGAGTCTACCAGTAGGCAGGGGAATGGGACTGCCAGTTGGCTGTGGAACCAGGCGGGGGGTTGGAGGCATTTTGTGTGCATGCCACAGGGGTGCCCAATGCACTACAAAGCAATGCGTTGGACCCCCTGTTGCACACAGAGGTTTTTTGTTTGTTTTTTTGTTATAATTTTGTATTCATACCTAGTTGGGGAGGCGGTATCAGGAACATTCCTGGTGTCCCCCATCAAGGTCTAAAAACAGAATAATGAAAAAAAAAAAGCGCGCGCGTGTGTGTGTCACAGGGGGTCCAACGCATTGCAAAGCACTGCGTTGCCCCCCCCGTTGGACTTCGTTGGGGGCATCAGAACCTATACAATGAGGTCTGAATAACAAATAAAAGGGAAAAAAATCCTTTTTTTGCCACAGGGGTGTCCAGTGGATTGCAAACATAACGTGTTAATTTTTTTTTTATCGTTCCTTTGTATTCAGATGGCCACCAAACAAGCTCTTTTCACAAAGTAATGATAAAAAGTCCTGTGTGTGCCACAGGAAGGGGGTCTGCATTGACCCCCCCCCTCCCAGTGGCACACACAGGGTACATTTTTTTTTTTATTATTATAGACCTCATTGAGGGGCATCAGGACCCCCCTGATCCCCCCCCCTCAATGAGGTCTTAGTAAAAAAAAAAAAAAAAAAAAAAAAAATATGTCCACAAAAGAAGTGACCCTGTGAGTGCCACAGAGGTATCCAGTGGATTGCAAAACAATGCATTGGGGCCCTGTGACACACAAAGGTTTAATTTTTCTTTTATCGTTACTTTTTATTCAGATGGCCTCCAAACAAGCTCTTATCACAAAGTAATGATAAACAGTCCTGTGTGTGCCACAGGAAGGGGGTCTGCATTGAACCCCCCCTCTGGCACACACAGGGTTAATTTTTTCTTTTAATTATAGATCTCATTGAGGGGCATCAGGAGATCAATAAGACGACTGCAGGAGAGCAAAAGCTCTCCTGCCCTTCTCTCCTACCACCGGTAGGAGTTAAAGGGACCAGGGAAACTTCCCTAACCTCATCGGTGACCATGTCAGCAGTGATGTTGGGAGGCTTCCCCCGGTCCCACCCACTCTTACCCGGAAGTTCGGGTAGGAGAGAGGGGAAAGGAGAAACTCCACATTTTAGCTGTACATTGTACGAGCGTGGCACAGCAGGTACAGCTGTCCAAACTCGTACAATGTACCTACCTGGCACTCTAGGGGTTAAACTTGCTCTGTATTGGGACCTCACTAACCGCTCCCTGGATTTCCACGTGGTACCTAGTCATTGAGCCCGCTGTTCAGTGCCTTGTGGTTCAGTGTGTTTTGAGAATACAGTTCTCTTCATCATTCCCATTGATTATAACCCTTTGAGTGCCAGAGGAGTACGCATCGCATTGATCTGTAATGCCTTGCGGACCCTACTGGCACTCAAACGGTCAAATGAGGCTTTGCAATGTGTTTAGCTTCCAAGGTCTTAAGTCCCATTTCAATCAATAGGAATTTTTTTCTGCCTTTTTTTGGTGCATTGATTTGTTCCTGAATTGCACATCTTATTGTTTTTTTTTGTTTGTTTTTTTTTATCCTGACACTTAACCTTTTGAATGCCACAGAGGTGTCCGCAAAGCATTGGACACGTCTGGCACTCAGAAGGTTAATTGAAAAAGATCCCACATTTCTGTGAAACGTGTGCATCAGACAATCTAACTTAATGGGTCACATCCTTCCAAGATAGGAATTCAGTGCTGGGGAAGTGGTAATGCATTGCTGAGCAGTGTTAGTGAGTAGGGAGGTAATGTTGGGTGGGATAAGACAGATTGTCAATGCTAGGGGAGGTAGGTAATGCATTACTGAGCAGTGTTAGTGAGTGGGGAGGTAATGTAGGGATATGACAGGAAGTCAATGCTAGGGGAGGTGGGTAATGCATTACTGAGCAGTGTCAGTGAGTGGAGGAGGTAATGTAGGGATAAGACAGGAAGTCAGTGCAGGGGGAGGTTGGTAATGCATTGCTGAGCAGTGTCAGTGAGTGGGGAGGTAATGTAGGGATAAGACAGGAAGTCAGTGCTAGGGGAGGTGGGTAATGCACTACTGAGCAGTGTCAGTGAGTGGGGAGGTAATGTAGGGATAAGACAGGAAGTCAGTACTAGGGGAGGTGGTAATGCATTACTGAGCAATGTCAGTGAGTGGGGAGGTAATGTAGGGATAAGACAGGAAGTCAGTGCTAGGGGAGGTGGGTAATGCATTGCTGAGCAGTGTCAGTGAGTGGAGGAGGTAATATAGGGATAATACAGGAAGTCAGTGCTAGAGCAGGTGGGTAATACATTGCTGAGCAGTGTCAGTGAGTGGGGGAGGTAATGTAGGGATAAGACAGGAAGTCAGTGCTAGGGGAGGTGGGTAATACATTACTGAGCAGTGTCAGTGAGTGGGGGAGGTAATGTAGGGATAAGACAGGAAGTCAGTGCTAGGGGAGGTGGGTAATGCACTACTGAGCAGTGTCAGTGAGTGGGGAGGTAATGTAGGGATAATACAGGAAGTCAGTGCTAGAGCAGGTGGGTAATGCATTGCTGAGCAGTGTCAGTGAGTGGGGGAGGTAATGTAGGGATAAGACAGGAAGTCAGTGTTTGGGGAGGTGGGTAATGCATTGCTGAGCAGTGTCAGTGATGGGAGAGGTAATGTAGGGATAAGACAGTAAGTCAGTGTTAGGGGAGGTGGGTAATACATTGCTGAGCAGTGTCAGTGAGTGGGGGAGGTAATGTAGGGATAATACAGGAAGTCAGTGCTAGGGGAGGTGGGTAATACATTGCTGAGCAGTGTCAGTGAGTAGTGGAGGTAATATAGGGATAAGACAGGAAGTCAGTGCTAGAGCAGGTGGGTAATACATTACTGAGCAGTGTCAGTGAGTGGGGAGGTAATGTAGGGATAAGACAGGAAGTCAGTGCTAGGGGAGGTGGGTAATGCATTACTGAGCAGTGTCAGTGAGTGGGGAGGTAATGTAGAGATAAGACAGGAAGTCAGTGTTAGGGGAGGTGGGTAATGCATTACTGAGCAGTGTCAGTGAGTGGGGAGGTAATGTAGGGATAAGACAGGAAGTCAGTGCTAGGGGAGGTGGGTAATGCATTGCTGAGCAGTGTCAGTGAGTGGGGAGGTAATGTAGGGATAAGACTGGAAGTCAGTGTTAGTGGAGGTGGGTGGCGGAGGTAATGTTAGGGGTAAGATGGTATGTCATTATACGTAACTTGCTGTTACAATACACGTGCTGCACGTCCTATGAGGGGTAGAGTGAACGCGCTCCCACGGAGAGCAGGGAGGGAGGTGGGAGGAGAATTGGAGGCGTGGGAAGTCCCGCAGAGCTGTGCCGAAGTTCTCCTGTGCCGCAGAATGCGGAAGTACATACATCACGTCTAAATATGATAGCGAAAATACAATAAAGTATGTACTTTTAACAAAAACAAAAATCCAATCTATATATAGCATTTTAGAAGAATAACAATATAAGATACTGTGTCTTGGGGGTGAAAGTTCCCCTTTTAACCTCCTTGCTTGGTTCACCACAGTGCAGACTATCCCAGGTGTACCCTGAGTAATGATGTTCCACCCCATCAACATAGCTCCAATACAGAGTCCCTATTGCATACCCATGTCAGAGCAGGAGCGCAGCGCACCGCCATCTTCTTACACCAAGAAATCAGCCGCTGGTGCACTTCTTATAATGTGTCGCCAGTCTTGCTTCCCTCTTGCTGCCAATAACTAATAATTGGTACCAGTCCAGTTAATACCAGTGTGCCATGTAGTATATGAATGCATTCCATGCCATGTTGTCATTTCTGTATACCCTCTAGGGGAAGAGGTGGTTCGGGATATTCAAACCCTGAACTGTGTATGGTTTAGATGCTGGGAGGGGGCGCTCCGAACCCTGACACATGGGAGGACGATGAAGAGGACGAGGAAAGCTGGTGCTGTGATGAGGAAGGCTGTGAGTGCTGTGAGGAGGACTCAAGGTGAGACGTGCCAGGCTGTCTCCCCCTCCTCCTGTCCTTGAGGTGCTAGGCTGTCTCTCGCTTCCTGTCCTTGGGGTACTAGGCTGTCTCCCTTCCTCTTCACTTCCTGTCCTTCTGGTGCTAGGCTGCCTCCCTCCCTCTTCGCTTCCTGTCCTTGAGGTGCCAGGCTGTCTCCCTCCCTCTTCGCTTCCTGTCCTTCTGGTGCTAGGCTGTCTCCCTCCCTCTTCGCTTCCTGTCCTTCTGGTGCTAAGCTGTCTCCCTTCCTCTTCACTTCCTGTCCTTCTGGTGCTAGGCTGTCTCCTTCCCTCTTCGCTTCCTGTCCTTGAGGTGCCAGGCTGTCTCCCTCCCTCTTCGCTTCCTGTCCTTCTGGTGCTAGGCTGTCTCCCTCCCTCTTCACTTCCTGTCCTTGAGGTGCCAGGCTGTCTCCCTTCCTCTTCACTTCCTGTCCTTCTGGTGCTAGGCTGTCTCCCTCCCTCTTCACTTCCTGTCCTTCTGGTGCTAGGCTGTCTCCCTCTCTCTTCACTTCCTGTCCTTCTGGTGCTAGGCTGTCTCCCTCTCTCTCTTCACTTCCTGTCCTTCTGGTGCTAAGCTGTCTCTCTCTCTCTCTTCTCCTCGTGTCCTTGAGGGGCAAGATTGCCCCCCCTCCTCCTTCTGTCCTTGAGGTGCCAGGTTATATGCCCCTATGTCAGCTATAAAATGAAAGTCTGCTTGTGCTAGTATTAGAAGTGCCAACCAGTTTGGGGGAGATGTCCTGTCTTCCAGCTGACAAGGTTTTGTCTCGTCATCTGGCGTAGGTCCTATAAATGCTGTATTTCTCTTACATCCAATATGGAACACAGGAACCATACGGGTTGAGCTCTCCTCCATAGGGCAGGGTATTAAAAAAAAGACAGGTACTTTGAGGCGGAACTCCCGCCTCTTCCTCCAGCTCAAACCCCCGCCCCCCCCCATCCAGATTCAAGTGGCCTCTCAAGCAAGAGGAGCAACCCGGCACTGCTCTTAGTTTTTAGGTCACCTGCTTTTTTATTTCCACCTTAGATACAGAGCTGTATATTGGGCCCATTAGTGGCTTCCCTGGAGTTACAGTGCCCAGTTCACAGGCGTATTTTTGAACCATTTGCCTGTGTAAGTTGTCTTTGACAAGTCTGTTCCTCGTAGCTGAACTTCTTTGATGTTCTGCAGTTTAAAATGGGATCCAGAAGATGGCAGTCACTTTTCCCTTCTCATGTTTCTTCCCCTATATAATGTCATAGAGGTGGCTGCTCTCCTTTCTTACTTAAATTAACCCTTTAAAGGTCAGGTTATGCTAAATTGTAAAGCACTGTAAACCATATAAATAAAAACATGTTGGTTCATTTAAAGGGATAGTAACACTTCGTTTTAACTTTATTTTATTTTGTAGGCATTAAAAAAACATGAAGAACGATATAAGTCTTATCTCTCAAACCTTTATGGTTTAAGAGATATTCACAAACAAAATATCCCCCCCCCTCTTCAACCAGATCAGAAGGGAGGTGCCCAGGTAGACTGCAGAGATGGACAATCTTCAATTAAAATAAGGAAAAAACCTGAAAAACTTGTCAAGGGGGGCAGGGCTTTCATTGTTCTCATAGGAAGAAGATTGTCCCCTGCTGTTATCTGTCTGGTCTATGGACTGGATTCCACATCTGAGAAGAGATGGCTTACACTAGGTAAAAGGGGGGCAGGGCTTTCATTGTTCTCATAGGAAGAAGATTGTCCCCTTCTGTTATCTGTCTGGTCTATGGACTGGATTCCACATCTGAGAAGAGATGGCTTACACTAGGTAAAAGGGGGCAGGGCTTTCATTGTTCTCATAGGAAGAAGACTGTCCCCTGCTGTTATCTGTCTGGTCTATGGACTGGATTCCACATCTGAGAAGAGATGGCTTGCACTAGGTAAAAGGGGGGCAGGGATTTCATTGTTCTCATAGGAAGAAGATTGTCCCCTGCTGTTATCTGTCTGGTCTATGGACTGGATTCCACATCTGAGAAGAGATGACTTACACTAGGTAAAAGGGGCGGGAGGGGAAACTTTGCTTGTGAATATCTCTCAAACCATAAAGGTCTGAGAGATAAGACTTATATCGTTCTTCATGTTTTTTTAATGCCTACAAAATAAAATAAAGATAAAACAAAGTATTACTATCCCTTTAAGGCTGATTTGTGCCCTGATATTTCATCTACGCTTCCCCTCTTTGTCAGGTATTTTCAGGCTTTGCCTATATGTGTTTGAAATATTTTTTTGGAACTTTTTACTTCAAATGATTTTTATTTTAATTTTCGGTATGCGGTCCCTTTTGGAACGTGAGCCCTCATGGAGGCCATCTTTGTCTCATAGGCCTGGGAACGGTTGTGTGGGCTTATCTTTAGCATGGTGGGCTCTATCACAGTGATTCTCAGCTCCAGTCCTCGGGGCACACCAACAGGTCATGTTTTCAAGATCTCCCTAA
Source organism: Rhinophrynus dorsalis (assembly GCA_037306005.1). Taxonomy (NCBI): domain Eukaryota; kingdom Metazoa; phylum Chordata; class Amphibia; order Anura; family Rhinophrynidae; genus Rhinophrynus; species Rhinophrynus dorsalis. The sequence goes on from CM074721.1 coordinate 561,276,496, forward strand.
TTAATCACAGGTGAATCAATCACAATGACTGAGCCACTAATTACTCACCTGCGATTAAGTAGGAACAACCTGATAACCTGCACTGTTGGTGTGCCCCGAGGACTAACGTTGAGAAACACTGCTCTATCACATGGTCAGCATATTGTATGTCCAGAGCACTTTATTTTGCCATGATTTGCAGCTGGGGAGCCACAGTTTGCCTAATATAAGCAATACACTACAGGACATTTCCTTGAATTCCTGGATCCCGTGCTTTTTTCTGGTTGGATGATGTTGCGAATATGGGAGTTGGTTTTGTGTTAGGAGTATGGGATTTAACATTTCCAAACTGTTCTACCCAAAAGACTGGAGTCCACTGGACCGGCAACAGCCGGCAGGACTATTGCAAGCTGCCATGACTTTAAGAGCCAGCAGACTCCTGATTGGTCAGTCAGAGTTAAAGGGTCACCATTGAGTTAACATAGGGAAAAGTCAGCCCCTCTCTGATTGGCCACTAGTTTAAAGGGACTGGACTGTAGGCTTGTTGGATTGTCGAAATTCTATAATACATCCAACATCCAGCGGGTGTCTACTTGGATATCAGGAAGATATGACATCAGGTCGAAATGTGTATGACTTGGGAAGGAGGCAGTTCCCTGACTGGCCAGAGGCCTGGGTGACTGGTTTAAAGGACCCCCCCCCATAGAGTTAACATGGGGGGAAAGTAAGCGGCCCAGGTATTGGTCCATTATCTGCACGCCCAAGGGTCCGGATAGGCTGAGACGACCATGATGGAACTGGCCAGGATTGGCCATGCCACTCCGACCCACGGATTGGTTGCCTCTTGAGGCGGCTAAATCAAACCATGCAAAAGATGCTCTGTCACGAAGGCCCCCTGCTGTGAATGTGTATTCTGACCCATGTCTGCCCATTGTATCCAACCCTATCCTTTTGTGTAAGTGTTTGCTCTCCACCCGGCCCTTTGTACAAGTTAATATACTCATGTCTGGCCCATTGTTCGAGGGCCCCACTGTTCTGTATATAAGTCTCTTGGTTTGTTCAATAAAGTGTTCTAGTTTTGCCCTCCAACTGGTCCTGTCTAGTTATTGGGAGGGCATGGTCTGTCTTTCAGCGATGATCGGGATGTCGGAGAAGCAGTAGATCCAGTGTGACGGCGGTACGGACCTCCAGTACCAGGACTCACATCACAGATGGGTGGCTTTCTTTCTGATTGGATGGGTGATGATTTGGCTGACATCTGACTCTTCAATTGTTTAGGGAGACAAAGAATTGTGAGGAGCACACAGACAGTCCAGCTCCGAAATGTCAGGCAAATCCTCTCCACACGAGAGAATTGGCATAACCACAGACGTACGAAGCAATGGCCCATGTCTGGGATGCCCTTATACTTAGGGAGACAAAGAATTGTGAGGAGCACCCATCAAGCACGAACAAGATAAAGTGTCTTGTTCTAGGCATGGTAGCCTCTCAAGGCATGGGCCCTTGCTTCCATTTGCCTAGAGGGATTCAGCTGCACCTCACTGATGAGGCCCACGTAGGCCAAAACGTACGTCTGTGATTATGCTGTTTCTCTCATGCAGAGAGGATTTGCCTGACATTTCGGAGATGGACTGCCTGTGGGCGGGACCAATCTGATATGTATATGGAGATTTCCTCTCTGCAATGACACAATGTGAATTGTAGCACCATTGAGAGGCTACCATGCCTAGAACAAGACACTTTATCTTGTTCGTTCTTGATGGGTGCTCCTCACAATTCTTTGTCTTCAATTGCTTATTCTATGCAACGGCTGACTCTCCTCTCCCTTCTCCAGTTTAACACTTTGCATGTCAGATATGTAGCTTTGGGTCCTTTCATGGGGTTTATTACTACTTTTGGGCTACTTTGTACTAGTTTTCTCTGGACATGTCTGATCCCAAGTGACTCCTTAATATCAGGGGCTCCCCTAACCCCTTTAGTCCATTGTTCCACATGCCGTATTGGGCTAGCACAGGAATATTCTGGCACCCTATGTACCTCCTGTGTTGGAGCTCCTACTACACCTCCAGGTCCCTCCAGCTCTGATCATGATCCAACTTGGGTTAAACCTCTGTTCTCTATGGTATCCATTTCCTCATCCAGCTAGGGGGTCCTCTGCTCATGGTGACCCATGCCCCCTATCAGACACATTGATCCTGTTTTTAGGGGACACTCTTAGCTAGGTGGGTCCTCATCATTCCATAAAGAGAGACTCTGAAGAAGAAGATATGGATTCTTCCTTGTTCTTTGGAGATCTTCCAGAGATGTAAGAGAGAGACTCCAGTCTAACAGCACCTTAGATCGGTTCTACTGGAGGAATGGAAGACTCCAGATGAGGCTTTTCCTTAATAAGAGCATCTCTAAATTAAACTCTTTTACTGCTGTGATTGATTCCCGCTATTTCACGTCTGGCCAAAAATACAGCTTTTCCATTGGCAGATGCTGCAGGTCTCAAGGACCAGTCCGACAAACACCTTGACTCCCTATTAAAGGAGATTTTTGTGGGCAGCTCTGCAACCCATCTTTTGCTTCAGCTGGGGTCAATAGAACAATAGCCATCTGGGACGAACTACTCTCAAGGCTATCCAGTGTCAAATTCCTAAGGTGGAACTTTTGGTTATGCTTGTCAATATATTGGAATTTTATGCATTTCTCTCTCAAGTGTCTTTTGATGCATTAGCTGTTGCTGTTTGTCATACCTCATGACTCAAGATTTAACCAGCAGACCACTCTTCCACGAGATGTTTTCTTTGTCTCCCTTTTCTGGGCAAAAATCTCTCTTGGGGCCTTACCTGGGCAATGTCATTAGTGATACCACTGAAGGCAGGAGTACCCTTCTGTTTCAGATTTCTTACAGATGTGTGGATTTTGTCCCCCTGACTTCTTGGCACAGAGGGTTCAATATACTCTGGTCTCCTTCTCCTTCCCAAGGCCCAAACAGACTTGGCAGAACAAAAAGTCTGCTCAAAAGCCTTAGTATTTGATTTGCATAGCATGCAGTCTTTTAGAAAGGCAGATTCCCTCTCTTTTCATTCCTGAGGGCCCTAGAGCAGGTCAGGCGGCATCCAAATTCACTATTGCTTCCTGGATCAAGGCTACCATACAACAATCATATTTTATTCAAGAAGAAACCTGTTCCTTTCAAAGTCACGGCACACTCCACCAGGTCTGTGGGTGCCTGGGCCTTCAAGAACTGGGCATCTGCAGAACAGCTGTGCAAGGCTGCACTGTGGTCCTCCTTGCACACATTCATTAAACACCACAGTGTGGCCTTGGGTGAGGCCTGCTTTGGCTGGAAGGTCCTGCAGGCTGTTGTGCCTGTTTATAATCTTCTTTCTACATTCTGTTCAGTAGTTTTGTGCCCTGTTGGCTCTTGTTGGGAATAGTTATGGATGCTTTGGTATATTTCTGTGGTGTCTCTGTTCCATATTGGGTGTAAGAGAAAACAAAGGATTTTAGTGAACTTACCATTAAATCCTTTTCTTAGTCCATATGAAACACAGGACTCGCTCATGTTTCCTTCCCCAGACAGAGGAGTTCTCTTGGGGTCTTCTTTCTTTTCTTAACCGCTTTTGGTACTTTCTCTGTGCTACTTTGCTATACATGAATCTGGGTAGGAGGGTGGTTGAGATGGAGGAAGTGGGGGGGGGGGGGTTGTCTCTGCCTCAAAGACCCAAATTTTTTTTTAAGTTCCATGCAGAAGGGGAACTCAATCCATATGGTTCCTGTGTTCCACATGGTCTCAATGAAAATTATTTAACCATAGGTTCACTAAAATCCAATATTTATTTTTTTTTTTTTTTTGTGTCTCTCCTTCTAGATCTCCTGATGACTGGAAGATATTTGACCAGAGGGAGGATAATCTGTTTTCCCGTAATACAAGGTCACCAGGAGATCGATCTCTAGGTAAGTGGGCTGCCTACTATTGTTAGGTTCCTCTGAGTGACGTGAAGATCTCTCTGTAGGTAAGCGTATCCCTGCCCTTACTGTATTCCATCTCATGCCATAACCGAATATATTGTGCTGTCAAATTGTAGTGGAAGAACTACCAGGAAACTACTTCACCAGCCAGAACACTAGGACCCTCACCCATCCATCCTTTGAGGCTTATTATACAGCTGTAGCCCTACATCAGAAATCGGCAACCCCTGAAATGAAGAAAAAGAAGGAAGAAGGTGAATATGTTCCTTTTGGCTATTTCTGTACTGGCTCCATACGCCACTCTTTCATTACACTTCTGTTTACTGGTGTCTGTCTCACTGGACTGCAATCACCAGATTGTTCTCCTTTTGTATTTGCAATTCTCAAGCCGGTTTTTGCTAGAGCAGAAGAAATGGTCAAATTGCCTTTACTTTTTATTGTTTTTCAACATATAACCGTTTAGATAGTAAATTACAAAACCATCATATCCTTTCCCTAGAGGGAGATCATCTCTTCCCAAATTTGATATGGTAATAAGAGTGTTATAAGAAGGTGTGGTGTTCTTCTTTGGTGTGTACACATACATGTGCATGCCCCCCCTCCCCACTATAAGTGCAACTCGCTGGGGTCTAGTGGTCTCTACTACAGTATGCCTTCACTTATTCCAGTGGAGGACATCCCACCCTGGACCCTGTCTCCATCAATAGACCTGTGCCCATGCAGTAGTCTCTTGGTGGTAAGCGATAAGCCAGGCAGCCTCTCCTCCTCCTACGAGAGCAGCGGTCAGCCTACTACTCTCCACCATCCTCCTCTACTAGATTGGTACTCAAATGAATAACTTATTTAAAGGAGCAGTAAACTTTTTTATGAAAAAATATATATTGTAGGGATTTTCGTATTGAGTAAAATAAGGGTACTCCCACTGATGAGAGATTTATATTTCCAGAGTTATTACAGTTTAAACCCATGTTTTTTTACATTAGCTGTGCCCTCTAGTGGTCAAATTCTAATTAGATTTCCTGTTAGATTCTAATGGAGAGGAAAGTCAGAAAAGTCAGTGATATACAGTTCTCCATAGAATGTGATAGAAACTGCCTGTCACTTCCTGTCAGAACTATCAGGAAGTAAACACAGTAAATTCACTTCCTGTCAGTTAGAACTATCAGGAAGTAAATACAGTAAATTCACTTCCTGTCAGAACTATCAGGAAGTAAACACAGTAGATTCACTTCCTGTTTATTTAAACTGATACAAATTTTGAATAAAACATCCGACAGCGATAGGAGTGACCTTGTTTTATTCAGCAGGAAATGCTCTATAAAATGTGTGTTTTCATAAAAAAAGTTTATTGCTCCTTTAAGGTACAGATGGCAAAAATAGGAGCAATGTCATGTTTTATAAAAAGCACACATCCTTTTACTGCTTTTGAGCACGTGAGAGCAAAGGTTGAATAAAGTGCAGCTCAATAAGACTGAGATGTTAATTTTTTGCATGTGTTTTTGTGATTGCTCACCTTTATTGAATCCTGCCCAAAGTTCTTCATTCCTTGAATGCAAGAGAGCTCTCCAATGTGTTGTGAATCAATGATTTGTCAGCCTCTAGCGTTCAACAGCTCGTGTCTTAAGGTGACAATGCCAACACTGTATATTGTACTAGGAGGAGTTCAAGGTGTTCCACCCTTTACATCACTGATGCAACACCATTCTCTTGTGCTGTTTTGTTGATTTCAGGATCAGTCCACTAATGCATCCATGGGACAGATAGAGGTGGAACAGCATTTTTTTCCCTAGGACATTTCTTAATGGCTTTCAAAGCTGAATAAAGTGCTGCAGGACAGGAGAGTTGCTAACTTCCTAAGAGAACTGGGGTTTGGCCTACACTAATGCAAGTGCTAACAGTTGTATTGTTTCTAGAGGGGGTAGATTGCACCATTACTTGCCCTAATCTGGCAACAAGCCAAAGTGGCTTTTAGCATGGGACCTTGGGCTTAAAGGGATAGAAATACTTTGTTTTATCTGTATTTTATGTTGTAGGCATTAAAAAAACATGAAGAAAGATATGTCTTATCTCTCAAACCTTTATGGTTTGAGAGATATTCACAAGCAAAGTTTCCCCTCCTGCCCCTTTTACCTAGTGTAAGACATCTCTTCTCAGATGTGGAATGCAGTCCATAGACCAGACAGATAACAGAAGGGGACAATCTTATTCCTATGAGAACAATGAAAGCCCCGCCCCTTTTACCTAGTGTAAGCCATCTCTTCTCAGATGTGGAATCCAGTCCATAGACCAGACAGATAACAGCAGGGGACAATCTTATTCCTATGAGAACAATGAAAACCCTGCCCCCCTTGACAAGTTTTTCAGGTTTTTCCCTTATCTTAATTGAAGATTGTCCCTCTCTGCAGTCTACCTGGGCACCTCCCTTCTGATCTGGCTGAGCAGTGTTACATCAGTAAAAGGAGTGGGAGGGGGATACTTTGTCATTGAATTACTCTTGTACTACAACTCTGACAGAACTGAAATAACACTCTCCAAAGTCCAAATACTATGATGATTAATTAGAGCTGATTTTATTATGAAACATTACTATCCCTTTAAGGCTTCTGTTGGTACCCGGAAGCTCCCCCGATGCCTCAAAAACTGCTCAAACAGAATATCGAGATTTACTTTAGAGTCGTGTCAGGATTTCTATTCAATTTGGTTTTTCTAACCAGAAGAATCCTGAAGTCTTATTGGTTCTGGTTTTGGAAAAAGTGAGCAAATAGTTGAAAAAAAACATGAATATGGAAATAAAAATCTAATCTAATCATGGTCATGGAAAGCTGGGACGTTCTGGTGTATTTCAACATTCTAGCTCCAGAATTCCTTTAACCCAGTTATATGTGGAATTCCTTCGTGTTCAGCTTGTCATTACCAGCTCACAGCACACGGCTTCTATCAGCTTTATGACACGCAGTTTGTCAGTCGTAATGTCTACATTTGTTAAAGCACATTTCTGCATTCATGTTTGTCCCCTAATGCATCCATATAATTACTAGCAATATTGGCACGGCTTTGCCTGTGCAGTTAATAAAATAAATACCCCCCCAAAAAAAACAAACAAACAAACAAAAAACAAAAGTCCCATTCAGTTGTATACATGACTGTATAAACACAGAATGTGATACGTGTCTGGTAGTAACAGGGTTAAAAAATGAAGTGGATTTACGTGTAGGAATATTTTCCCCCGACATCCAGGTAAATCCAGAAAGGAGACCATGTTCTTAAAGGGATAGTAATGTCAGAAAAAACGTATTAACTATATGGTAGATACAATTAAAAGAGAGTACTTACACTTATTCGTACCTCTCAGACCGTTATGGTTTGAGAGATATAGGAAAATATAGTTCTCTGGTCCCGCCCCTTTCTGCTTGACGAGCTGTAAAGCTGTCAGAAGCAGGTTCTGGTCGCTTGACCAGATGTGGCTCTTCAGCAGCGCTAATATAACGATATCTAAAGATAAATACTTAATTTGGAACGGTCTACAAAGTATGCTTGGCTTGCAAGCACACTTTGTAGACCTTTCCAATGAAGTATTTATTTCTAAATCATGTGATTTCAGCTCTGCTGAAGAGCCTCTGTCTGGAATCTGCAGCTGGCAGCTAGATGGCAGACTTGAGTAAAACAGCCAGGAAAAGGTAAGTTTAGCAAGTTATATCTCTCAAACCATAAAGGTTTGAGAGATAAGACTTACATTGATGTTAATCTTTTTTTTAATGTCTACAATATTAAATCAACTTAAAATTAACCATTACTATCCCTTTAATGGCTGGGTTGTTGACATTTCAGTCCTTAGTCCTTTCAGCTCCCAAACTGTGTGCAACACATTGCAAAGCACTGCGTTACATAACCCTCCGTCAGTGAGTGTGAGTGAGCGCTTGAGCATATAACGATCTGCATATAGCATCTTGCATAACTGCATAAAACGATCTGAGCAGTAACCATTCCAATTGCTTTGAATGAGGCTTTAAAGGGATAGTAATACTTAAAATGTAAAAAAAAATATGTTGTAGGGTTTCTCTGCCTGAGTAAAACGAGTACTCCCACTGCTGAGAGGTGTTTTTTCAAAAGTTATTAATTTTCAAAGTTGAATTTTTTTAGGTGCAATATCAAAGTGGCCTGAAATTGTACAGTGGCGCTGTTGCTACACGATCCTATGGACAGCTCTGGTCCCGGGACCATAAATCTCCATAGGATGGTGTAGCAACAGCGCCACTGTACAATTTCAGGCCACTGTGATATTGCACCTAAAAAATTAAAATTTGAAAATGTAATAACTTTTGAATGAAACACCTCTCAGCAGTGGGAGTACTTTTGTTTTACTCAGGGGGATAAACCCTACAACATATTTTTTTTTTTTACATTTTAAGTATTACTATCCCTTTAAACCACTTGAATGTTAGTGCAGCTAATGAACTATATAACTCCCATCATCATCCTCAGTCGGGAGATGGGGGAATTGTAGTCTAACAGCTGAGTGCCTGATGACAATGGGATTGATCACTACTCCCAACAGATGGCAGTCTTGAGTCTATCAACAGCTGTTGTGAGAGATGTAGCCCCCCCCCCAAAAAAAAAAAAAAAAAAAATTCTAGAGGACCCCTTCCTTTTAGCGGTGGAGTTTACCCTGTTGAGGTAAAGGTGAAGGACGTAACTCTGTATCGTGTTTGTGAACGGGCAGACGACCTTTAGCTCTTGGATTTTCTTCTCCACCTTTGTCTGCTGAAGGTCTGGTTGCTATGCTGACTTATTAATAATAATGATGTCCTGGAAAGAGACAGCATGAATGTGCATAGGACATCTGTGTACCGGGCTATTCCTGATTTTGTTGTTTAAGATATGGAGCAAATTCTGTGAAAAAAATACATAACCATACAAAACAACAACATAAACATGTTTCAGATAGAAGTCATTGGGTTTTTGGAGATACCCTTTAGCCGCCTTCATCCTTCTTCTGAAGTTTTCTCCTCCTCCTTCTGATCTACCTGATACAGTTCCCCCAATCCTTCTCCTGAATCTACCCATATTCCCTGAACTCTGGCCTCTTCTTTCTACCCTACTACATGCAGTTCCCTGTCCTCTTCTTCTTTCTACCCTGCTACATGCAGTTCCCTGTCCTCTTCTTCTTTCTACCCTGCTACATGCAGTTCCCTGTCCTCTTCTTCTTTCTACCCTGCTACATGCAGTTCCCTGTCCTCTTCTTCTTTCTACCCTACTACATGCAGTTCCCTGTCCTCTTCTTTCTACCCTACTACATGCAGTTCCCTGTCCCCTTCCTCCTGAATCTACACATATTCCCTGAACTCTGGCCTCTTCTTTCTACCCTACTACATGCAGTTCCCTGTCCTCCTCTTCTTTCTACCCTACTCCATGCAGTTCCCTGTCCTCTTCTTCTTTCTACCCTACTACATACAGTTCCCTGTCCTCATCCTCCTGAATCTACTCATATTCCCTGAACTCTGGCCTCTTCTTTCTACCCTACTACATGCAGTTCCCTGTCCTCTTCTTCTTTCTACCCTACTCCATGCAGTTCCCTGTCCTCTTCTTCTTTCTACCCTACTATATGCAGTTCCCTGTCCTCATCCTCCTGAATCTACTCATATTCCCTGAACTCTGGCCTCTTCTTTCTACCCTACTACATGCAGTTCCCTGTCCTCTTCTTCTTTCTACCCTACTCCATGCAGTTCCCTGTCCTCTTCTTCTTTCTACCCTACTACATGCAGTTCCCTGTCCTCATCCTCCTGACTCTACTCATATTCCCTGAACTCTGGCCTCTTCTTTCTACCCTACTACATGCAGTTCCCTGTCCTCTTCTTCTTTCTACCCTACTACATGCAGTTCCCTGTCCTCTTCCTCCTGAATCTACTCATATTCCCTGAACTCTGGCCTCTTCTTTCTACCCTACTACATGCAGTTCCCTGTCCTCTTCCTCCTGAATCTACTCATATTCCCTGAACTCTGGCCTCTTCTTTCTACCCTACTACATGCAGTTCCCTGTCCTCTTCTTCTTTCTACCCTACTCCATGCAGTTCCCTGTCCTCTTCTTCTTTCTACCCTACTATATGCAGTTCCCTGTCCTCATCCTTCTGAATCTACACATATTCCCTGAACTCTGGCCTCTTCTTTATACCCTACTACATGCAGTTCCCTGTCCTCTTCTTCTTTCTACCCTACTCCATGCAGTTCCCTGTCCTCTTCTTCTTTCTACCCTACTATATGCAGTTCCCTGTCCTCATCCTCCTGAATCTACTCATATTCCCTGAACTCTGGCCTCTTCTTTCTACCCTACTACATGCAGTTCCCTGGCCTCTTCTTCTTTCTACCCTACTACATGCAGTTCCCTGTCCTCTTCTTCTTTCTACCCTACTACATGCAGTTCCCTGTCCTCTTCCTCCTGAATCTACTCATATTCCCTGAACTCTGGCCTCTTCTTTCTACCCTACTACATGCAGTTCCCTGTCCTCTTCTTCTTTCTACCCTACTACATGCAGTTCCCTGTCCTCTTCCTCCTGAATCTACTCATATTCCCTGAACTCTGGCCTCTTCTTTCTACCCTACTACATGCAGTTCCCTGTCCTCTTCCTCCTGAATCTACTCATATTCCCTGAACTCTGGCCTCTTCTTTATACCCTACTACATGCAGTTCCCTGTCCTCTTCTTCTTTCTACCCTACTCCATGCAGTTCCCTGTCCTCTTCTTCTTTCTACCCTACTATATGCAGTTCCCTGTCCTCATCCTCCTGAATCTACTCATATTCCCTGAACTCTGGCCTCTTCTTTCTACCCTACTACATGCAGTTCCCTGTCCTCTTCTTCTTTCTACCCTACTACATGCAGTTCCCTGTCCTCTTCCTCCTGAATCTACTCATACTCCCTGAACTCTGGCCTCTTCTTTCTACCCTACTACATGCAGTTCCCTGGCCTCTTCTTCTTTCTACCCTACTACATGCAGTTCCCTGTCCTCTTCCTCCTGAATCTACTCATATTCCCTGAACTCTGGCCTCTTCTTTCTACCCTACTACATGCAGTTCCCTGTCCTCTTCTTCTTTCTACCCTACTACATGCAGTTCCCTGTCCTCTTCCTCCTGAATCTACTCATATTCCCTGAACTCTGGCCTCTTCTTTCTACCCTACTACATGCAGTTCCCTGTCCTCTTCTTCTTTCTACCCTACTACATGCAGTTCCCTGTCCTCTTCCTCCTGAATCTACTCATATTCCCTGAACTCTGGCCTCTTCTTTCTACCCTACTACATGCAGTTCCCTGTCCTCTTCTTCTTTCTACCCTACTCCATGCAGTTCCCTGTCCTCTTCTTCTTTCTACCCTACTATATGCAGTTCCCTGTCCTCATCCTTCTGAATCTACACATATTCCCTGAACTCTGGCCTCTTCTTTATACCCTACTACATGCAGTTCCCTGTCCTCTTCTTCTTTCTACCCTACTCCATGCAGTTCCCTGTCCTCTTCTTCTTTCTACCCTACTATATGCAGTTCCCTGTCCTCATCCTCCTGAATCTACTCATATTCCCTGAACTCTGGCCTCTTCTTTCTACCCTACTACATGCAGTTCCCTGTCCTCTTCTTCTTTCTACCCTACTCCATGCAGTTCCCTGTCCTCTTCTTCTTTCTACCCTACTACATGCAGTTCCCTGTCCTCTTCCTCCTGAATCTACCCATATTCCCTGAAAGCAAGTCTCTTCTCTTTCTTCCATGCCATATAGGTCCTTCTCCTCCTGAGTGTGCCATATTCCCTGAAATATATCCTCTTCTCTTCTTTCTACCCTACTAGTTAGTTTGTACATATCTTGTCTTCTTCTCGACTAGATATCGGTCTCTATCCATCTCCTCCTGAGTCTGCCCATATTCCCAAAGCTGGCCTGTTCTTCCTCTTTCTACCCTACTAGATGCAGGTCCCTATCTTTCTCCTGAATGTGCCCATATTCTCTAAAAGCTGGCCTCTTCTCCTGTTTCTGCCCTACTAGATATAGGTCCCTATCCATCTCATCCTGAGTCTGCCCATATTCCTTGAAAGCTGTCCTCTTCTTTCTACCCCACCACATACAAGTTCATATGCATCTTCTCCTGAGTCTGCCCATATTTCCTAAATGCTTTCCTTTTCTTTCTACCTCCCCAGACACACCGGTTCTTATCGGTCTGTCTGTTCCAGAGTTGGTCTATATTTCTACCCCAGCAGATGGATGTTACTGGTTTTTCTCATTCTGAATCTGTCCATATTCCCTGCAAGCTGTCCTTTGTATCCCACTAGATTTAGGCTTCTGTCATGGGAACCACCATGCCCTTGACTCCTGGAGGGGCCTGGGGGCCGTCCCCCTCCCTAAAGATCATGGATTCCCCTCATGGGGAAGCTCCTTTTCCAGCTTACCAGTCTCCTCTCGGGTCTAAGTCACCCTGTGCTTATTGGGGGCACAGGGTGACTGGGAAAACCCTATCTGGTCTGCCCAAACCAGACCCAACAGACTAAAAAGCCCTGAGGGCTGTGTGCACGTTACCAGGACCAACCTACAGACTCTGTGGACTGTTTTAACCAATGTGCCATGGAGTTGTTCCTTGACTATCCCCAAGTCCCTCCCCCTGCCAAGGAGGGTGCGGGTCCCCCTGGTTCCCCTAACCAACTGTGTAACATACTTCTTCACCTTATCAGGCCTGGAGACAACTCTACACAAGAGTGGTAAAATTCATGTGGGACAGGCTGCTAGCTGGACTAAAGGACATGGTTGCCAACCTCTTTGAACAGTAAGCCGACCGGTGATTGGCCAGCCTGAGTTAAAGTGCCTACATTGACTTTGTATGGGAAAAGTAGGCACCCTCCTGATTGGCCAGAACCCTGGGTGACACGTTTAAAGGTTCCCCATAGACCTAACATGGGGGAAAGTAGGCAGCCCAGGGATTGGTCAGCAGGAATCCCGTCCATAGTGTCTGATAGGCTAAAGGCTGGTGCACCAGAGGCCAGGATATTGGCCCTGGATTGGCCAGGGTTTGAAGGAGGCTAAATCAAATTATGTAAAAGATGCTTTGGCACAAAGGACACTGTTATGAATGTGTGTTCTGTCCCCTGTCTGCCTATCGTATCCAACCCTATACTTTAATTTAAGTATTTGTTCTCCACCCAGCTTATTTGTACAGTTAATATACTCCTGTCTGGCCCCATTGTCCTATGTCCTCACCTTCCCATTGACCCTTGTGTATATCTGGTATCCCACACGTTGTTCCCTGACCCCACTGTTCTGTATATAAGTCTGCTGGTTTTTACAATTACGAGTTCCGCTTCTCCTGACACTAGTCTTGCCTGGTGATTGGGGTACTTGCGGTATCCTGGTGGAGTTTTTCATGTTCCAGAGCGAAGGAAGCAGCGACTGACGGGGATACCCAGACGAGGTGTCCGCTGGTACCGTCACAGCTTCTGTCTTGTGTTACAGAGAAGGAAAATCTGCCTCTTTCTAGTAACCGTTCTTCTGTAAAAGAATTTGTGCATTTTTGCTTTGCGGGCACTTTATGCAAATTCTGTGAACAGTATGTTAAATAGATCGATTCTAGACCTCACTTGGCCCTCATCGTGCTAGAAATTTCCCCCGTTGTGTGGGTTTATTCTAGATTCATTCACAGCGAAGTGTGTGGTAATAATTGCAGAGCACAGAACATAATTAGCATAAAGTGTCAGACAGAGAAATGAACCACTATTTTTGTTTGTTTGTTGTTTTTTTTTAATCGCACAAACGATATTACCAACAAATGGTTAGAGCAACACACAGGAGGGTTTTACTACTTTTTAAAGTGAACTAAACATTTGTTAAGGCGATAGGTCCACTTTAACTCAAAGGGCTGACTACTGTGCCCTAACTAAGTGCATGATAGATACTCCTTTCTTCTGTGGGACGCCCCCAAGAGTGGTTATACCTAAATCCGGCCCTGCCAGCCTGCGTCTGCAGCCATCACTAGTATTGGTGTTTTGATGTTTTTATTAATTACGTCCCAAAGACTCCTGCTCTGCAGTCACTGCACCTCCATACTGAATTCTGTCGCCATTCATTCTCATTGGCGCAAGCACACACACACACATACACACGTACCTCTCACTACTGTCCTGCCTGCTGTGTCTGTGTGTCTGCTCCCTTACAGGTTTACCTTTTCTCATTTAGGTTTCAACATAAACAATGGAGATTATTTCTACATCGACCCCTTACTGAGTCCAGGACATCGTGTGTACAACTGCCTGTCACCAGACACCCAGAACGTAAGTGTTACAGAGTGAGGGACAGACCCAGAGCTAATGTCTGTGTCACCGGGGGGGGGACAGACTCCCATCTCCTTCTGTCTGTGTCACCCTACAGGGGGAGGGACAGACTCATATCTCCTTCTGTCTGTGTCACTGTGTCACCCTGCAGGAGGAGGGACAGACTCATATCTCCTTCTGTCTGTGTCACTGTGTCACCCTGCAGGAGGAGGGACAGACTCATATCTCCTTCTGTCTGTGTCACTGTGTCACCCTACAGGGGGAGGGACAGACTCATATCTCCTTCTGTTTGTGTCACTGTGTCACCCTACAGGGGGAGGGACAGACTCATATCTCCTTGTCACCCTGCAGGAGGAGGGACAGACTCATATCTCCTTCTGTCTGTGTCACTGTGTCACCCTACAGGGGGCGGTACAGACTCATATCTCCTTCTGTCTGTGTCACCCTGCAGGAGGAGGGACAGACTCATATCTCCTTCTGTCTATGTCACTGTGTCACCCTGCAGGGGGAGGGACAAACCCATATCTCCTTCTGTCTGTGTCACCCTGCAGGAGGAGGGACAGACTCATATCTCCTTCTGTCTGTGTCACTGTGTCACCCTGCAGGAGGAGGGACAGACTCCTATCTCCTTCTGTCTGTGTCACTGTGTCACCCTGCAGGGGGAGGGACAGACATATCTCCTTCTGTCTGTGTCACTGTGTCACCCTGCAGGAGGAGGGACAGACTCATATCTCCTTCTGTCTGTGTCACTGTGTCACCCTGCAGGGGGGAGGGACAGACATATCTCCTTCTGTCTGTGTCACTGTGTCACCCTGCAGGAGGAGGGACAGACTCATATCTCCTTCTGTCTGTGTCACTGTGTCACCCTGCAGGGGGCGGTACAGACTCATATCTCCTTCTGTCTGTGTCACTGTGTCACCCTGCAGGAGGAGGGACAGACTCCTATCTCCTTCTGTCTGTGTCACTGTGTCACCCTGCAGGGGGAGGGACAGACATATCTCCTTCTGTCTGTGTCACTGTGTCACCCTGCAGGAGGAGGGACAGACTCATATCTCCTTCTGTCTGTGTCACTGTGTCACCCTGCAGGGGGCGGTACAGACTCATATCTCCTTCTGTCTGTGTCACTGTGTCACCCTGCAGGAAAAGGGACAGACTCCTATCTCCTTCTGTCTGTGTCACTGTGTCACCCTGCAGGGGGAGGGACAGACTCATATCTCCTTCTGTCTGTGTCACTGTGTCACCCTGCAGGGGGAGGGACAGACTCATATCTCCTTCTGTCTGTGTCACTGTGTCACCCTGCAGGAGGAGGGGACAGACTCCTATCTCCTTCTGTCTGTGTCACTGTGTCACCCTGCAGGAGGAGGGACAGACTCATATCTCCTTCTGTCTGTGTCACCCTGCAGGAGGAAGGACAGACTCATATCTCCTTCTGTCTGTGTCACTATGTCACCCTGCAGGGGGAGGGACAGACTCATATCTCCTTCTGTCTGTGTCACTATGTCACCCTGCAGGGGGAGGGACAGACTCCTATCTCCTTCTGTCTGTGTCACTGTGTCACCCTGCAGGGGGAGGGACAGACTCCTATCTCCTTCTGTCTGTGTCACTGTGTCACCCTGCAGGGGGGAGGGACAGACTCATATCTCCTTCTGTCTGTGTCACTGTGTCACCCTGCAGGGGGAGGGACAGACTCATATCTCCTTCTGTCTGTGTCACTGTGTCACCCTGCAGGGGGAGGGACAGACTCAGAGCTAATGTCTGTGTCACTGTGTCACCCTGCAGGAGGAGGGACAGACTCCTATCTCCTTCTGTCTGTGTCACTGTGTCACCCTGCAGGAAAAGGGACAGACTCATATCTCCTTCTGTCTGTGTCACTGTGTCACCCTGCAGGGGGAGGGACAGACTCATATCTCCTTCTGTCTGTGTCACTGTGTCACCCTGCAGGAGGAGGGACAGACTCCTATCTACTTCTGTCTGTGTCACTGTGTCACCCTGCAGGAGTAGGGACAGACTCATATCTCCTTCTGTCTGTGTCACTGTGTCACCCTGCAGGGGGAGGGACAGACTCATATCTCCTTCTGTCTGTGTCACTGTGTCACCCTGCAGGAGGAGGGACAGACTCATATCTCCTTCTGTCTGTGTCACTGTGTCACCCTGCAGGGGGAGGGACAGACTCATATCTCCTTCTGTCTGTGTCACTGTGTCACCCTGCAGGAGGAGGTACAGACTCATATCTCCTTCTGTCTGTGTCACTGTGTCACCCTGCAGGAGGAGGGACAGACTCATATCTCCTTCTGTCTGTGTCACTGTGTCACCCTGCAGGGGACTCCTTCTGTCTGTGTCACTGTGTCACTCTGCAGGAGGAGGGACAGACTCATATCTCCTTCTGTCTGTGTCACCCTGCAGGAGGAGGGACAGACTCGTATATCCTTATGTCTGTGTCACTGTGTCACCCTGCAGGAGGAGGGACAGACTCCTATCTCCTTCTGTCTATGTCACTGTGTTATCCTGCAGGAGGAGGGACAGACTCATATCTCCTTCTGTCTGTGTCACCCTGCAGGAGGAAGGACAGACTCATATCTCCTTCTGTCTGTGTCACCCTGCAGGAGGAAGGACAGACTTGCAACTTTGTGTGTCATTGTGCAAGGTAATGCTTATCTTGTGCTTTGTTTCCTTGTTCAGATTTTCAGCTGTTTCTCTCTCAATACTCCACCTCCAATCATGTCTCCCTGTGTGTACATGTCGCCCACCGCGCCATCTCGGAGCTCTTCTGTGACTGTGCCCACATACCCCTCTACAACGATCTCTAGCCATAGTGAAGCATCTTCTCATATCTCCAAGTTACAAAATGAGCAACCTCAGCAGGTCTCCTTGTGTGACTGGAGGGAGGAAAAGGGAATTCCATGTGAGATGGTCCCTCCCCTGCAGAGCAAGTCATTCAGATCCTCTCCTTACACTGCGGCAGAGGCAGAAGCTGTGTGCGCCCTCCTATCCTTGTCTGGCACTAGCCCCTTATCTGCTGTAAAGTAAGGGGACAGTTTAATATGCTGGGGGGGAGGTGGTAGTTAATTTTGTTAAATATATATTTTTTACTGTTTTTGTTTGTTTTTCTTTAATATATAATTGTTTAAAGGGATAGTAATACTTAAAATGTAAAAAAATATATATATATGTTGTAGGGTTTATCCCCCTGAGTAAAACAAGAGTACTCCCACTACTGAAAGGGGTTTCATTCAAAATGTATTAATTTTCAAAGTTGAATTTTTTAGGTGCAATATCACAGTGGCCTGAAATTGTACAGTGGCGCTGTTGCTAAACCATCCTATGGAGATTTATGGTCCTGAGACCAGAGCTGTCCATAGGATCGTGTAGCAACAGCGCCACTGTACAATTTCAGGCCACTGTGATATTGTACTTAAAAAATTCAACTTTGTGCTGTAATAACTTTTGAATAAAACACCTTTCAGCAGTGGGAGTACTCTTGTTTTACTCAGGGGGATAAACCCTACAACATATTTTTTTTTTTTTAACATTTTAAGTATTACTATCCCTTTAACACTTAGGCCTCAATACCATTCAGGTATTCTATGTACTAAGGGAAAGCGTAGCAATTCTGAGTAAAACAAAGTGCTCCATATCAAATAAAAATGTCAAAAATCTCCATTGATTTAAAATGAGCATTTAAGCCCTTGATTTTAATGTGATCACTCTGGTGTAGTTGGTTTGCCTGGAGTTGTATCCCCTTTTCCTTTGTACAGTGGCCTCGGTGTGCTGCTCAGTTCTTGCACTCAAATGTTTATATAACTGACTGACTGTTGTGTTTTCTTGCAAAATATTAAGATTTTCTATTTCACCCAAATGTTTTGTAATAAACGTATTTACGTAATGACGTTGTACTTTGTGATTTGTTACCTGTAGTTACAACGGCAGTGCCACGAAGACTGGCATGGGAATTCTTATAGGGGAGAGGGGAGGGACACGATTAGGGAAAGTAGTGATTTTCCCTGATGTCCTGGGGGAGATGGCTATTTTGTGTCATATCTGCTTCAAACACATCTCCAGCATCAATAACGTCTTTACCATCACATCCCTGTCAGTTCGCCAGTAATCCTCTTTTCACTGTCGTCCAATACAGGTCACTGGTACAATGGGAGGCGATCCGCCCCTTTAAGTAGGCAGGAACATTCATTCAAATGTATGCAGGGGGTGGAGCCTCCCCTCCCTCTTAAGCTGCCCTCAGCCAGAACAAGCTAGATTGATTTGTTCCTGTGTGCTGTGCACACCAGGTGGAGAACATCTCTCATTCAACTTTAGTTTTTTTTATTGTTTTTCTTCAAATATGGAATACCACCATTAGGCGGGTGACCGTGGCTGTGAATTGCCCTCTCCAAAGTGGCTAGTGCAGCTTCCAGGGATTTTCTTGGGGACCTTATGCCCTGAAGAGGGAACAACTTGAGTCAAGTAGCTTCCCCACTGGGGGATTTTCCTCTGGTTAATTCCCTTTTAACATGGTTACCTGAAGACAGAAGTCCTGCAGAAAGGTGAGCCACCCTTTGAGTGCTGAAGGTCCGCTTGTCCCACAGTGTCCCTTCTTTGGGCTTGTATTTGGGAGTTCTCATTATGCACTCCAGCACTCATAGGGTGTTTTTATTTCTATTGCTTGTATGTATGCAATGTCTGTGGTATTCCCTGGGTTTTGGAGCTTTGGGTTATTGTTTTATCATGTTTCACATGTGTTTGGTGTATGTTTGGTAACTTTTTTCTCTCAGGGTAAATTTATTAAAAGTTAAAGTTCCGCGCCTTTAAGCGCGCTTTTCTCGCATAGACGCCATTGCTCCTTTACTCTCTATGGGTTTACACAGTATGGGACGTATCTCTGGAACCGCTTGTCACAGCGACTTCAGAGTGGGCTCATTTTGTTGGTCTTCCCTTGCTTTATCATCCGGTTGCATGATTCGGTGTGTAGGGAGTCTGGGGGGGGCTTCGGGCACTGTTTTGGGGTACTTCTGAGAAAAACTACGATTCCCATGAGCGCCCGTTTCGCGCTCGTTTTCTGATTGGCTACCGTTGCGGCAGCCATTTTGTGAGTTATTCTCAGCGAGTATACTACGCAGGGACCGAGCCTTCTCTCTCTCCTCAGCAGATTAACCCTTCGCTTGCCAGATAAGTTCAATTTTAGACATTTCTGGGTGGAATTTTAATCTTTCACACTTCAATTGGGTGATTCTTGTCAGTGGAGTATATCTGACGCTGTGAGCATGTCTACTCCACTGGAGTCAGGGGCTAGACCCAAGACTAAAGAGGCTGGGGTTTCAATTTCCCCCATTGCGTTTTGCTCCCCTTGTCACTCTGGGCTGCCTAGAGAATTTTCTGGTCATTTATGCCCAAAATGTGCAGAAAGTCATGACAGCAACCCTGGGCTTTCCAGTCACGCCATTGAGCCAACTTGGGTGAAAGAGTTCAAGGCTGCCACTAGGGATCTCAGATCCACTCTTCAACTCTTTCCCTCTCAGGTTCAGGGGGCTCTTCAGGTTTGGCAGATCCTCTCCACAGTCAGGACCTCCCTGCCTAAGCCACAGGGGGCTCCTGGCATGTCTGATTCTTCTGAGGAAGAACTTTTACAAGATTCTGATGCTGAGGAAGGCACTGTTATAGAATCTAATAGGTCCATTGGTGACCCTTATGAATGTGACCCTGAAGTTTCTGCTGAGGGTTTGATCAGAGCTGTGCTAACCACGCTCAACCTTCCTCTGACTCAGGAATCTACTCATGATCCAACTGACGTTTTTCAAAAACCGTCTAAAGCTGTTGTATGTTTTCCTATGCTCGGTTAGTCTCTGATGCGTGGAGGAATCCTGAAAAATCCTCTTCTGTGTCCAAAAAGTTTGCTAAACTTTTCCTGAGACTGAACTGACAAAATGGGTTCATCCTCCTAAAGTGGATGCTCCTATTTCTAGGTTATCTAAATCTACTGCCTTAGCTGTATCTGATGCCTCTGCCCTGCAAGATTGGACAGACAAAAAGTTAGAAACTTGTCTTTAAATCTATTTTTGCCTCTATTGGCACTGCCATGCGGCCAACCTTTGCAGTGGCGTGGGTTAACAGGGCTATTGCGGCCTGGACTGAACAGCTTACTGAGGCGGTTTCCAGGATGCGCCAGTGTCTGAGCAATTTCAGCTTCTTGCTAATATCTCAGAAGCTCAAAATTATGTTTCTGACACTCCTTTTGATGCTGTGCGATGATGGCGAGGGCCTCCACTTCCTCTGTGGTGGCTAGACGTGCTCTTTGGCTGAACATTTGGTCTGCTGACACCGCTTCTAAGAAAGCCTTGCTTTCATTACCCTTCCAAGGGACCTCTCTGTTTGGATCTGAACTTAAGGAGATGATTAGTGAGGCTACTGGTGGTAAAAGTACTCTTCTACCATCAGTCTTCAAAAAGAAGTTTCCAGCCAAACGCAATCGGTCCTTTCGTGCCTTCCAAACTGAGACACGCTCTACGCCCCAGGCGGGTCCGTCCTCTACGCGCTCCTCCTCCAAGCCCAAACAGTCCTGGAAGCCCAAAGTTGCCCCCAAGGCCAAGACCTCCAAGACTGCTTCGGCATGACTCGCCGAACCCGGATCCGCATCCGGCTGTAGGTGGACGTCTCCACATCTTTTGCCGGGTTTGGGAGGAGTCAGTGGCGGACCCTTGGGATGTTCAGGTGGTATCAGAGGGATACAGGATCCCTTTCTCTTCCCTTCCTCCTTTTCGGTTCCATTTTACTCGTCCTTCTCAGGAGCCTACAAAAAGACGTCTGTTCGACGACGCTATTCAGGATCTTTTGGACAAAGTGGTCCTGGAACTGGTTCCATCAGAGGATACAGGTTCAGGATTCTATTCCAACCTGTTCGTTGTGGCCAAAAAGGACGGAGGTGCTCGTCCTATTTTGGATCTCAAGGATCTCAATTCCTTTGTTGTGAGTTCCCACTATCGTCAGGAATCCCTGCGTTCTGTGATAGCAGCAATGTCTCCAGGGGAGTTCCTTGCCTCCCTGGACCTTCAGGATGCATATCTTCACATCCCTATTCATCCAGAGAGCAGACGGTATCTCAGGTTTGCCTGTCACAAAGGCCACTTTCAGTTTTCAGCTCTTCCCTTTGGTCTGACTTCAGCTCCTCAGGTCTTTCAGAGGGTATTGGGATCTTTGATAGCTGTGCTTCATCGAGATGGAGTCAGGGTGACTCCCTACATGGACGATCTGCTCCTGAAAGCTTCATCTGCGGAGATTCTCCACCAGCAGATGCAGTTGTGCATACAGACACTCAACCGCCACGGCTGGATTGTGAATCTGGACAAGTCAGACTTGGTTCCATCTCAACAGCTCCTCTTCTTGGGTCTCCTGTTCGACACTCAGCAGTGCATGGTGTTTTTACCGGAGGAAGTGGCTCATCAGATTGCTCTCCGTGTATCCAAGATCCTGAAGGTCGACAGGGTTCCAGTGCCGAAGTTGACTTCTCTGGTGGGGAAGTTCATTTCCACGATAGATTCAGTGCCATTTGCTATGGCACACACCAGGGAACTTCAGAGGTTTGTGATTCAGACGTGCAAGAATCATCCAGATCATCAGCATCTGTCAGTCTCTCTGCCTCCTCATGTCGAGTTGAGCTTGGAATGGTGGTTGGACCTGTCTCATCTCCTGAAAGGGAGATCCTTTCGGATTCCCTATTGGACCACAGTCACGACAGATGCCAGCCTCCGGGGATGGGGGGCAGTGTTGGGTCGTTTCAGTGCTCAGGGGAAATGGGGACTGGAAGAATCTCTTCTCTCCATCAATGTTCTGGAACTTCGTGCCATCTTTCTTGCCCTGAGGCACTGGGAATCTCAGCTGGAAGGTTGTCCAGTCAGAGTGGAGTCCGACAACGCCACCGCAGTGGCCTACATCAACAGACAAGGCGGCACAAAAAGTCTCACCGCTTGGTTAGAGGTCAAGGCCATCTTATCTTGGGCAGAAGCTCATGTGCCCGTCATCTCAGCAGTACACATTCCAGGCGTAGACAACGTCATGGCAGACTTTCTCAGTCGTCACACAGTCGACAGCGGAGAGTGGGCGCTTCATCCAGAGGTGTTTCACCTTCTAACCCAGATGTGGGGGGTACCTGTAGTGGATCTGATGGCTACCAGACACAACAGGAAGGTACCAGTGTTTTGCTCTCGGTGGAGGGACCCTCTTGCTCTAGCAGTGGATGCTTTGTCAATCGCTTGGGAGTTCCCTCTGGCGTACATCTTCCCTCCTCTCCCTCTGTTGATCAGAGTCATCCAGAAGCTGAAGATGGAGCGTTGTCCTGTCATCCTAATCACTCCAAACTGGCCTCGTCAGTCCTTGTATCCGGAACTGCTAGCCATGTCTGTGGCGGACCCCTTTCCGCTTCCTGCCCGTCCAGATCTACTTCTTCAAGGATATCTGTGGAAGGAGGATGTTCAGCATCTCCATTTGACGGCTTGGAGGTTGAATCCTCAATTTTAAAGAAGAAAGGGTTTTCCTCTTCAGTGGTGTCCACCATGCTTAGAGCTCGCAAGCCTGTGTCTTCCAAGATCTATCATTGCATATGGTCCACCTTTGTGGCATGGTGTACTGATAAGGATCTATCACTTGATTTCCGTCTTCCCACGGTCCTGGCCTTTTTGCAGGATGGGGTTGAGAAGGGACTCAGCCTGAGTTCTCTCAAGGTTCAGACTTCAGCTCTGTCTGTATTTTTCCAGGAACGGATTGCTATTCTTCCTGATGTTAAGGTTTTCTTCCAAGGTGTGGCTCATGTTCGGCCTGCCTCCAAGAGTCCTACTCCCCAGTGGGACCTCAATTTGGTGCTGGGGGTTCTCCAGAGACCCCCGTTTGAATCCTTGGCTTCTATTCCTTTGCGTCTCTTGACCTGGAAAATGGCCTTTCTTTTGGCTATTGTCTCAGTTCGCCGGATAGCAGAGTTACAAGCTCTGTCTTGTAAACCTCCTTACTTGGTGTTTCACAAGGATAAGGCGGTGCTTCGCACTTCCAAGGAGTTTTTACCCAAGGTTGTCTCCGAATTTCACATCAATCAGGAGATTGTGGTGCCCTCTTTCTGTCCTAACCCTTCCTCTGACAAGGAAAGAGATCTCCATTTGTTGGATGTTGTGCGTTGTCTTAGACTCAGTGCGATGAACATAAAATTTATCGGGAAGTCTGACGCTCTGTTCGTCATTCCTGAGGGGCCTAGGGCAGGGAGACCGGCATCCAAGGTGACTATTGCATCTTGGATAAAATCTACCATTCGTGAAGCCTACAAACTGCGGAATAAGCATGTTCCCTTCAGAGTTACTGCTCATTCCACCAGATCTATTGGGGCCTCTTGGGCCTACAAGAATCAGGCGTCTGCTGATCAACTGTGCAGAGCGGCTACTTGGTCCTCTGTGCACACATTCTCGAAGCACTATCGTGTTGATGTACTGGCCTCGGCTGATGCCAGCTTTGGGAGGAAGGTCCTGGAGGCAGTATTGCCTGTTTAGGATCCTCTACTCTGTGGTTCTTAGTGCTTTTTTGCTGTTGAGCCCTGTTGACTCTAGTTCAGTGTGCTGTGTTAGTTCGGGGGTTCGTTTTTACCCCTGGTTGGTGTCCGTTGACACTTCTGTTATTGGGCTCTATGATTAATTGGTTCATAGCAGTTCTGGTGACTTTTGGGCCTTGCGCTTGGTCCTTGCCTTACTTCCCGCCTCTGAGAAAGCTCAATGTTTGTACATCCCATTGTACCAGTGACCTGTATTGGATGACAGTGAAAATAGGATTTTAGTCTTACCTGTTAAATCCTTTTCACTTAGTCCATACAGGTCACTGGTCTCCCACCCTGTCAAGGGACTATGCTTGGCTCTCCTGTGGCATTCAGTGGGAGACCTTCGGGGCATGCTCACAGGAGTCTTCATTTTCCTTCTTACTCTGGTCAGGTTAGTGTTTCAAATCAATCTAGCTTGTTCTGGCTGAGGGCAGCTTAAGTAGGAGGGGAGGCTCCACCCCCTGCATACATTTGAATGAATGTTCCTGCCTACTTAAAGGGGCAGATCGCCTCCCATTGTACCAGTGACCTGTATGGACTAAGTGAAAAGGATTTAACAGGTAAGACTAAAATCCTATTTTATCGGCATCAATCTGCCATTCCTTTGACAATCTTACAATTTTTCAGTTAAAGGGATAGTAATACTTGCAAATTACTAATCCCCATATCGTAGCTTTGTTAAAAAGAAACTTATTGCCCCCAGTGTCACCTCTCAAGCCCTTATGGTTTGAGAGATAATAGCGCTCAAAGTTCCCCCTTCCCTGACTGAACGTTGACTGCAGGGATATCCGGTATTACTTGCATCAGGCGGCTCTGCAGCATTACCGAGATCGCGTTTATAAAAAAAAGAAATCTTTCACTAAAACTGTCTTCTACGTGTGCTTGCAAACCAAGCACAAACCAATCACAAACCAAGCACACGTAGAAGACAGTTTTAGTGAAAGATTTCTTTTTTTTATAAACGCGATCTCAGCTCAGCTACAGAGCCGCCTGATGCACATAAGACTGTCGTACGACCGCTTCCCCTGCAGTCAACGTTCAGTCAGGGAGGGGGGAGGGAGGGGGGAACTTTGAGCGCTATCATCTCTCAGACCATAAGGGTTTGAGAGACGACACTGGGGGCAATAAGTTTCTTTTTAACAAAGCTACAATATGGGGATTAGTAATTTGCAAGTATTACTATCCCTTTAACCCTTTGAGTGCTAGAGGGGTACGCAACGCATTGCAAAGAAATGCGTTGCGTTCCCCTCTGGCACTCAAAGGGTTAACACATCAAAAAGGGATGATTTTCATATGGAAAAGCAGGTTAATGAGCCATTGTCGGATTCATGTGGGTGTGTTTTATATGTTAATGTGGCTGTTGTCCTCATGCACTAAACTCCAGTAGCTGCAGCTGTTGTCGGAGCTCAGTCCCAAACACCCTACCTAAGGCTGGCGATGTTGGGGTCTTCTTGTAGCTTCCTATGCAAGTACTGCCATGGTCAAAGCTTTTCTACTGAAGTGACTGTTTAGACTAATGTTTGTATTTTGGAGTGCAGCCACAATATCCCCCATGCTTTAAGACCCCTCTGAAAGATAAACTCTTGGATGATAGAGATTCCTGTAATAAATTTAGTAAAAATGCGTTGGAAACCTCTCGAGCATTCGTGTGGTTACAGGTCTGAGTTATGCTCATTCTTGTCTTCTTTGTAGGCAAGAGGATTGTGTGACTTGCAGTACTGTAATGACAAAATGGCTGCACATCACACATAGGGTTACCAGTATGTGATATCGCTGCGTCTTCCTGCTAGCGATCAGACTGGCCTTGTTCAGAGCGTTTGATAATGTGGGCAGTACTGCTGGACGTAGTCACATCCGCTCATATTACCAGACATCCTGCACAAGGCCAGCGGGACTGAACGGAGCACCGCCACCAGTGGCCTTGCTTAGAGAGTGTCCGGTAATGTGAGCGAATGTAACTTCAAAAAGTCTTGCAGCCGGCCAGACACACGGGGCCAGTGGTGTTGCTTGGTGAAGTCACAACCACTCCTATCGTGAGACAAACCGCACATTCCTGGAGATTTGAGTAGATGTGACGTCACTGAGCAGCTCTGCTTACATCTCACATTAGGGGAGAGACAGAGGAGAATGGGGAGTAGCACTAGCCTACAGGCAGTAATAAAAGCACAAATAAGACTGAATCAGTGTACATATTGCGGTAGGTATTGGATTGTTACGGGAAACAAAATGGTGAAGGCAGCAATCCTATATAACAATTCGCTAAAACGTGTGTGACGACAAAGTCATGCGCAGTAGAGACTTCTGTGTGCGCTGCAGTCATGCGCAGTAGAGACTTCTGTGTGTGCTGCAGTCATGTGCGGTAGAGACTTCTGTGTGCGCTGCAGTCATGCGCAGTAGAGACTTCTGTGTGTGCTGCAGTCATGTGCGGTAGAGACTTCTGTTTGTGCTGCAGTCATGCGCAGTAGAGACTTCTGTGTGTGCTGCAGTCATGCGCAGTAGAGACTTCTGTGTGTGCTGCAGTCATGCGCAGTAGAGACTTCTGTGTGTGCTGCAGTCATGCGCAGTAGAGACTTCTGTGTGTGCTGCAGTCATGCGCAGTAGAGACTTCTGTGTGTGCTGCAGTCATGCGCAGTCGAGACTTCTGTGTGCGCTGCAGTCATGCACAGTAGAGACTTCTGTGTGTGCTGCAGTCATGCGCAGTAGAGACTGTGTGTGCTGCAGTCATGCGCAGTAGAGACTTCTGTGTGCGCTGCAGTCATGCGCAGTAGAGACTTCTGTGTGCGCTGCAGTCATGCGCAGTAGAGACTTCTGTGTGCGCTGCAGTCATGCGCAGTAGAGACTTCTGTGTGCGCTGCAGTCAGGCGCAGTAGAGACTTCTGTGTGCGCTGCAGTCATGCGCAGTAGAGACTTCTGTGTGCGCTGCAGTCAGGCGCAGTAGAGACTTCTGTGTGCGCTGCAGTCAGGCGCGGTAGAGACTTCTGTGTGCGCTGCAGTCAGGCGCGGTAGAGACTTCTGTGTGCGCTGCAGTCAGGCGCGGTAGAGACTTCTGTGTGCGCTGCAGTCATGTGCGGTAGAGACTTCTGTGTGTGCTGCAGTCATGCGCAGTAGAGACTTCTGTGTGTGCTGCAGTCAGGCGCAGTAGAGAATTCTGTGTGTGCTGCAGTCATGTGCGGTAGAGACTTCTGTGTGTGCTGCAGTCAGGCGCAGTAGAGACTTCTGTGTGTGCTGCAGTCATGTGCGGTAGAGACTTCTGTGTGTGCTGCAGTCATGTGCGGTAGAGACTTCTGTGTGTGCTGCAGTCATGTGCGGTAGAGACTTCTGTGTGTGCTGCAGTCATGCGCAGTAGAGACTTCTGTGTGTGCTGCAGTCAGGCGCAGTAGAGACTTCTGTGTGTGCTGCAGTCATGTGCGGTAGAGACTTCTGTGTGTGCTGCAGTCAGGCGCAGTAGAGACTTCTGTGTGTGCTGCAGTCATGTGCGGTAGAGACTTCTGTGTGTGCTGCAGTCATGTGCGGTAGAGACTTCTGTGTGTGCTGCAGTCATGCACAGTAGAGACTTCTGTGTGTGCTGCAGTCATGCGCAGTAGAGACTGTGTGTGCTGCAGTCATGCGCAGTAGAGACTTCTGTGTGCGCTGCAGTCATGCGCAGTAGAGACTTCTGTGTGCGCTGCAGTCATGCGCAGTAGAGACTTCTGTGTGTGCTGCAGTCATGCGCAGTAGAGACTTCTGTGTGCGCTGCAGTCATGCGCAGTAGAGACTGTGTGTGCTGCAGTCATGCGCAGTAGAGACTTCTGTGTGTGCTGCAGTCATGCGCAGTAGAGACTTCTGTGTGTGCTGCAGTCATGCGCAGTAGAGACTGTGTGTGCTGCAGTCATGCGCAGTAGAGACTTCTGTGTGCGCTGCAGTCATGCGCAGTAGAGACTTCTGTGTGCGCTGCAGTCAGGCGCAGTAGAGACTTCTGTGTGCGCTGCAGTCAGGCGCGGTAGAGACTTCTGTGTGCGCTGCAGTCAGGCGCGGTAGAGACTTCTGTGTGCGCTGCAGTCAGGCGCGGTAGAGACTTCTGTGTGCGCTGCAGTCATGTGCGGTAGAGACTTCTGTGTGTGCTGCAGTCATGCGCAGTAGAGACTTCTGTGTGTGCTGCAGTCAGGCGCAGTAGAGACTTCTGTGTGCGCTGCAGTCATGTGCGGTAGAGACTTCTGTGTGTGCTGCAGTCATGTGCGGTAGAGACTTCTGTGTGCGCTGCAGTCAGGCGCAGTAGAGACTTCTGTGTGTGCTGCAGTCATGTGCGGTAGAGACTTCTGTGTGTGCTGCAGTCATGTGCGGTAGAGACTTCTGTGTGTGCTGCAGTCATGTGCGGTAGAGACTTCTGTGTGTGCTGCAGTCATGTGCGGTAGAGACTGCCTGGGCCGCGGCTGACAGAGAGCTGGACGCTCGTTTGGAGTGTTCAGCTCTGTATAAGGCGTGGCTTGGACAGTCTTTACTGCGCATGACTGCCCCGCGACCGGCTGGCAGCGGCACTGTGGCCCGTGTAATGGGCTCTTCAACTAGTACAATATATAGTAATGAGGGTCTAGGCATCTGATGTTGATGGCCCCTGACTTGAATTACAGATCAGTGCAGGAGAGAATGGAAGCCGGTCCAGTTTGGTCTGCGTTCTCAGTCGGTGGGACGCAACCGAAGACAAGTTACTGACAATGGCAGATTCAAGACAGCGTCCTCTCTTCCTCATCTTGTCATGGAGTCTTTCTAGCACAGCAAATTTACATTGTATTACATCACACAGAGCACTCAGTGCTACAGGGAGAGTGTAACATTGTATTACATCACACAGAGCATTCAGTGCTACAGGGAGAGTGTAACATTGTATTACATCACACAGAGCATTCAGTGCTGCAGGGAGACTGTAACATTGTATTACATCACACAGATCATTCAGTACTGCAGGGATAGTGTAACATTGTATTACATCACACAGAGCATTCAGTGCTGCAGGGATAGTGTAACATTGTATTACATCACACAGACCATTCAGTACTGCAGGGATAGTGTAACATTGTATTACATCACACAGAGCATTCAGTGTTACAGGGATAGCGTAACATTGTATTACATCACACAGACCATTCAGTACTGCAGGGAGAGTGTAACATTGTATTACATCACACAGATCATTCAGTGCTGCAGGGATAGTGTAACATTGTATTACATCACACAGAGCATTCAGTGCTGCAGGGATAGTGTAACATTGTATTACATCACACAGAGCATTCAGTGTTACAGGGATAGCGTAACATTGTATTACATCACACAGACCATTCAGTACTGCAGGGAGAGTGTAACATTGTATTACATCACACAGAGCATTCAGTGCTGCAGGGATAGCGTAACATTGTATTACATCACACAGACCATTCAGTACTGCAGGGAGAGTGTAACATTGTATTACATCACACAGAGCATTCAGTGCTGCAGGGATAGTGTAACATTATATCACATCACACAGAGCATTCAGAACTGCAGGGAGAGTGTAACATTGTATTACATCACACAGAGCATTCAGTGCTGCAGGGATAGCGTAACATTGTATTACATCACACAGACCATTCAGTACTGCAGGGAGAGTGTAACATTGTATTACATCACACAGAGCATTCAGTGCTGCAGGGATAGTGTAACATTATATCACATCACACAGAGCATTCAGAACTGCAGGGATAGTGTAACATTGTATTACATCACACAGAGCATTCAGTGCTACAGGGATAGTGTAACATTGTATTACATCACACAGAGCATTCAGTGCTGCAGGGAGAGTGTAACATTGTATTACATCACACAGAGCATTCAGTGCTGCAGGGATAGTGTAACATTGTATTACATCACACAGAGCATTCAGTGCTGCAGGGATAGTGTAACATTGTACTACATCACACAGAACATTCAGTACTGCAGGGATAGTGTAACATTATATCACATCACACAGAGCATTCAGAACTGCAGGGATAGTGTAACATTGTATTACATCACACAGAGCATTCAGTGCTGCAGGGATAGTGTAACATTATATCACATCACACAGAACATTCAGAACTGCAGGGATAGTGTAACATTGTATTACATCACACAGATCATTCAGTGCTATAGGGGGAGTGTAACATTGTATTACATCACACAGAGCACTCAGTGCTGCAGGGATAGTGTAACATTGTATTACATCACACAGAGCATTCAGTGCTACAGGGATAGTGTAACATTGTATTACATCACACAGAGCATTCAGTGCTGCAGGGAGAGTGTAACATTGTATTACATCACACAGAGCATTCAGTGCTGCAGGGATAGTGTAACATTGTATTACATCACACAGAGCATTCAGTGCTGCAGGGATAGTGTAACATTGTACTACATCACACAGAACATTCAGTACTGCAGGGATAGTGTAACATTATATCACATCACACAGAGCATTCAGAACTGCAGGGATAGTGTAACATTGTATTACATCACACAGAGTATTCAGTGCTGCAGGGATAGTGTAACATTATATCACATCACACAGAACATTCAGAACTGCAGGGATAGTGTAACATTGTATTACATCACACAGATCATTCAGTGCTATAGGGGGAGTGTAACATTGTATTACATCACACAGAGCACTCAGTGCTGCAGGGATAGTGTAACATTGTATTACATCACACAGAGCACTCAGTGCTGCAGGGATAGTGTAACATTGTATTACATCACACAGACCATTCAGTACTGCAGGGAGAGTGTAACATTGTATTACATCACACAGAGCATTCAGTGCTGCAGGGATAGTGTAACATTATATCACATCACACAGAGCATTCAGAACTGCAGGGATAGTGTAACATTGTATTACATCACACAGAGCATTCAGTGCTACAGGGATAGTGTAACATTGTATTACATCACACAGAGCATTCAGTGCTGCAGGGATAGTGTAACATTATATCACATCACACAGAGCATTCAGAACTGCAGGGATAGTGTAACATTGTATTACATCACACAGAGCATTCAGTGCTACAGGGATAGTGTAACATTGTATTACATCACACAGAGCATTCAGTGCTGCAGGGATAGTGTAACATTGTATTACATCACACAGATCATTCAGTGCTGCAGGGATAGTGTAACATTGTACTACATCACACAGAACATTCAGTACTGAAGGGATAGTGTAACATTGTATTACATTACACAGAGCATTCAGTGCTGCAGGGATAGTGTAACATTGTATTACATCACACAGATCATTCAGTGCTGCAGGGATAGTGTAACATTGTATTACATCACACAGAACATTCAGTACTGCAGGGATAGTGTAACATTGTATTACATCACACAGATCATTCAGTGCTGCAGGGAGAGTGTAACATTGTATTATATCACACAGAACATTCAGTACTGAAGGGATAGTGTAACATTGTATTACATCACACAGAGCATTCAGTGCTACAGGGATAGTGTAACATTGTATTACATCACACAGAGCATTCAGTGCTGCAGGGATAGTGTAACATTATATCACATCACACAGAGCATTCAGAACTGCAGGGATAGTGTAACATTGTATTACATCACACAGAGCATTCAGTGCTACAGGGATAGTGTAACATTGTATTACATCACACAGAGCATTCAGTACTGCAGGGATAGTGTAACATTGTATTACATCACACAGACCATTCAGTACTGCAGGGATAGTGTAACATTGTATTACATCACACAGAGCATTCAGTGCTGCAGGGATAGTGTAACATTGTATTACATCACACAGATCATTCAGTACTGCAGGGAGAGTGTAACATTGTATTACATCACACAGAGCATTCAGTGCTGCAGGGATAGTGTAACATTATATCACATCACACAGAGCATTCAGAACTGCAGGGATAGTGTAACATTGTATTACATCACACAGAGCATTCAGTGCTACAGGGATAGTGTAACATTGTATTACATCACACAGAGCATTCAGTGCTGCAGGGATAGTGTAACATTATATCACATCACACAGAGCATTCAGAACTGCAGGGATAGTGTAACATTGTATTACATCACACAGAGCATTCAGTGCTACAGGGATAGTGTAACATTGTATTACATCACACAGAGCATTCAGTGCTGCAGGGATAGTGTAACATTGTATTACATCACACAGATCATTCAGTACTGCAGGGATAGTGTAACATTGTATTACATCACACAGACCATTCAGTACTGCAGGGATAGTGTAACATTGTATTACATCACACAGAGCATTCAGTGCTGCAGGGATAGTGTAACATTGTATTACATCACACAGACCATTCAGTACTGCAGGGAGAGTGTAACATTGTATTACATCACACAGAGCATTCAGTGCTGCAGGGATAGTGTAACATTATATCACATCACACAGAGCATTCAGAACTGCAGGGATAGTGTAACATTGTATTACATCACACAGAGCATTCAGTGCTACAGGGATAGTGTAACATTGTATTACATCACACAGAGCATTCAGTGCTGCAGGGATAGTGTAACATTATATCACATCACACAGAGCATTCAGAACTGCACGGATAGTGTAACATTGTATTACATCACACAGAGCATTCAGTGCTGCAGGGATAGTGTAACATTGTATTACATCACACAGATCATTCAGTGCTGCAGGGATAGTGTAACATTGTATTACATCACACAGAACATTCAGTACTGCAGGGATAGTGTAACATTGTATTACATCACACAGATCATTCAGTGCTGCAGGGAGAGTGTAACATTGTATTATATCACACAGAACATTCAGTACTGAAGGGATAGTGTAACATTGTATTACATCACACAGAGCATTCAGTGCTACAGGGATAGTGTAACATTGTATTACATCACACAGAGCATTCAGTGCTGCAGGGATAGTGTAACATTATATCACATCACACCACACAGAGCATTCAGAACTGCAGGGATAGTGTAACATTGTATTACATCACACAGAGCATTCAGTGCTACAGGGATAGTGTAACATTGTATTACATCACACAGAGCATTCAGTACTGCAGGGTAGTGTAACATTGTATTACATCACACAGACCATTCAGTACTGCAGGGATAGTGTAACATTGTATTAAATCACACAGAGCATTCAGTGCTGCAGGGATAGTGTAACATTGTATTACATCACACAGACCATTCAGTACTGCAGGGAGAGTGTAACATTGTATTACATCACACAGAGCATTCAGTGCTGCAGGGATAGTGTAACATTATATCACATCACACAGAGCATTCAGAACTGCAGGGATAGTGTAACATTGTATTACATCACACAGAGAATTCAGTGCTACAGGGATAGTGTAACATTGTATTACATCACACAGAGCACTCAGTGCTACAGGGATAGTGTAACATTGTATTACATCACACAGAGCATTCAGTGCTACAGGGATAGTCTAACATTGTATTACATCACACAGAGCACTCAGTGCTACAGGGATAGTGTAACATTGTATTACATCACACAGAGCACTCAGTGCTACAGGGATAGTGTAACATTGTATTACATCACACAGAGCACTCAGTGCTACAGGGATAGTGTAACATTGTATTACATCACACAGAGCATTCAGTGCTACAGGGATAGTGTAACATTGTATTACATCACACAGAGCACTCAGTGCTACAGGGATAGTGTAACATTGTATTACATCACACAGAGCACTCAGTGCTACAGGGATAGTGTAACATTGTATTACATCACACAGAGCATTCAGTGCTACAGGGATAGTCTAACATTGTATTACATCACACAGAGCACTCAGTGCTACAGGGATAGTGTAACATTGTATTACATCACACAGAGCACTCAGTGCTACAGGGATAGTGTAACATTGTATTACATCACACAGAGCACTCAGTGCTACAGGGATAGTGTAACATTGTATTACATCACACAGAGCACTCAGTGCTGCAGGGATAGTTTAACATTGTATTACATCACACAGAGCACTCAGTGCTGCAGGGATAGTGTAACATTGTATTACATCACACAGAGCATTCAGTGCTGCAGGGATAGTGTAACATTGTATTACATGACACAGAACATTCAGTACTGCAGGGATAGTGTAACATTGTATTACATCACGCAGTGTATTCAGTGCTGCAGGGAGAGTGTAACATTGCATTACATCACACAGAGCATTCAGTGCTGCAGGTATAGTGTAACATTGTATTACATCACACAGAACATTCAGTGCTGCAGGGAGAGTGTAACATTGTATTACATCACACAGAGCATTCAGTACTGCAGGGATAGTGTAACATTGTATCACATCACACAGATCATTCAGTGCTATAGGGGGAGTGTAACATTGTATCACATCACACAGATCATTCAGTGCTATAGGGGGAGTGTAACATTGTATTACATCACACAGAGCATTCAGTGCTGCAGGTATAGTGTAACATTGTATTACATCACACAGATCATTCAGTGCTATAGGGGGAGTGTAACATTGTATTACATCACACAGAGCACTCAGTGCTGCAGGGATAGTGTAACATTGTATTACATCACACAGAGGACTCAGTGCTGTAGGGATAGTGTAACATTGTATTACATCACACAGAGCATTCAGTGCTACAGGGATAGTGTAACATTGTATTACATCACACAGAGCACTCAGTGCTACAGGGATAGTGTAACATTGTATTACATCACACAGAGCACTCAGTGCTACAGGGATAGTGTAACATTGTATTACATCACACAGAGCACTCAGTGCTACAGGGATAGTGTAACATTGTATTACATCACACAGAGCATTCAGTGCTACAGGGATAGTGTAACATTGTATTACATCACACAGAGCACTCAGTGCTACAGGGATAGTGTAACATTGTATTACATCACACAGAGCATTCAGTGCTACAGGGATAGTGTAACATTGTATTACATCACACAGAGCACTCAGTGCTACAGGGATAGTGTAACATTGTATTACATCACACAGAGCACTCAGTGCTACAGGGATAGTGTAACATTGTATTACATCACACAGAGCATTCAGTGCTACAGGGATAGTGTAACATTGTATTACATCACACAGAGCACTCAGTGCTACAGGGATAGTGTAACATTGTATTACATCACACAGAGCACTCAGTGCTACAGGGATAGTGTAACATTGTATTACATCACACAGAGCACTCAGTGCTACAGGGATAGTGTAACATTGTATTACATCACACAGAGCACTCAGTGCTGCAGGGATAGTGTAACATTGTATTACATCACACAGAGCATTCAGTGCTGCAGGGATAGTGTAACATTGTATTACATCACACAGAGCATTCAGTGCTGCAGGGATAGTGTAACATTGTATTACATCACACAGAACATTCAGTACTGCAGGGATAGTGTAACATTGTATTACATCACACAGTGTATTCAGTGCTGCAGGGAGAGTGTAACATTGCATTACATCACACAGAGCATTCAGTGCTGCAGGTATAGTGTAACATTGTATTACATCACACAGAACATTCAGTGCTGCAGGGAGAGTGTAACATTGTATTACATCACACAGAGCATTCAGTACTGCAGGGATAGTGTAACATTGTATCACATCACACAGATCATTCAGTGCTATAGGGGGAGTGTAACATTGTATCACATCACACAGATCATTCAGTGCTATAGGGGGAGTGTAACATTGTATTACATCACACAGAGCATTCAGTGCTGCAGGTATAGTGTAACATTGTATTACATCACACAGATCATTCAGTGCTATAGGGGGAGTGTAACATTGTATTACATCACACAGAGCACTCAGTGCTGCAGGGATAGTGTAACATTGTATTACATCACACAGAGCACTCAGTGCTGCAGGGATAGTGTAACATTGTATTACATCACACAGAGCACTCAGTGCTGCAGGGATAGTGTAACATTGTATTACATCACACAGAGCATTCAGTGCTGTAGGGATAGTGTAACATTGTATTACATCACACAGAGCATTCAGTGCTGCAGGGATAGTGTAACATTGTATTACATCACACAGAGCATTCAGTGCTGCAGGTATAGTGTAACATTGTATTACATCACACAGAGCATTCAGTGCTGCAGGGAGAGTGTAACATTGTATTACATCACACAGAGCATTCAGTGCTGCAGGGAGAGTGTAACATTGTATTACATCACACAGTGTATTCAGTGCTGCAGGGACAGTGTAACATTGTATTACATCACACAGAGCATTCAGTGCTGCAGGGAGAGTGTAACATCATATTATATCACACAGAGCATTCAGTGCTGCAGGGAGAGTGTAACATTGTATTACATCACACAGAGCATTCAGTACTACAGGGATAGTGTAACATTGTATTACATCACACAGTGTATTCAGTGCTGCAGGGACAGTGTAACATTGTATTACATCACACAGAGCATTCAGTGCTGCAGGGAGAGTGTAACATCATATTATATCACACAGAGCATTCAGTGCTGCAGGGAGAGTGTAACATTGTATTACATCACACAGATCATTCAGTGCTGCAGGGATAGTGTAACATTGTATTACATCACACAGAGCATTCAGTGCTACAGGGATAGTGTAACATTGTATTACATCACACAGATCATTCAGTGCTGCAGGGAGAGTGTAACATTGTATTACATCACACAGAGCATTCAGTGTTACAGGGATAGTGTAACATTGTATTACATCACACAGAGCATTCAGTGCTGCAGGGAGAGTGTAACATTGTATTACATCACACAGAGCATTCAGTGCTGCAGGGATACTGTAACATTGTATTACATCACACAGAGCATTCAGTGCTACAGGGACAGTGTAACATTGTATTACAATCACACAGAGCATTCAGTGCTGCAGGGATAGTGTAACACTGTATTACATTACACAGAGCATTCAGTGCTGCAGGGATAGTGTAACATTGTATTACATCACACAGAGCATTCAGTGCTGCAGAGAGAGTGTAACATTGTATTACATCACAGATAGCATTCAGTGCTGTACAAGGAGAGTGTAACATTGTATTACATCACACAGAGCATTCAGTGCTGCAGGGATAGTGTAACATTGTATTACATCACAGATAGCATTCAGTGCTGTACAAGGAGAGTGTAACATTGTATTACATCACACAAAGCATTCAGCGCTGCAGGGATAGTGTAACATTGTATTACATCACACAAAGCATTCAGTGCTGCAGGGATAGTGTAACATTGTATTACATCACACAGATCATTCAGTGCTGCAGGGAGAGTGTAACATTGTATTACATCACACAGAACATTCAGTACTGCAGGGATAGTGTAACATTGTATTACATCACACAGAGCATTCAGTGCTGTACAAGGAGAGTGTAACACTGTATTACATCACACAGAGCATTCAGCGCTGCAGGGATAGTGTAACATTGTATTACATCACACAAAGCATTCAGTGCTGCAGGGATAGTGGAACATTGTATTACATCACACAGAGCATTCAGTGCTGCAGGGATACTGCAACATTGTATTACATCAGACAGAGAATTCACTGCTGCAGGGATAGTGTAACATTTTATTACATCACACAGAGCATTCAGTGCTGTAGGGATAGTGTAACATTTTATTACATCACACAGATCATTCAGTGCTGTAGGGATAGTGTAACATTGTATTACATCACACAGAGCATTCGGTGCTGCAGGGATAGTGTAACATTGTATTACATCACACAGATCATTCAGTGCTGCAGGGAGAGTGTAACATTGTATTACATCACACGGAGCATTCAGTGCTGCAGAGATAGTGTAACACTGTATTACATCACACAGAGCATTCAGTGCTGCAGGGAGAGTGTAACATTGTATTACATCACACAGAGCATTCAGTACTACAGGGATAGTGTAACATTGTATTACATCACACAGTGTATTCAGTGCTGCAGGGACAGTGTAACATTGTATTACATCACACAGAGCATTCAGTGCTGCAGGGAGAGTGTAACATCATATTATATCACACAGAGCATTCAGTGCTGCAGGGAGAGTGTAACATTGTATTACATCACACAGATCATTCAGTGCTGCAGGGATAGTGTAACATTGTATTACATCACACAGAGCATTCAGTGCTACAGGGATAGTGTAACATTGTATTACATCACACAGATCATTCAGTGCTGCAGGGAGAGTGTAACATTGTATTACATCACACAGAGCATTCAGTGTTACAGGGATAGTGTAACATTGTATTACATCACACAGAGCATTCAGTGCTGCAGGGAGAGTGTAACATTGTATTACATCACACAGAGCATTCAGTGCTGCAGGGATACTGTAACATTGTATTACATCACACAGAGCATTCAGTGCTACAGGGACAGTGTAACATTGTATTACAATCACACAGAGCATTCAGTGCTGCAGGGATAGTGTAACACTGTATTACATTACACAGAGCATTCAGTGCTGCAGGGATAGTGTAACATTGTATTACATCACACAGAGCATTCAGTGCTGCAGAGAGAGTGTAACATTGTATTACATCACAGATAGCATTCAGTGCTGTACAAGGAGAGTGTAACATTGTATTACATCACACAGAGCATTCAGTGCTGCAGGGATAGTGTAACATTGTATTACATCACAGATAGCATTCAGTGCTGTACAAGGAGAGTGTAACATTGTATTACATCACACAAAGCATTCAGCGCTGCAGGGATAGTGTAACATTGTATTACATCACACAAAGCATTCAGTGCTGCAGGGATAGTGTAACATTGTATTACATCACACAGATCATTCAGTGCTGCAGGGAGAGTGTAACATTGTATTACATCACACAGAACATTCAGTACTGCAGGGATAGTGTAACATTGTATTACATCACACAGAGCATTCAGTGCTGTACAAGGAGAGTGTAACACTGTATTACATCACACAGAGCATTCAGCGCTGCAGGGATAGTGTAACATTGTATTACATCACACAAAGCATTCAGTGCTGCAGGGATAGTGGAACATTGTATTACATCACACAGAGCATTCAGTGCTGCAGGGATACTGCAACATTGTATTACATCAGACAGAGAATTCACTGCTGCAGGGATAGTGTAACATTTTATTACATCACACAGAGCATTCAGTGCTGTAGGGATAGTGTAACATTTTATTACATCACACAGATCATTCAGTGCTGTAGGGATAGTGTAACATTGTATTACATCACACAGAGCATTCGGTGCTGCAGGGATAGTGTAACATTGTATTACATCACACAGATCATTCAGTGCTGCAGGGAGAGTGTAACATTGTATTACATCACACAGAGCATTCAGTGCTGCAGAGATAGTGTAACACTGTATTACATCACACAGAGCATTCAGTGCTGCAGGGAGAGTGTAATATTGTATTACATCACACAGATCATTCAGTGCTGCAGGGATAGTGTAACACTGTATTACATCACACAGAGCATTCAGTGCTGCAGGGAGAGTGTAACATTGTATTACATCACACAGAGCATTCAGTGCTGCAGGGATACTGTAACATTGTATTACATCACACAGAGCATTCAGTGCTGCAGGGAGAGTGTAACATTGTATTACATCACACAGAGAATTCAGTGTTACAGGGAAAGTGTAACATTGTATTACAATCACACAGAACATTCAGTACTGCAGGGAGAGTGTAACATTGTATTACATCACACAGAGCATTCAGTGCTGCAGGGATAGTGTAACATTGTATTACATCACACAGAGCATTCAGTGCTGTACAAGGAGAGTGTAACACTGTATTACATCACACAGAGCATTCAGTGCTGCAGGGATAGTGTAACATTGTATTACATCACACAGAGCATTCAGTACTGCAGGGATAGTGTAACATTGTATTACATCACACAGAGCATTCAGTGCTGCAGGGACAGTGTAACATTGTATTACATCACACAGAGCATTCAGTACTGCAGGGATAGTGTAACATTGTATTACATCACACAGAGCATTCAGTGCTGTACAAGGAGAGTGTAACACTGTATTACATCACACAGAGCATTCAGTGCTGCAGGGATAGTGGAACATTGTATTACATCACACAGAGCATTCAGTGCTGCAGGGATACTGCAACATTGTATTACAGCAGACAGAGAATTCACTGCTGCAGGTATAGTGTAACATTGTATTACATCACACAGAGCATTCAGTACTACAGGGATAGTGTAACATTGTATTACATCACACACAGCATTCAGTGCTACAGGGAGAGTGTAACATTGTATTACATCACACAGAGCATTCAGTGCTGCAGGGAGAGTGTAACACTGTATTGCATCACACAGATCATTCAGTGCTGCAGGAATAATGTAACATTGTATTGCATCACACGGTATTCAGTGCTGCAGGGAGAGTGTATCATTGTATTACATCACACTAAGCAATCAGTACTGCAGGGATAGTGTAACATTGTATTACATCACACAGATCATTCAGTGCTGCAGGGAGAGTGTAACAATGTATTACATCACACAGACCATACAGTGCTGCAGGGAGAGTGTATCGTTGTATTACATCACACTAAGCAATCAGTACTGCAGGGATAGTGTAACATTGTATTACATCACACAGAGCATTCAGTGCTGCAGGGAGAGTGTAACAATGTATTACATCACACAGACCATACAGTGCTGCAGGGAGAGTGTAACATTGTATTACAACACACAGAGCAATCAGTACTCCAGGGATAGTGTAACATTTTATTACATCACACAGAGCATTCAGTGCTGCAAGGAGAGTGTAACAATGTATTACATCACACAGAGCATTCAGTACTGCAGGAATAGTGTAACATTGTATTACATTAAACAGAGCATTCAGTGCTGCAGGAATAGTGTAACATTGTATTACATTAAACAGAGCATTCAGTGCTGTAGGGAGAGTGTAACATTGTATTACATCACACAGAGCATTCAGTGCTGCAGGAATAGTGTAACATTGTATTACATTAAACAGAGCATTCAGTGCTGCAGGGATAGTGTAACATTGTATTACATCACACAGAGCATTCAGTGCTGCAGGAATAATGTAACATTGTATTACATCACACAGAGCATTCAGTGCTGCAGGGATAATGTAACATTGTATTACATCACACACAGCATTCAGTACTACAGGGATAGTGTAACATTGTATCACATCACACAGATCATTCAGTACTACAGGGATAGTGTAACATTGTATTACATCACACAGAGCATTCAGTACTACAGGGATAGTGTAACATTGTATCACATCACACAGATCATTCAGTACTACAGGGATAGTGTAACATTGTATTACATCACACAGAGCATTCAGTACTACAGGGATAGTGTAACATTGTATCACATCACACAGAGCATTCAGTACTACAGGGATAGTGTAACATTGTATTACATCACACAGAGCATTCAGTACTACAGGGATAGTGTAACATTGCATTACATCACACAGAGCATTCAGTACTACAGAGATAGTGTAACATTGTATTACATCACACAGAGCACTCAGTGCTGCAAGGAGTGTTACATTTTATCACATTCTGCTTTGATGGTCTGTAGATCAGAGAACTGAGATCTGAGTAGCTCGGTCAGAGACATAAGTGTTTAAAAGATGATAAATATTATATGGAGTTGCAGTATAGATGAAGTCAAAATAAAGGGCTCCTATTACTTTAATTTCAATTCTACGCCAAGTTCCAGACACTTGGACAGACTCCCTTGGTGCATTTATTGAGGAAGTTATTAATTATAGAATATGTTATTTATCCCAACTGAAACAATTACCCCATTCTATACCCCAACGTTCTGTAACATTCT
The DNA here is from genome assembly GCA_037306005.1 of Rhinophrynus dorsalis. Classification (NCBI taxonomy): domain Eukaryota; kingdom Metazoa; phylum Chordata; class Amphibia; order Anura; family Rhinophrynidae; genus Rhinophrynus; species Rhinophrynus dorsalis. Next base: position 561,318,166 of record CM074721.1, read on the forward strand.
ACACAACACGCCCCCTTGGCTGGATGGAAATATTCATTATGGAGGTTTTTTTTTCTTTTCTATGCTGTTTGGTTCAGCGAAGTAACTGATGTAAACCAGCTTTTTATTTCTTGTATCTGACAATTGCTCTTTATTGTTTTTAATTCTATTTATATTTTGGGCTATCGCATACCTCCCAACATTTCAAATTGCCAAAGAGGGACACTTGTGTTTTAGGGGGTGTTTCTGGGGGTGTGGCTGGTGGGCGGGGCATTACCAAGAATTTTTAGGCTATTTCTTGACCTACTAACACCTCTTTGTGTAAACTAATGATTTATAACAAGACCAATGTATTTTATTTGCACAGACTCATTTATAAATGCATATACTGTAGTTTTGACAAACATTAATGTGAGTTTTATTGCTGTGGAGCAATGTGATACACTTCTATACACACCACACAGTCTGATCTTCTAAACACAGGGACACCAGGGTGATACACTTCTATACACACCACACTCAGATCTCCGAAACACAGGGACACCAGGGTGATACACTTATATACACACCGCACAGTCTGATCTCCTAAACACAGGGACACCAGGGTGATACACTTCTATACACACCACACTCAGATCTCCGAAACACAGGGACACCAGGGTGATACACTTATATACACACCACACAGTCTGATCTTCTAAACACAGGGACACCAGGGTGATACACTTCTATACACACCACACTCAGATCTCCGAAACACAGGGACACCAGGGTGATACACTTATATACACACCGCACAGTCTGATCTCCTAAACACAGGGACACCAGGGTGATACACTTATATACACACCATACAGTCTGATCTCCTAAACACAGGAACACCAGGGTGATACACTTATATATACACCACACAGTCTGATCTCCTAAACACAGGGACACCAGGGTGATACACTTATATATACACCACACAGTCTGATCTCCTAAACACAGGGACACCAGGGTGATACACTTATATACACACCACACAGTCTGATCGCCTAAACACAGGGACACCAGGGTGATACACTTATATACACACAGTCTGATCTCCTAAACACAGGGACACCAGGGTGATACACTTCTATACACACCACACAGTCTGATCTCCTAAACACAGGGACACCAGGGTGATACACTTATATACACACCAAAAATGTCTGATCTCCTAAACAAAGGGACACCAGGGTGATACACTTCTATACACACCACACAGTCTGATCTTCTAAACACAGGGACACCAGGGTGATACACTTCTATACACACCACACTCAGATCTCCGAAACACAGGGACACCAGGGTGATACACTTATATATACACCACACAGTCTGATCTCCTAAACACAGGGACACCAGGGTGATACACTTATATACACACCACACAGTCTGATCGCCTAAACACAGGGACACCAGGGTGATACACTTATATACACACAGTCTGATCTCCTAAACACAGGGACACCAGGGTGATACACTTCTATACACACCACACAGTCTGATCTCCTAAACACAGGGACACCAGGGTGATACACTTATATACACACCAAAAATGTCTGATCTCCTAAACAAAGGGACACCAGGGTGATACACTTCTATACACACCACACAGTCTGATCTCCTAAACACACGGACACCAGGGTGATACACTTATATACACACCACACAGTCTGATCTCCTAAACACAGGGACACCAGGGTGATACACTTATATACACACCACACAGTCTGATCTTCTAAACACAGGAACACCAGGGTGATACACTTCTATACACACCACACAGTCTGATCTTCTAAACACAGGGACACCAGGGTGATACACTTCTATACACACCACACTCAGATCTCCGAAACACAGGGACACCAGGGTGATACACTTATATATACACCACACAGTCTGATCTCCTAAACACAGGGACACCAGGGTGATACACTTATATACACACCACACAGTCTGATCGCCTAAACACAGGGACACCAGGGTGATACACTTATATACACACAGTCTGATCTCCTAAACACAGGGACACCAGGGTGATACACTTCTATACACACCACACAGTCTGATCTCCTAAACACAGGGACACCAGGGTGATACACTTATATACACACCAAAAATGTCTGATCTCCTAAACAAAGGGACACCAGGGTGATACACTTCTATACACACCACACAGTCTGATCTCCTAAACACACGGACACCAGGGTGATACACTTATATACACACCACACAGTCTGATATCTTAAACAAAGGGACACCAGGCTGATACACTTCTATACACACCACACAGTCTGATCTCCTAAACACAAGGACACCAGGGTGATACACTTCTATACACACCACACAGTCTGATCTCCTAAACACAGGGACACCAGGGTGATACACTTATATATACACCACAAAATCTGATCTCCTAAACACAGGGACACCAGGGTGGTACACTTATATACACACCACACAGTCTGATCTCCTAAACACATGAACACCAGGGTGATACGCTTATATACACACACCACACAGTCTGATCTCCTAAACACAGGGACACCAGGGTGATACACTTATATACACACCACACAGTCTGATCTCCTAAACACAGGGACACCAGGGTGATACACTTATATACACACCACACAGTCTGATCTCCTAAACACAGGGACACCAGGGTGATACACTTATATATACACCACAAAGTTTGATCTCCTAAACACAGGGACACCAGGGTGGTACACTTATATACACACCACACAGTCTAATCTCCTACACACAGGGACACCAGGGTGATACACTTATATACACACCACACAGTCTGATCTCCTAAACACAGGGACACCAGGTTGATACACTTATATACACACCACACAGTCTGATCTCCTAAAAAAGAGGGACAACAGGGTGGGAAAGAGGGACAGAGAGATTTGGGTGTAAAAGAGGGATTGTCCCTCCTAAAGAGGGACACTTGGTAGGCATTAGTGATGAGCGAGCACCCCAATGCTCGGGTGTTCGGGTGCTCTGACCGAGCACCCCCTGAGGCTCGAGTGCTCGGCCGAGCAACCGAGCCCCATTGAAGTCAATGGGAGGACTCGAGCATTACACCAGGCACCCCCTGCTCTGATGAGGGGAGGGTGCCTGGTCCATAGGAAAAGGGCAGAAAAAGATGGAAACACTACAGAAATGGTTCAGGGACAGCATAGGGAGGATGTCTGGATGCATCTTGGACTCCAACGTCGCTGCTGGGAACGATCTTTCGCCCGTAGTACGCCATTTTTACAGACTGACCGTAAAACACACAAAAAGGAAGATAAAAACGACTTTAGGCGAAAAATTGTTACCAAACAGTATTTGCTGTATATTTACTTGTATATCATCTGCAAATTCTCCCAAAAATTTCCTCGATTTTTCTGAACTGAGGCCATGATTAAGAGGGAAACGTGCGCAGAGGCAAATTCTCCCAAAAATTTCCTTGATTTTCAGAACTGAGGCCATGATTAAGAGGGAAACGTGCGCAGAGGCAAATTCTCCCAAAAATTTCCTTGATTTTCAGAACTGAGGCCATGATTAAGAGGGAAACGTGCACAGAGGCAAATTCTCCCAAAAATTTCCTTGATTTTCAGAACTGAGGCCATGATTAAGAGGGAAACGTGCACAGAGGCAAATTCTCCCAAAAATTTCCTTGATTTTATTGAACTGAGGCCATGATTAAGAGGGAAACGTGCGCTGAGCTGACCATCTAAAACATTATGGGTGAGGGTCTGCTGCAGAGCTGACCATCCTAAACATTATATGCGAAGGCCCGCTAGTGAGCTGACGCTATAAAACATTATATGAGAGGGCCCGCTAGAGAGCTGACCCAATAAAACATTATATGAGAAGGCCCGCTGGTGAGCTGACCTATATAAAAATTGTCAAACAGGGCCCGCTGGTGAGCTGGCCCTATATAAAAATTATATCACAGGGCCCGCTGGTGAGCTGGCCCTATATAAAAATTATATCACAGGGCCCGCTGGTGAGCTGGCCCTATATAAAAATTATATCCCAGGGCATATGGAAGAGGAGGAGGAGGATGAGAAGATTAAGAGTCAACCATATACCCGTTTTTTGGGTGGAAGGGGTGAATGGGAATACAGAGTATTCCCATCATTGTAAATAACATATATAAAGTGAGTTTATGTTCCCCCGGGGCTTTCCTCCAGTGGAGTGGAGAAGTCAGGGGAAATCCAGGCCTTGTTCATTTTTATAAGTGTCAACCTATCAGCATTGTCGGTGGAAAGGCGGATACGCTTATCTGTTATGATGCCACCAGCAGCACTAAATACCCGCTCAGACAGAACGCTGGCGGCAGGGCAGGCCAGCACCTCCAAGGCGTAGAGTGCCAGTTCATACCACGTGTCCAGCTTGGACACCCAGTAGTTGTAAGGCACAGAGGGATCATTGAGGACGCTGACACGGTCTGCTACGTACTCCTTCACCATCTTCCAAAACTTTTCCCTCCTTGTGACACTAGGCTGCGCATCAGGGTGAGGGTGCTGGCGGGGTGTCATGAAGGTGTCCCACGCCTTGGAGAGTGTTGCCCTGCCTTTCTCGGAACTGCTGTGTGCTCCCCTTTTCTCCCCTTCTCGGTTGGCCAAGGTAGCACGTACTCTGCCGCCAGCGTTGTCAGATGGAAAATTTTGGAGCAATTTTTCGACAAGAACCTTCTGGTATTGCAACATTTTGCTTGTCCTCTCCACCGGAGGAATGAGAGATGAGAAATTCTCTTTGTAGCGGGGGTCCAGAAGGGTGAACACCCAGTAATCCGTGTTGTTTAAAATGCGTATAACGCGTGGGTCACGGGAAAGGCAGCCTAACATAAAGTCAGCCATGTGTGCCAGAGTACCAACAGTCAAGATTTCGCTGTCCTCACCAGGAGGATGACTCTCAATATCCTCATCCTCTTCCTCCTCTTCTGCCCACCCACGCTGAAGAGATGGAACTAAAGTTCCATGGCTACCCTCTGTAGCGGAGGCAACCGTGTCTTCCTCCTCCTCCTCCTCCTCCTCCGCCTCCTCCAATTGTCGCTGAGAAGACGAAGTGAGGGTGCTCTGGCTATCACCTTGTGTAAGCTCTTCCTCCCCCATTTCCACCTCTTCCACATGCAAAGCGTCGGTTTTAATTGTGAGCAGCGAGCGTTTCAGTAGACACAGAAGTGGGATGGTTACACTGATAATAGCGTTATCGCCGCTCACCATCTGTGTCGATTCCTCAAAATTGCGTAAAACCTCGCAGAGGTCTGACATCCATTCCCACTCCTCACTTCTGATTACAGGAAGTTGAACGGAGAGGCGACGACCGTGTAACAGCTGGTACTCCACTACTGCCCTCTGCTGCTCACAAAGCCGGGCCAACATGTGGAAGGTGGAGTTCCAGCGCGTGCTCACGTCACACAGCAGCCGGTGAGCTGGCAATTGTAAGCGCTGCTGCAGCTTCAACAGGCCGGCTGAAGCTGTTGATGACTTACGGAAATGTGCACACACGCGGCGCACCTTGGTCAAGAGATCATGCACATTGGGGTAGGTTTTTAGAAATCGCTGCACCACTAAATTAAATACATGCGCTAGGCATGGTACGTGTGTGAGCTTGCCGAGCTCCAAAGCCGCCACCAAGTTACGCCCATTATCACACACAACCATGCCTGGTTGCAGGTTGAGTGGCGAGAGCCACTGCTCGGTCTGGTGACTAATCCCCTGCAACAGCTCTGAGGCCGTGTGCTGTTTGTCCCCAAGGCAGATCAGCTTCAGCACGGCCTGTTGACGCTTCCCCACTGCAGTGCTACACTGCTTCCAGCTACTGGCTGATGGGGGAGTGGCGCTGTGTGTAGAGAATTCGGAGGTGGAAACGGAGGAGGAGGAGCCAATAACGTAGGTGCTGGTGGAAACCCTGATGGAGGTAGGGCCCGCAATCCTCGGCGTGGGTAGCACCCGTGCCATCCCAGGGTCCGAGTCGCTCCCAGCCTCCACGACATTCACCCAGTGTGCCGTCAGGGAAATGTAGCGTCCCTGGCCACAAGCACTTGTCCATGTGTCAGTCGTTAAGTGGACCTTCCCAGTAACTGCGTTGGTCAGGGCACGGGTGATGTTACGGGACACATGGTGGTGTAATGCGGGGATGGCACACCGGGAAAAGTAGTGACGGCTGGGGACCGCGTACCGAGGGACAGCTGCTGCCATCAGGCTGCGGAAGGACTCAGTGTCCACAAGCCTAAATGGCAGCATTTCGATGGCCAGTAATTTTGAAAGGTGTGAGGTTAGTGCTATGGCCTGTGGGTGGGTGGCTGGGTACTTTCTCTTGCGCTCAAATGCCTGGGGTAATGACATTTGGACGCTGTGCTGGGACAGGGAAGTGGATGTGGTCGCTGATGGTGCTTCAGATGGTACAGGTGCAGGGCGGGAGGTATGCGGGCCTGCGCCTTCGACAGGCGATTGGCCGGCACCGAAAACAGGGGAAGAGGAGGCAGTGGTGTGGCCTGCAGACACAGATGGGCGATCCAGGCGTTCCTCCCACTTACTACGGTGCTTGGATGCCATGTGTCGGATCATGCTGGTGGTGGTGAGGTTTCTAGTGTTCATGCCTCGGCTCATTCTGGTGTGGCACAGGTTGCAAACTACAATTCTTTTGTCGTCCGCACTTTCCTTAAAAAAACGCCATACCGCGGAACACCTACCCCTTGGCAAGGTAGATTTACGCAAGGGGGTGCTCCGTGGAACATTTGCGGGCCGGTTTGGTGCGGTCCGCCTTCTTTCTGTAGCCACACCACTGCCTCTTCCAGCCTGTTGCGGTGCTGCAGATGGCTCACCCTCAGGACTGCTGTCATCGCTCGGCTCTACACCTTCCCAGGTGGGGTCAGTCACCTCATCGTCCACCAAGTCCTCCTCCACTTCCTCACTCTGATCATCCTCCTCAAGTCTTGATCCCACCACATACTCAGTCATTGACAACTGTATAACATTCTCCTCAACAAGGTCTTGAGACGGAAATAGTGGTTGATTTAATGGCAACTGTGTCTCATCATCATCATCATCATCCACTACTTCCTTTGACCTTAAATGCCGTTCACATCTGTCATCTTCTTGTGATTGGGTAGCCTCTAGAGGTTGTGAATCAGGGCACAAGATGTCATGTTCCTCTGCAAGCGTGCTTGGAGAGAGGGTCAAATGAAGGATTGGTGATGAGACGAGCTCCTCACTATATCCCAGTGCGGGATCACTTCTTTGACCAGACCGTGTATGGTGGGAGGAAGGATGATCAGAGTGAGGATTATTTTGACCAGACTCTTGGCTACTGAGAGTGGACTTGGTGGAAGACAGGGTGGTGCTTAACCGACTGGAAGCAGTATCAGCTGTCATCCAACCGACCACCTGTTCGCAGTGGTCGGACCTCGAGAGTGATGTCCTGCGACGCCCTGTAAAATTACACATGAAGCTAGGTATGGTGGATGTCTTTCTTTCTTGTGCTCTGGCACCAGGCACAGTTTCTCCGCGTCCTGACCCGCGCCCTGAACTTTCAGGATCACGTCCACTTCCCCGTCCCTTTTTACCCGCCTTCTTCATCTTACACAGAATATGTGACTTTAATATTTGAGTTTGAAAACTTAACAGTGTTTCTTCCTATTCTGCAACTGTACAGAGTACACAGAATAGGCTGCTAAACGGCGGTGACACACACTGAATGGAATATGTGACTTTAACATTTGAGTTTGAAAACTTAACAGTATTTCTTCCTATTCTGCAACTCTGCACAGTACACAGAATAGGCTGCTAAACGGCGGTGAAACACACTGAATGGAATATGTGACTTTGATATTTGAGTTTGAAAACTTAACAGTATTTCTTATTATTCTGCAACTGTACAGAGTACACAGAATAGGCTGCTAAACGGCGGTGAAACACACTGAATGGAATATGTGACTTTGATATTTGAGTTTGAAAACTTAACAGTATTTCTTACTATTCTGCAACTCTGCAAAGTACACAGAATAGGCTGCTAAACGGCGGTGATACACACTGAATGGAATATGTGACTTTAATATTTGAGTTTGAAAACTTAACAGTGTTTCTTCCTATTCTGCAACTGTGCAGAGTACACAGAATAGGCTGCTAAACGGCGGTGATACACACTGAATGGAATATGTGACTTTAATATTTGAGTTTGAAAACTTAACAGTATTTCTTCCTATTCTGCAACTGTGCAGAGTACACAGAATAGGCTGCTAAACTGCGGTGACACACACTGAATGGAAAATGTGACTTTAATATTTGAGTTTGAAAACTTAACAGTATTTCTTATTATTCTGCAACTGTACAGAGTACACAGAATAGGCTGCTAAACGGCGGTGAAACACACTGAATGGAATATGTGACTTTAATATTTGAGTTTGAAAACTTAACAGTATTTCTTATTATTCTGCAACTGTACAGAGTACACAGAATAGGCTGCTAAACGGCGGTGAAACACACTGAATGGAATATGTGACTTTGATATTTGAGTTTGAAAACTTAACAGTATTTCTTATTATTCTGCAACTGTACAGAGTACACAGAATAGGCTGCTAAACGGCGGTGAAACACACTGAATGGAATATGTGACTTTAATATTTGAGTTTGAAAACTTAACAGTATTTCTTATTATTCTGCAACTGTACAGAGTACACAGAATAGGCTGCTAAACGGCGGTGAAACACACTGAATGGAATATGTGACTTTAATATTTGAGTTTGAAAACTTAACAGTATTTCTTATTATTCTGCAACTCTGCAGAGTACACAGAATAGGCTGCTAAACGGCGGTGATACACACTGAATGGAATATGTGACTTTAATATTTGAGTTTGAAAACTTAACAGTGTTTCTTCCTATTCTGCAACTGTGCAGAGTACACAGAATAGGCTGCTAAACGGCGGTGAAACACACTGAATGGAATATGTGACTTTGATATTTGAGTTTGAAAACTTAACAGTATTTCTTATTATTCTGCAACTGTACAGAGTACACAGAATAGGCTGCTAAACGGCGGTGAAACACACTGAATGGAATATGTGACTTTAATATTTGAGTTTGAAAACTTAACAATATTTCTTATTATTCTGCAACTGTACAGAGTACACAGAATAGGCTGCTAAATGGCGGTGAAACACACTGAATGGAATATGTGACTTTGATATTTGAGTTTGAAAACTTAACAGTATTTCTTATTATTCTGCAACTGTACAGAGTACACAGAATAGGCTGCTAAACGGCGGTGAAACACACTGAATGCAATATGTGACTTTAATATTTGAGTTTGAAAACTTAACAGTATTTCTTATTATTCTGCAACTGTACAGAGTACACAGAATAGGCTGCTAAACGGCGGTGACACACACTGAATGGAATATGTGACTTTAATATTTGAGTTTGAAAACTTAACAGTATTTCTTATTATTCTGCAACTGTACAGAGTACACAGAATAGGCTGCTAAACGGCGGTGAAACACACTGAATGGAATATGTGACTTTGATATTTGAGTTTGAAAACTTAACAGTATTTCTTACTATTCTGCAACTCTGCAGAGTACACAGAATAGGCTGCTAAACTGCGGCGAAGCACACTGAATGGAATATGTGACTTTGATATTTTAGTTTGAAGACTTAACAGTATTTCTTCCTATTCTGCAACTCTGCACAGTACACAGAATGTGCTGCTAAACTGCGGCGACGCACACTGAATGGAATATGTGACTTTGATATTTTAGTTTGAAGACTTAACAGAATGTGCTCTAATCTGCAACTTTGCACACTAAACAGAATGTGCTCTAATCTGCAACTTTGCACACTAAACAGAATGTGCTCTAATCTGCAACTTTGCACACTAAACAGAATGTGCTCTAATCTGCAACTGTGCACACTAAACAGAATGTGCTCTAATCTGCAACTTTTCACACTAAACAGAATATTTTTTTTTTTTTTGTTTTTTTCCCCCCACACAAAATAACCTGCTGCCCCCACACACAGTAGTCCTAAAAAGGACTTTTGGTTCTTTTTTTTCACAATTTTTTTTTTTTCCTCCCTACACTGCCTTTCCCTTCCTATCCTCAGCTCTCCCTGGCTCAGACTGAGCCGAACTCGATGGTCAGGTGCTATACAGCACCCGACCACGGGTTCTGGCCAGCCAATCAGTGTAATGCCAGCAGCCAACATGGCTGCTGGCATTACACCGATGTCAGAGCCTCCCTGCACGTTTATTGGCTGCGCAGCAGCCGCAAAACGTGCGGGGAGGAGACCCGAACATGGCGGGCGAGCACATGCGGTACTCGTACGAGTACCGCCATGTGCCGAGCAGAGCGATGCTCGAGCCGATCCGAGCATCGGCCGAGCATGCTCGCTCAACACTAGTTGTTAGCAGTGGAGGTTATAGTTAGTATGGAGAGCTGGAGTGATCATACTGCTCAGGTAATGTGGAATAGTCAGTGAGTTGTTAGCAGTGGAGGTTATAGATAGTATGGAGAGCTGGAGTGATCATACTGCTCAGGTAGTGTGGAATAGTCAGTGAGTTATTATTAGTCGAGTGGAGGTTATAGTTAGTATGGAGAGCTGGAGTGATCATACTGCTCATGTAGTGTGGAATAGTCAGTGAATTGTTAGCAGTGGAGGTTATAGTTAGTATGGAGATCTGGGGTGATCATACTGCTCAGGTAGTGTGGAATAGTCAGTGAGTTATTATTAGTGGAGGTTATAGTTAGTATGGAGATCTGGAGTGATCATACTGCTCATGTAGTGTGGAATAGTCAGTGAGTTGTTAGCAGTGGAGTGGAGGTTATAGTTAGTATGGATATCTGGAGTGATTATACTGCTCAGGTAGTGTGGAATAGTCAGTGAGTTGTTAGCAGTGGAGGTTATAGTTAGTATGGAGAGCTGGAGTGATCATACTGCTCAGGTAGTGTGGAATAGTCAGTGAATTGTTAGCAGTGGAGTTTATAGTTAGTATAGAGATCTGGAGTGATTATACTGCTCAGGTAGTGTGGAATAGTCAGTGAGTTGTTAGTAGTGGAGGTTATAGTTAGTATGGAGATCTGGAGTGATCATACTGCTCAGGTAGTGTGGAATAGTCAGTGAATTGTTAGCAGTGGAGTAGAGGTTATAGTTAGTATAGAGATCTGGAGTGATCATACTGCTCAGGTAGTGTGGAATAGTCAGTGAGTTGTTAGCAGTGCAGTGGAGGTTACAGTTAGTATGGAGATCTGGAGTGATCATACTGCTCAGGTAGTGTGGAATAGTCAGTGAGTTGTTAGTAGTGAAGTGGAGGTTATAGTTAGCATGGAGATCTGGAGTGATCATACTGCTCAGGTAGTGTGGAATAGTCAGTGAGTTGTTAGTAGTGGAGGTTATAGTTAGTATGGAGATCTGGAGTGATCATACTGCTCAGGTAGTGTGGAATAGTCAGTGAGTTGTTAGTAGTGGAGGTTATAGTTAATATGGAGATCTGGAGTGATCATACTGCTCAGGTAGTGTGGAATAGTCAGTGAGTTGTTAGTAGTGAGGTTATAGTTAGTATGGAGATCTGGAGTGATCATACTGCTCAGATAGTGTGGAATAGTCAGTGAGTTGTTAGTAGTGGAGGTTATAGTTAGTATGGAGAGCTGGAGTGATCATACTGCTCAGGTAGTGTGGAATAGTCAGTGAATTGTTAGCAGTGGAGTAGAGGTTATAGTTAGTATAGAGATCTGGAGTGATCATACTGCTCAGGTAGTGTGGAATAGTCAGTGAGTTGTTAGCAGTGGAGGTTATAGTTAGTATGTAGATCTGGAGTGATCATACTGCTCAGATAGTGTGGAACAGTCAGTGAGCTGTTAGTAGTGAAGTGGAGGTTATAGTTAGCATGGAGATCTGGAGTGATCATACTGCTCAGTTAGTGTGAAATAGTCAGTGAGTTGTAAGCAGTAGAGGTTATAGTTGGTATAGAGATCTGGAGTGATCATACTGCTCAGGTAGTGTGGAATAGTCAGTGAGTTGTTATTAGTGGAGGTTATAGTTAGTATGGAGATCTGGAGTGATCATACTGCTCAGGTAGTGTGGAATAGTCAGTGAGTTGTTAGCAGTGGAGGTTATAGTTAGTATGGAGATCTGGAGTGATCATACTGCTCAGGGAGTGTGGAATAGTCAGTGAGTTGTTAGCAGCGAAGGTTATAGTTAGTATGGAGAAATGGAGTGATCATACTGCTCAGGTAGTGTGGAATAGTCAGTGAGTTGTTAGTAGTGGAGGTTATAGTTAGTATAGAGATCTGGAGTGATCATACTGCTCAGGTAGTGTGGAATAGTCAGTGAGTTGTTAGTAGTGGATGTTATAGTTAGTATGGAGATCTGGAGTGATTATACTGCTCAGGTAGTGTGGAATAGTCAGTGAGTTATTATTAGTCGAGTGGAGGTTATAGTTAGTATGGAGAGCTGGAGTGATCATACTGCTCATGTAGTGTGGAATAGTCAATGAATTGTTAGCAGTGGAGTGGAGGTTATAGTTAGTATGGAGATCTGGAGTGATCATACTGCTCAGATAGTGTGGAATAGTCAGTGAGTTGTTAGTAGTGGAGGTTACAGTTAGTATGGAGATCTGGAGTGATCACACTGCTCAGGTAGTGTGGAATAGTCAGTGAGTTGTTAGCAGTGGAGGTTATAGTTAGTATGGAGATCTGGAGTGATCATACTGCTCAGGTAGTGTGGAATAGTCAGTGAGTTGTTAGCAGTGCAGTGGAGGTTACAGTTAGTATGGAGATCTGGAGTGATCATACTGCTCAGATAGTGTGGAATAGTCAGTGAGTTGTTAGTAGTGGAGGTTATAGTTAGTATGGAGAGCTGGAGTGATCATACTGCTCAGGTAGTGTGGAATAGTCAGTGAGTTATTATTAGTGGAGGTTATAGTTAGTATGGAGATCTGGAGTGATCATACTGCTCAGGTAGTGTGGAATAGTCAGTGAGTTGTTAGCAGTGGAGGTTATAGTTAGTATGGATATCTGGAGTGATCATACTGCTCAGATAGTGTGGAATAGTCAGTGAGTTGTTAGTAGTGAAGTGGAGGTTATAGTTAGCATGGAGATCTGGAGTGATCATACTGCTCAGTTAGTGTGAAATAGTCAGTGAGTTGTTAGCAGTAGAGGTTATAGTTGGTATAGAGATCTGGAGTGATCATACTGCTCAGGGAGTGTGGAATAGTCAGTGAGTTGTTAGCAGCGAAGGTTATAGTTAGTATGGAGAAATGGAGTGATCATACTGCTCAGGTAGTGTGGAATAGTCAGTGAGTTGTTAGTAGTGGAGGTTATAGTTAGTATAGAGATCTGGAGTGATCATACTGCTCAGGTAGTGTGGAATAGTCAGTGAGTTGTTAGTAGCGGAGGTTATAGTTAGTATGGAGATCTGGAGTGATCATACTTCTCAGGTAGTGTGGAATAGTCAGTGAGTTGTTAGCAGTGGAGTGGAGGTTATAGTTAGTATGGAGATCTGGAGTGATCATACTGCTCAGGTAATGTGGAATAGTCAGTGAGTTGTTAGCAGTGGAGGTTACAGTTAGTATAGAGATCTGGAGTGATCATACTGCTCAGTTAGTGTGAAATAGTCAGTGAGTTGTTAGTAGTGGAGGTTATAGTTAGTATGGAGATCTGAAGTGATCATATTTCTCAGACAGTGTGGAATAGTCAGTGAGTTGTTAGCAGTGGAGTGGAGGTTATAGTTAGTATGGAGATCTGGAGTGATTATACTGCTCAGGGAGTGTGGGATAGTCAGTGAGTTGTTAGCAGTGGAGGTTATAGTTAGTAAGGAGAGCTGGAGTGATCATACT
>CM074721.1:561332212-561484280 GCA_037306005.1 Rhinophrynus dorsalis
TTATACACAGACACATGCAGACTGTATACTATACAGCAGAGGTTCTCAGCCCATGTCCTCAGTGACCACTACAGGGACTGTCCCTCCCTATACTGTATAGTGCCAGTCCTTATACACAGACACATGCAGACTGTATACTATACAGCAGAGGTTCTCAGCCATGTCCTCAGTGGCCACTAACAGGGACTGTCCCTCCTATACTGTATAGTACCAGTCCTTATACACAGACACATGCAGACTGTATACTATACAGCAGAGGTTCTCAGCCCGTGCCCTCAGTGACCACTAACAGGGACTGTCCCTCCTATACTGTACAGTGCCAGTCCTTATACACAGACACATGCAGACTGTATACTATACAGCAGAGGTTCTCAGCCCATGCCCTCAGTGGTCACTAACAGGGACTGTCCCTCCTATACTGTATAGTGCCAGTCCTTATACACAGACACTTGCAGACTGCTATACTATACATCAGAGGTTCTCAGCCCGTGCCCTCAGTGACCACTAACAGGGACTGTCCCTCCTATACTGTAATAGTGCCAGTCCTTATACACAGACACATGCAGACTGTATACTATACAGCAGAGGTTCTCAGCCCATGTCCTCAGTGACCACTAACAGGGACTGTCCCTCCTATACCTGTATAGTGCCAGTCCTTATACACAGACACATGCAGACTGTATACTCTACAGCAGAGGTTCTCAGCCCATGTCCTCAGTGACCACTAACAGGGACTGTCCCCTCCTATACTGTATAGTGCCAGTCCTTATACACAGACACATGCAGACTGTATACTATACAGCAGAGGTTCTCAGCCCATGCCCTCAGTGGTCACTAACAGGGACTGTCCCTCCTATACTGTATAGTGCCAGTCCTTATACACAGACACATGCAGACTGTATACTATACAGCAGAGGTTCTCAGCCCCATGCCCTCAGTGGCCACTAACAGGGACTGTCTCTCCTATACTGTATAGTGCCAGTCCTTATACACAGACACATGCAGACTGTATACTATACAGCAGAGGTTCTCAGCCCATGCCCTCAGTGACCACTAACAGGGACTGTCCCTTCTATACTGTATAGTGCCAGTCCTTATACACAGACACATGCAGACTGTATACTATACAGCAGAGGTTCTCAGCCCATGACCTCAGTGACCACTAACAGGGACTCTCCCTCCCTATACTGTATAGTGCCAGTCCCTTATACACAGACACATGCAGACTTTATACTATACAGCAGAGGTTCTCAGCCCATGTCCTCAGTGGCCACTAACAGGGACTGTCCCTCCTATACTGTATAGTGCCAGTCCTTATACACAGACACATGCAGACTGTATACTATACAGCAGAGGTTCTCAGCCCATGCCCTCAGTGACCACTAACAGGGACTGTCCCTCCTATACTGTATAGTGCCAGTCCTTATACACAGACACATGCAGACTGTATACTATACAGCAGAGGTTCTCAGCCCATGTCCTCAGTGGTCACTAACAGGGACTGTCCTCCTATACTGTATAGTACCAGTCCTTATACACAGACACATGCAGACTGTATACTATACAGCAGAGGTTCTCAGCCCATGTCCTCAGTGATCACTAACAGGGACTGTCCCTCCTATACTGTATAGTGCCAGTCCTTATACACAGACACATGTAGACTGTATACTATACAGCAGAGGTTCTCAGCCCATGTCCTCAGTGGTCACTAACAGGGACCGTCCCTCCTATACTGTATAGTGCCAGTCCTTATACACAGACACATGCAGACTGTATACTATACAGCAGAGGTTCTCAGCCCATGCCCTCAGTGGTCACTAACAGGGACTGTCCCTCCTATACTGTATAGTGCCAGTCCTTATACACAGACACATGCAGACTGTATACTATACAGCAGAGGTTCTCAGCCCATGCCCTCAGTGGTCACTAACAGGGACTGTCCCTCCTATACTGTATAGTGCCAGTCCTTATGCACAGACACATGCAGACTGTATACTATACAGCAGAGGATCTCAGCCCATGTCCTCAGTGGCCACTAACAGGGACTGTCCCTCCTATACCGTGTAGTGCCAGTCCTTATACACATACACATGCAGACTGTATACTATACAGCAGAGGTTCTCAGCCCATGTCCTCAGTGGCCACTAACAGGGACTGTCCCTCCTATACCGTGTAGTGCCAGTCCTTATACACATACACATGCAGACTGTATACTATACAGCAGAGGTTCTCAGCCCATGCCCTCAGTGGACACTAACAGGGACTGTCCCTCCTATACCGTGTAGTGCAAGTCCTTATACACATACACATGCAGACTGTATACTATACAGCAGAGGTTCTCAGCCCATGTCCTCAGTGGTCACTAACAGGGACTCTCCCTCCTATACTGTATAGTGCCAGTCCTTATACACAGACACATGCAGACTGTATAATATACACCAGAGGTTCTCAGCCCATGACCTCAGTGACCACTAACAGGGACTCTCCCTCCTATACTGTATAGTGCCAGTCCTTATACACAGACACATGCAGACTGTATACTATACAGCAGAGGTTCTCAGCCCATGTCCTCAGTGGCCACTAACAGGGGACTGTCCCTCCTATACTGTATAGTGCCAGTCCTTATACACAGACACATGCAGACTGTATACTATACAGCAGAGGTTCTCAGCCCATGCCCTCAGTGGTCACTAACAGGGACTGTCCCTCCTATACTGTATAGTGCCAGTCCTTATACACAGACACATGCAGACTGTATACTATACAGCAGAGGTTCTCAGCCCATGCCCTCAGTGGTCACTAACAGGGACTGTCCCTCCTATACTGTATAGTGCCAGTCCTTATACACAGACACATGCAGACTGTATACTATACAGCAGAGGTTCTCAGCCCCGTGCCCTCAGTGACACTAACAGGGACTGTCCCTCCTATACTGTATAGTATCAGTCCTTATACACAGACACATGCAGACTGTATACTATACAACAGAGCTTCTGAGCCCATGTCCTCAGTGACCACTAACAGGGACTGTCCCTCCTATACTGTATAGTGCCAGTCCTTATACACAGACACATGCAGACTGTATACTATACAGCAGAGGTTCTCAGCCCGTGCCCTCAGTGACCACTAACAGGGACTGTCCCTCCTATACTGTACAGTGCCAGTCTTATACACAGACACATGCAGACTGTATACTATACAGCAGAGGTTCTCAGCCCATGCCCTCAGTGGTCACTAACAGGGACTGTCCCTCCTATACTGTATAGTGCCAGTCCTTATACACAGTAACATGCAGACTGTATACTATACAGCAGAGGTTCTCAGCCCATGTCCTCAGTGACCACTAAAGGGACTGTCCCTCCTATACTGTATAGTGCCAGTCCTTATACACAGACACATGCAGACTGTATACTATACAGCAGAGGTTCTCAGCCCGTGCCCTCAGTGACCACTAACAGGGACTGTCCCTCCTATACTGTACAGTGCCAGTCCTTATACACAGACACATGCAGACTGTATACTATACAGCAGAGGTTCTCAGCCCATGCCCTCAGTGGTCACTAACAGGGACTGTCCCCTCCTATACTGTATAGTGCCAGTCCTTATACACAGTAACATGCAGACTGTATACTATACAGCAGAGGTTCTCAGCCCATGTCCTCAGTGACCACTAACAGGGACTGTCCCTCCTATACTGTATAGTGCCAGTCCTTATACACAGACACATGCAGACTGTATACTATACAGCAGAGGTTCTCAGCCCATGCCCTCAGTGGTCACTAACAGGGACTGTCCCTCCTATACTGTATAGTGCCAGTCCTTATACACAGACACATGCAGACTGTCTACTCTACAGCAGAGGTTCTCAGCCCATGTCCTCAGTGACCACTAACAGGGACTGTCCCTCCTATACTGTATAGTGCCAGTCCTTATACACAGACACATGCAGACTGTATACTATACAGCAGAGGTCTCAGCCCATGTCCTCAGTGACCACTAACAGGGACTGTCCCTCCTATACTGTATAGTGCCAGTCCTTATACACAGACACATGCAGACTGTATACTATACAGCAGAGGTTCTCAGCCCATGTCCTCAGTGGCCACTAACAGGGACTGTCCCTCCTATACTGTATAGTACCAGTCCTTATACACAGACACATGCAGACTGTATACTATACAGCAGAGGTTCTCAGCCCGTGCCCTCAGTGACCACTAACAGGGACTGTCCCCTCCTATACTGTACAGTGCCAGTCCTTATACACAGACACATGCAGACTGTATACTATACAGCAGAGGTTCTCAGCCCATGCCCTCAGTGGTCACTAACAGGGACTGTCCCTCCTATACTGTATAGTGCCAGTCCTTATACACAGACACATGCAGACTGTATACTATACATCAGAGGTTCTCAGCCCGTGCCCTCAGTGACCACTAACAGGGACTGTCCCTCCTATACTGTATAGTGCCAGTCCTTATACACAGACACATGCAGACTGTATACTATACAGCAGAGGTTCTCAGCCCATGCCCTCAGTGGTCACTAACAGGGACTGTCCCTCCTATACTGTATAGTGCCAGTCCTTATACACAGACACATGCAGACTGTATACTATACAGCAGAGGTTCTCAGCCCATGCCCTCAGTGGCCACTAACAGGGACTGTTCCTCCTATACTGTATAGTGCCAGTCCTTATACACAGACACATGCAGACTGTATACTATACAGCAGAGGTCTCAGCCCATGCCCTCAGTGACCACTAACAGGGACTGTCCCTTCTATACTGTATAGTGCCAGTCCTTATACACAGACACATGCAGACTGTATACTATACAGCAGAGGTTCTCAGCCCATGACCTCAGTGACCACTAACAGGGACTCTCCCTCCTATACTGTATAGTGCCAGTCCTTATACACAGACACATGCAGACTTTATACTATACAGCAGAGGTTCTCAGCCCATGTCCTCAGTGGCCACTAACAGGGACTGTCCCTCCTATACTGTATAGTGCCAGTCCTTATACACAGACACATGCAGACTGTATACTATACAGCAGAGGCTTCTCAGCCCGTGCCCTCAGTGACCACTAACAGGGACTGTCCCTCCTATACTGTATAGTGCCAGTCCTTATACACAGACACATGCAGACTGTATACTATACAGCAGAGGTTCTCAGCCCATGTCCTCAGTGGTCACTAACAGGGACTGTCCTCCTATACTGTATAGTACCAGTCCTTATACACAGACACATGCAGACTGTATACTATACAGCAGAGGTTCTCAGCCCATGTCCTCAGTGATCACTAACAGGGACTGTCCCTCCTATACTGTATAGTGCCAGTCCTTATACACAGACACATGTAGACTGTATACTATACAGCAGAGGTTCTCAAGCCCATGTCCTCAGTGGTCACTAACAGGGACCGTCCCTCCTATACTGTATAGTGCCAGTCCTTATACACAGACACATGCAGACTGTATACTATACAGCAGAGGTTCTCAGCCCATGCCCTCAGTGGTCACTAACAGGGACTGTCCCTCCTATACTGTATAGTGCCAGTCCTTATACACAGACACATGCAGACTGTATACTATACAGCAGAGGTTCTCAGCCCATGCCTCAGTGGTCACTAACAGGGACTGTCCCTCCTATACTGTATAGTGCCAGTCCTTATACACAGACACATGCAGACTGTATACTATACAGCAGAGGATCTCAGCCCATGTCCTCAGTGGCCACTAACAGGGACTGTCCTTCCTATACCGTGTAGTGCCAGTCCTTATACACATACACATGCAGACTGTATACTATACAGCAGAGGTTCTCAGCCCATGTCCTCAGTGGCCACTAACAGGGACTGTCCCTCCTATACCGTGTAGTGCCAGTCCTTATACACATACACATGCAGACTGTATACTATACAGCAGAGGTTCTCAGCCCATGCCCTCAGTGGACACTAACAGGGACTGTCCCTCCTATACCGTGTAGTGCAAGTCCTTATACACATACACATGCAGACTGTATACTATACAGCAGAGGTTCTCAGCCCATGTCCTCAGTGGTCACTAACAGGGACTCTCCCTCCTATACTGTATAGTGTCAGTCCTTATACACAGACACATGCAGACTGTATAATATACACCAGAGGTTCTCAGCCCATGACCTCAGTGACCACTAACAGGACTCTCCCTCCTATACTGTATAGTGCCAGTCCTTATACACAGACACATGCAGACTGTATACTATACAGCAGAGGTTCTCAGCCCATGTCCTCAGTGGCCACTAACAGGGACTGTCCCTCCTATACTGTATAGTGCCAGTCCTTATACACAGACACATGCAGACTGTATACTATACAGTAGAGGTTCTCAGCCCATGCCCTCAGTGGTCACTAACAGGGACTGTCCCTCCTATACTGTATAGTGCCAGTCCTTATACACAGACACATGCAGACTGTATACTATACAGCAGAGGTTCTCAGCCCATGCCCTCAGTGGTCACTAACAGGGACTGTCCCTCCTATACTGTATAAGTGCCAGTCCTTATACACAGACACATGCAGACTGTATACTATACAGCAGAGGTCTCAGCCCGTGCCTCAGTGACCACTAACAGGGACTGTCCCTCCTATACTGTATAGTATCAGTCCTTATACACAGACACATGCAGACTGTATACTATACAACAGAGCTTCTGAGCCCATGTCCTCAGTGACCACTAACAGGGACTGTCCCTCCTATACTGTATAGTGCCAGTCCTTATACACAGACACATGCAGACTGTATACTATACAGCAGAGGTTCTCAGCCCATGTCCTCAGTGGCCACTAACAGGGACTGTCCCTCCTATACTGTATAGTGCCAGTCCTTATACACAGACACATGCAGACTGTATACTATACAGCAGAGGTTCTCAGCCATGTCCTCAGTGGTCACTAACAGGGACTGTCCCTCCTATACTGTATAGTGCCAGTCCTTATACACAGACACATGCAGACTGTATACTATACAGCAGAGGTTCTCAGCCCAGCCCTCAGTGGTCACTAACAGGGACTGTCCCTCCTATACTGTATAGTGCCAGTCCTTATACCAGACACATGCAGACTGTATACTATACAGCAGAGGTTCTCAGCCGTGTCCTCAGTGGCCACTAACAGGGACTGTCCCTTCTATACTGTATAGTGCCAGTCCTTATACACAGACACATGCAGACTGTATACTATACAGCAGAGGTTCTCAGCCCATGACCTCAGTGACCACTAACAGGGACTCTCCCTCTATACTGTATAGTGCCAGTCCTTATACACAGACACATGCAGACTGTATACTATACAGCAGAGGTTCTCAGCCCGTGACCTCAGTGACCACTAACAGGGACTGTCCCTTCTATACTGTATAGTGCCAGTCCTTATACACAGACACATGCAGACTGTATACTATACAGCAGAGGTTCTCAGCCCGTGACCTCAGTGACCACTAACAGGGACTCTCCCTCCTATACTGTATAGTGCCAGTCCTTATACACAGACACATGCAGACTGTTTATTATACAGCAGAGATCTCAGCCCATGTCCTCAGTGACCACTAACAGGGACTGTCCCTCCTATACTGTATAGTGCCAGTCCTTATACACAGACACATGCAGACTGTATACTATACAGCAGAGGTTCTCAGCCCATGCCCTCAGTGGTCACTAACAGGGACTGTCCCTCCTATACTGTATAGTGCCAGTCCTTATACACAGACACATGCAGACTGTATACTCTACAGCAGAGGTTCTCAGCCATGTCCTCAGTGACCACTAACAGGGACTGTCCCTCCTATACTGTATAGTGCCAGTCCTTATACACAGACACATGCAGACTGCATACTATACAGCAGAGGTTCTCAGCCATGTCCTCAGTGACACTAACAGGGACTGTCCCTCCTATACTGTATAGTGCCAGTCCTTATACACAGACACATGCAGACTGTATACTATACAGCAGAGGTTCTCAGCCCCATGTCCTCAGTGGCCACTAACAGGGACTGTCCCTCCTATACTGTATAGTACCAGTCCTTATACACAGACACATGCAGACTGTATACTATACAGCAGAGGTTCTCAGCCCGTGCCCTCAGTGACCACTAACAGGGACTGTCCCTCCTATACTGTACAGTGCCAGTCCTTATACACAGACACATGCAGACTGTATACTATACAGCAGAGGTTCTCAGCCCATGCCCTCAGTGGTCACTAACAGGACTGTCCCTCCTATACTGTATAGTGCCAGTCCTTATACACAGACACATGCAGACTGTATACTATACATCAGAGGTTCTCAGCCCGTGCCCTCAGTGACCACTAACAGGGACTGTCCCTCCTATACTGTATAGTGCCAGTCCTTATACACAGACACATGCAGACTGTATACTATACAGCAGAGGTTCTCAGCCCATGTCCTCAGTGACCACTAACAGGGACTGTCCCTCCTATACTGTATAGTGCCAGTCCTTATACACAGACACATGCAGACTGTATACTCTACAGCAGAGGTTCTCAGCCCATGTCCTCAGTGACCACTAACAGGGACTGTCCCTCCTATACTGTATAGTGCCAGTCCTTATACACAGACACATGCAGACTGTACACTATACAGCAGAGGTTCTCAGCCCATGCCCTCAGTGGTCACTAACAGGGACTGTCCCTCCTATACTGTATAGTGCCAGTCCTTATACACAGACACATGCAGACTGTATACTATACAGCAGAGGTTCTCAGCCCATGCCCTCAGTGGCCACTAACAGGGACTGTTCCTCCTATACTGTATAGTGCCAGTCCTTATACACAGACACATGCAGACTGTATACTATACAGCAGAGGTTCTCAGCCCGTGCCCTCAGTGACCACTAACAGGGACTGTCCCTCCTATACTGTATAGTGCCAGTCCTTATACACAGACACATGCAGACTGTATACTATACAGCAGAGGTTCTCAGCCCATGTCCTCAGTGGTCACTAACAGGGACTGTCCCTCCTATACTGTATAGTGCCAGTCCTTATACACAGACACATGCAGACTGTATACTATACATCAGAGGTTCTCAGCCCATGCCCTCAGTGACCACTAACAGGGACTGTCCCTCCTATACTGTATAGTGCCAGTCCTTATACACAGACACATGCAGACTGTATACTATACAGCAGAGGTTCTCAGCCCATGTCCTCAGTGACCACTAACAGGGACTGTCCCTCCTATACTGTATAGTACCAGTCCTTATACACAGACACATGCAGACTGTATACTATACAGCAGAGGTTCTCAGCCCGTGCCTCAGTGACCACTAACAGGGACTGTCCCTCCTATACTGTATAGTGCCAGTCCTTATACACAGACACATGCAGACTGTATACTATACAGCAGAGGTTCTCAGCCCATGTCCTCAGTGACCACTAACAGGGACTGTCCCTCCTATACTGTATCAAGTGCCAGTCCTTATACACAGACACATGCAGACTGTATACTATACAGCAGAGGTTCTCAGCCCATGTCCTCAGTGACCACTAACAGGGACTGTCCCTCCTATACTGTATAGTGCCAGTCCTTATACACAGACACATGCAGACTGTATACTATACAGCAGAGGTTCTCAGCCCGTGCCCTCAGTGACCACTAACAGAGACTGTCCCTCCTATACTGTATAGTGCCAGTCCTTATACACAGACACATGCAGACTGTATACTATACAGCAGAGGTTCTCAGCCCGTGCCCTCAGTGACCACTAACAGGGACTGTCCCTCCTATACTGTACAGTGCCAGTCCTTATACACAGACACATGCAGACTGTATACTATACAGCAGAGGTTCTCAGCCCATGCCCTCAGTGGTCACTAACAGGGACTGTCCCTCCTATACTGTATAGTGCCAGTCCTTATACACAGTAACATGCAGACTGTATACTATACAGCAGAGGTTCTCAGCCCATGTCCTCAGTGACCACTAACAGGGACTGTCCCTCCTATACTGTATAGTGCCAGTCCTTATACACAGACACATGCAGACTGTATACTATACAGCAGAGGTTCTCAGCCCATGCCTCAGTGACCACTAACAGGGACTGTCCCTCCTATACTGTATAGTGCCAGTCCTTATACACAGACACATGCAGACTGTATACTATACAGCAGAGGTTCTCAGCCCATGTCCTCAGTGGCACTAACAGGGACTGTCCCTCCTATACTGTATAGTACAGTCCTTATACACAGACACATGCAGACTGTATACTATACAGCAGAGGTTCTCAGCCCGTGCCCTCAGTGACCACTAACAGGGACTGTCCCTCCTATACTGTACAGTGCCAGTCCTTATACACAGAACATGCAGACTGTATACTATACAGCAGAGGTTCTCAGCCCATGCCCTCAGTGGTCACTAACAGGGACTGTCCCTCCTATACTGTATAGTGCCAGTCCTTATACACAGACACTTGCAGACTGTATACTATACATCAGAGGTTCTCAGCCCGTGCCCTCAGTGACCACTAACAGGACTGTCCCCTCCTATACTGTATAGTGCCAGTCCTTATACACAGACACATGCAGACTGTATACTATACAGCAGAGGTTCTCAGCCCATGTCCTCAGTGACCACTAACAGGACTGTCCCTCCTATACTGTATAGTGCCAGTCCTTATACACAGACACATGCAGACTGTATACTCTACAGCAGAGGTTCTCAGCCCATGTCCTCAGTGACCACTAACAGGGACTGTCCCTCCTATACTGTATAGTGCCAGTCCTTATACACAGACACATGCAGACTGTATACTATACAGCAGAGGTTCTCAGCCCATGCCCTCAGTGGTCACTAACAGGGACTGTCCCTCCTATACTGTATAGTGCCAGTCCTTATACACAGACACATGCAGACTGTATACTATACAGCAGAGGTTCTCAGCCCATGCCCTCAGTGGCCACTAACAGGGACTGTTCCTCCTATACTGTATAGTGCCAGTCCTTATACACAGACACATGCAGACTGTATACTATACAGCAGAGGTTCTCAGCCCATGCCCTCAGTGACCACTAACAGGGACTGTCCCTTCTATACTGTATAGTGCCAGTCCTTATACACAGACACATGCAGACTGTATACTATACAGCAGAGGTTCTCAGCCCAGACCTCAGTGACCACTAACAGGACTCTCCCTCCCTATACTGTATAGTGCCAGTCCTTATACACAGACACATGCAGACTTTATACTATACAGCAGAGGTTCTCAGCCCATGACCTCAAGTGGCCACTAACAGGGACTGTCCCTCCTATACTGTATAGTGCCAGTCCTTATACACAGACACATGCAGACTGTATACTATACAGCAGAGGTTCTCAGCCCATGCCCTCAGTGACCACTAACAGGGACTGTCCCTCCTATACTGTATAGTGCCAGTCCTTATACACAGACACATGCAGACTGTATACTATACAGCAGAGGTTCTCAGCCCATGTCCTCAGTGGTCACTACACAGGACTGTCCTCCTATACTGTATAGTAACCAGTCCTTATACACAGACACATGCAGACTGTATACTATACAGCAGAGGTTCTCAGCCATGTCCTCAGTGATCACTAACAGGGACTGTCCCCTCCTATACTGTATAGTGCCAGTCCTATACACAGACACATGTAGACTGTATACTATAACAGCAGAGGTTCTCAGCCCATGTCCTCAGTGGTCACTAACAGGGACCGTCCCCTCCTATACTGTATAGTGCCAGTCCTTATACACAGACACATGCAGACTGTATACTATACAGCAGAGGTTCTCAGCCCATGCCCTCAGTGGTCACTAACAGGGACTGTCCCTCCTATACTGTATAGTGCCAGTCCTTATACACAGACACATGCAGACTGTATACTATACAGCAGAGGTTCTCAGCCCATGCCCTCAGTGGTCACTAACAGGGACTGTCCCTCCTATACTGTATAGTGCCAGTCCTTATGCACAGACACATGCAGACTGTATACTATACAGCAGAGGATCTCAGCCCATGTCCTCAGTGGCCACTAACAGGGACTGTCCCTCCTATACCGTGTAGTGCCAGTCCTTATACACATACACATGCAGACTGTATACTATACAGCAGAGGTTCTCAGCCCATGTCCTCAGTGGCCACTAACAGGGACTGTCCCTCCTATACGTGTAGTGCCAGTCCTTATACACATACACATGCAGACTGTATACTATACAGCAGAGGTTCTCAGCCCATGCCCTCAGTGGACACTAACAGGGACTGTCCCTCCTATACCGTGTAGTGCAAGTCCTTATACACATACACATGCAGACTGTATACTATACAGCAGAGGTTCTCAGCCCATGTCCTCAGTGGTCACTAACAGGGACTCTCCCCTCCTATACTGTATAGTGCCAGTCCTTATACACAGACACATGCAGACTGTATAATATACACCAGAGGTTCTCAGCCATGACCTCAGTGACCACTAACAGGGACTCTCCCTCCTATACTGTATAGTGCCAGTCCTTATACACAGACACATGCAGACTGTATACTATACAGCAGAGGTTCTCAGCCCATGTCCTCAGTGGCCACTAACAGGACTGTCCCTCCTATACTGTATAGTGCCAGTCCTTATACACAGACACATGCAGACTGTATACTATACAGCAGAGGTTCTCAGCCCATGCCCTCAGTGGTCACTAACAGGGACTGTCCCTCCTATACTGTATAGTGCCAGTCCTTATACACAGACACATGCAGACTGTATACTATACAGCAGAGGTTCTCAGCCCATGCCCTCAGTGGTCACTAACAGGGACTGTCCCTCCTATACTGTATAGTGCCAGTCCTTATACACAGACACATGCAGACTGTATACTATACAAGCAGAGGTTCTCAGGCCCGTGCCCTCAGTGACCACTAACAGGGACTGTCCCTCCTATACTGTATAGTATCAGTCCCTTATACACAGACACATGCAGACTGTATACTATACAACAGAGCTTCTGAGCCCATGTCTCAGTGACCACTAACAGGGACTGTCCCTCCTATACTGTATAGTGCCAGTCCTTATACACAGACACATGCAGACTGTATACTATACAGCAGAGGTTCTCAGCCCGTGCCCTCAGTGACCACTAACAGGGACTGTCCCTCCTATACTGTACAGTGCCAGTCCTTATACACAGACACATGCAGACTGTATACTATACAGCAGAGGTTCTCAGCCCATGCCCTCAGTGGTCACTAACAGGGACTGTCCCTCCTATACTGTATAGTGCCAGTCCTTATACACAGTAACATGCAGACTGTATACTATACAGCAGAGGTTCTCAGCCCATGTCCTCAGTGACCCACTAACAGGGACTGTCCCTCCTATACTGTATAGTGCCAGTCCTTATACACAGACACATGCAGACTGTATACTATACAGCAGAGGTTCTCAGCCCGTGCCCTCAGTGACCACTAACAGGGACTGTCCCTCCTATACTGTACAGTGCCAGTCCTTATACACAGACACATGCAGACTGTATTACTATACAGCAGAGGTTCTCAGCCCATGCCCTCAGTGGTCACTAACAGGGACTGTCCCTCCTATACTGTATAGTGCCAGTCCTTATACACAGTAACATGCAGACTGTATACTATACAGCAGAGGTTCTCAGCCCATGTCCTCAGTGACCACTAACAGGGACTGTCCCTCCTATACTGTATAGTGCCAGTCCTTATACACAGACACATGCAGACTGTATACTATACAGCAGAGGTTCTCAGCCCATGCCCTCAGTGGTCACTAACAGGGACTGTCCCTCCCTATACTGTATAGTGCCAGTCCTTATACACAGACACATGCAGACTGTATACTCTACAGCAGAGGTTCTCAGCCCATGTCCTCAGTGACACTAACAGGACTGTCCCTCCTATACCTGTATAGTGCCAGTCCTTATACACAGACACATGCAGACTGTATACTATACAGCAGAGGTTCTCAGCCCATGTCCTCAGTGACCACTAACAGGGACTGTCCCTCCTATACTGTATAGTGCCAGTCCTTATACACAGACACATGCAGACTGTATACTATACAGCAGAGGTTCTCAGCCCATGTCCTCAGTGGCCACTAACAGGGACTGTCCCTCCTATACTGTATAGTACCAGTCCTTATACACAGACACATGCAGACTGTATACTATACAGCAGAGGTTCTCAGCCCGTGCCCTCAGTGACCACTAACAGGGACTGTCCCTCCTATACTGTACAGTGCCAGTCCTTATACACAGACACATGCAGACTGTATACTATACAGCAGAGGTTCTCAGCCCATGCCCTCAGTGGTCACTAACAGGGACTGTCCCCTCCTATACTGTATAGTGCAGTCCTTATACACAGACACATGCAGACTGTATACTATACATCAGAGGTTCTCAGCCCGTGCCCTCAGTGACCACTAACAGGGACTGTCCCTCCTATACTGTATAGTGCCAGTCCTTATACACAGACACATGCAGACTGTATACTATACAGCAGAGGTTCTCAGCCCATGCCCTCAGTGGTCACTAACAGGGACTGTCCCTCCTATACTGTATAGTGCCAGTCCTTATACACAGACACATGCAGACTGTATACTATACAGCAGAGGTTCTCAGCCCATGCCCTCAGTGGCCACTAACAGGGACTGTTCCTCCTATACTGTATAGTGCCAGTCCTTATACACAGACACATGCAGACTGTATACTATACAGCAGAGGTTCTCAGCCCATGCCCTCAGTGACCACTAACAGGGACTGTCCCTTCTATACTGTATAGTGCCAGTCCTTATACACAGACACATGCAGACTGTATACTATACAGCAGAGGTTCTCAGCCCATGACCTCAGTGACCACTAACAGGGACTCTCCCTCCTATACTGTATAGTGCCAGTCCTTATACACAGACACATGCAGACTTTATACTATACAGCAGAGGTTCTCAGCCCATGTCCTCAGTGGCCACTAACAGGGACTGTCCCTCCTATACTGTATAGTGCCAGTCCTTATACACAGACACATGCAGACTGTATACTATACAGCAGAGGTTCTCAGCCCGTGCCCTCAGTGACCACTAACAGGGACTGTCCCTCCTATACTGTATAGTGCCAGTCCTTATACACAGACACATGCAGACTGTATACTATACAGCAGAGGTTCTCAGCCCATGTCCTCAGTGGTCACTAACAGGGACTGTCCTCCTATACTGTATAGTACCAGTCCTTATACACAGACACATGCAGACTGTATACTATACAGCAGAGGTTCTCAGCCCCATGTCCTCAGTGATCACTAACAGGGACTGTCCCTCCTATACTGTATAGTGCCAGTCCTTATACACAGACACATGTAGACTGTATACTATACAGCAGAGGTTCTCAGCCCATGTCCTCAGTGGTCACTAACAGGGACCGTCCCTCCTATACTGTATAGTGCCAGTCCTTATACACAGACACATGCAGACTGTATACTATACAGCAGAGGTTCTCAGCCCATGCCCTCAGTGGTCACTAACAGGGACTGTCCCTCCTATACTGTATAGTGCCAGTCCTTATACACAGACACATGCAGACTGTATACTATACAGCAGAGGTTCTCAGCCCATGCCCTCAGTGGTCACTAACAGGGACTGTCCCTCCTATACTGTATAGTGCCAGTCCTATACACAGACACATGCAGACTGTATACTATACAGCAGAGGATCTCAGCCCATGTCCTCAGTGGCCACTAACAGGGACTGTCCTTCCTATACCGTGTAGTGCCAGTCCTTATACACATACACATGCAGACTGTATACTATACAGCAGAGGTTCTCAGCCCATGTCCTCAGTGGCCACTAACAGGGACTGTCCCTCCTATACCGTGTAGTGCCAGTCCTTATACACATACACATGCAGACTGTATACTATACAGCAGAGGTTCTCAGCCCATGCCCTCAGTGGACACTAACAGGGACTGTCCCTCCTATACCGTGTAGTGCAAGTCCTTATACACATACACATGCAGACTGTATACTATACAGCAGAGGTTCTCAGCCCATGACCTCAGTGGTCACTAACAGGGACTCTCCCTCCTATACTGTATAGTGTCAGTCCTTATACACAGACACATGCAGACTGTATAATATACACCAGAGGTTCTCAGCCCATGACCTCAGTGACCACTAACAGGGACTCTCCCTCCTATACTGTATAGTGCCAGTCCTTATACACAGACACATGCAGACTGTATACTATACAGTAGAGGTTCTCAGCCCATGCCCTCAGTGGTCACTAACAGGACTGTCCCTCCTATACTGTATAGTGCCAGTCCTTATACACAGACACATGCAGACTGTATACTATACAGCAGAGGTTCTCAGCCCATGCCCTCAGTGGTCACTAACAGGGACTGTCCCTCCTATACTGTATAGTGCCAGTCCTTATACACAGACACATGCAGACTGTATACTATACAGCAGAGGTTCTCAGCCCGTGCCCTCAGTGACCACTAACAGGGACTGTCCTCCTATACTGTATAGTATCAGTCCTTATACACAGACACATGCAGACTGTATACTATACAACAGAGCTTCTGAGCCCATGTCCTCAGTGACCACTAACAGGGACTGTCCCTCCTATACTGTATAGTGCCAGTCCTTATACACAGACACATGCAGACTGTATACTATACAGCAGAGGTTCTCAGCCCATGTCCTCAGTGGCCACTAACAGGGACTGTCCCTCCTATACTGTATAGTGCCAGTCCTTATACACAGACACATGCAGACTGTATACTATACAGCAGAGGTTCTCAGCCCATGTCCTCAGTGGTCACTAACAGGGACTGTCCCTCCTATACTGTATAGTGCCAGTCCTTATACACAGACACATGCAGACTGTATACTATACAGCAGAGGTTCTCAGCCCAGCCCTCAGTGGTCACTAACAGGGACTGTCCCTCCTATACTGTATAGTGCCAGTCCTTATACCCAGACACATGCAGACTGTATACTATACAGCAGAGGTTCTCAGCCCGTGTCCTCAGTGGCCACTAACAGGGACTGTCCCTTCTATACTGTATAGTGCCAGTCCTTATACACAGACACATGCAGACTGTATACTATACAGCAGAGGTTCTCAGCCCATGACCTCAGTGACCACTAACAGGGACTCTCCCTCTCCTATACTGTATAGTGCCAGTCCTTATACACAGACACATGCAGACTGTATACTATACAGCAGAGGTTCTCAGCCCGTGACCTCAGTGACCACTAACAGGGACTGTCCCTTCTATACTGTATAGTGCCAGTCCTTATACACAGACACATGCAGACTGTATACTATACAGCAGAGGTTCTCAGCCCGTGACCTCAGTGACCACTAACAGGGACTCTCCCTCCTATACTGTATAGTGCCAGTCCTTATACACAGACACATGCAGACTGTTTATTATACAGCAGAGGTTCTCAGCCCATGTCCTCAGTGACCACTAACAGGGACTGTCCCTCCTATACTGTATAGTGCCAGTCCTTATACACAGACACATGCAGACTGTATACTATACAGCAGAGGTTCTCAGCCCATGCCCTCAGTGGTCACTAACAGGGACTGTCCCTCCTATACTGTATAGTGCAGTCCTTATACACAGACACATGAAGACTGTATACTATACAGCAGAGGTTCTCAGCCCATGTCCTCAGTGACCACTAACAGGGACTGTCCCTCCTATACTGTATAGTGCCAGTCCTTATACACAGACACATGCAGACTGTATACTATACAGCAGAGGTTCTCAACCCATGCCCTCAGTGGCCACTAACAGGGACTGTCCCTCCTATACTGTATAGTGCCAGTCCTTATACACAGACACATGCAGACTGTATACTATACAGCAGAGGTTCTCAGCCCGTGCCCTCAGTGTCCACTAACAGGGACTATCCCTCCTATACTGTATAGTGCCAGTCCTTATACACAGACACATGCAGACTGTATACTATACAGCAGAGGTTCTCAGCCCATGTCCTCAGTGACCACTAACAGGGACTGTCCCTCCTATACTGTATAGTGCCAGTCCTTATACACAGACACATGCAGACTGTATACTATACAGCAGAGGTTCTCAGCCCATGACCTCAGTGACCACTAACAGGGACTCTCCCTCCTATACTGTATAGTGCCAGTCCTTATACACAGACACATGAAGACTGTATACTATACAACAGAGGTTCTCAGCCCATGTCCTCAGTGACCACTAACAGGGACTGTCCCTCCTATACTGTATAGAGCCAGTCCTTATACACAGACACATGCAGACTGTATACTATACAGCAGAGGTTCTCAGCCCATGTCCTCAGTGACCACTAACAGGGACTGTCCCTCCTATACTGTATAGTGCCAGTCCTTATACACAGACACGTGCAGACTGTATACTATACAGCAGAGGTTCTCAGCCCATGTCCTCAGTGTCCACTAACAGGGACTGTCCCTCCTATACTGTATAGTGCCAGTCCTTATACACAGACACGTGCAGACTGTATACTATACAGCAGAGGTTCTCAGCCCATGTCCTCAGTGACCACTAACAGGGACTGTCCCTCCTATACTGAATAGTGCCAGTCCTTATACACAGACACATGCAGACTGTATACTATACAACAGAGGTTCTCAGCCCATGTCCTCAGTGACCACTAACAGGGACTGTCCCTCCTATACTGTATAGTGCCAGTCCTTATACACAGACACATGCAGACTGTATACTATACAGCAGAGGTTCTCAGCCCATGTCCTCAGTGGCCACTAACAGGGACTGTCCCCTCCTATACTGTATAGTGCCAGTCCTTATACACAGACACGTGCAGACTGCATACTATACAGCAGAGGTTCTCAGCCTGTGCCCTCAGTGACCACTAAACAGGGACTGTCCCTCCTATACTGTATAGTGCCAGTCCTTATACACAGACACATGTATACTGTATACTATACAGCAGAGGTTCTCAGCCCATGTCCTCAGTGGTCACTAACAGGGACTGTCCCTCCTATACTGTATAGTGCCAGTCCTTATACACAGACACATGCAGACTGTATACTATACAGCAGAGGTTCTCAGCCCATGTCCTCAGTGACCACTAACAGGGACTGTCCCTCCTATACTGTATAGAATGCCATTCCTTATACACAGACACATGCAGACTGTATACTATACAGCAGAGGTTCTCAAGCCCGTGCCCTCAGTGACCACTAACAGGGACTGTCCCCTCCTATACTGTATAGTACCAGTCCTTATACACAGACACATGCAGACTGTATACTATACAGCAGAGGTTCTCAGCCCGTGCCCTCAGTGACCACTAACAGGACTGTCCCTCCTATACTGTACAGTGCCAGTCCTTATACACAGACACATGCAGACTGTATACTATACAGCAGAGGTTCTCAGCCCATGTCCTCAGTGGTCACTAACAGGGACTGTCCCTCCTATACTGTATAGTGCCAGTCCTTATACACAGACACATGCAGACTGTATACTATACATCAGAGGTTCTCAGCCCGTGCCCTCAGTGACCACTAACAGGACTGTCCCTCCTATACTGTATAGTGCCAGTCCTTATACACAGACACATGCAGACTGTATACTATACAGCAGAGGTTCTCAGCCCATGTCCTCAGTGACCACTAACAGGGACTGTCCCTCCTATACTGTATAGTACCAGTCCTTATACACAGACACATGCAGACTGTATACTATACAGCAGAGGTTCTCAGCCCGTGCCCTCAGTGACCACTAACAGGGACTGTCCCTCCTATACTGTATAGTGCCAGTCCTTATACACAGACACATGCAGACTGTATACTATACAGCAGAGGTTCTCAGCCCATGTCCTCAGTGACCACTAACAGGGACTGTCCCTCCTATACTGTATAGTGCCAGTCCTTATACACAGACACATGCAGACCTGTATACTATACAGCAGAGGTTCTCAGCCCATGTCCTCAGTGACCACTAACAGGGACTGTCCCTCCTATACTGTATAGTGCCAGTCCTTATACACAGACACATGCAGACTGTATACTATACAGCAGAGGTTCTCAGCCCGTGCCCTCAGTGACCACTAACAGGGACTGTCCCTCCTATACTGTATAGTGCCAGTCTGCATGTGTCTGTGTATAAGGACTGGCACTATACAGTATAGGAGGACAGTCCCTGTTAGTGGTCACTGAGGACATGGGCTGAGAACCTCTGCTGTATAGTATACAGTCTGCATGTGTCTGTGTATAAGGACTGGCACTATACAGTATAGGAGGGACAGTCCCTGTTAGTGGTCACTGAGGACATGGGCTGAGAACCTCTGCTGTATAGTATACAGTCTGCATGTGTCTGTGTATAAGGACTGGCACTATACAGTATAGGAGGACAGTCCCTGTTAGTGGTCACTGAGGGCACGGGCTGAGAACCTCTGCTGTATAGTATACAGTCTGCATGTGTCTGTGTATAAGGACTGGTACTATACAGTATAGAGGGACAGTCCCTGTTAGTGGTCACTGAGGACATGGGCTGAGAACCTCTGCTGTATAGTATACAGTCTGCATGTGTCTGTGTATAAGGACTGGCACTATACAGTATAGGAGGGACAGTCCCTGTTAGTGGTCACTGAGGGCACGGGCTGAGAACCTCTGATGTATAGTATACAGTCTGCATGTGTCTGTGTATAAGGACTGGCACTATACAGTATAGGAGGGACAGTCCCTGTTAGTGACCACTGAGGACATGGGCTGAGAACCTCTGCTGTATAGTATACAGTCTGCATGTGTCTGTGTATAAGGACTGGCACTGTACAGTATAGGAGGGACAGTCCCTGTTAGTGGTCACTGAGGGCACGGGCTGAGAACCTCTGCTGTATAGTATACAGTCTGCATGTGTCTGTGTATAAGGACTGGTACTATACAGTATAGGAGGGACAGTCCCTGTTAGTGGTCACTGAGGGCACGGGCTGAGAACCTCTGCTGTATAGTATACAGTCTGCATGTGTCTGTGTATAAGGAATGGCACTATACAGTATAGGAGGGACAGTCCCTGTTAGTGGTCACTGAGGACATGGGCTGAGAACCTCTGCTGTATAGTATACAGTCTGCATGTGTCTGTGTATAAGGACTGGCACTATACAGTATAGGAGGGACAGTCCCTGTTAGTGACCACTGAGGACATGGGCTGAGAACCTCTGCTGTATAGTATACAGTATACATGTGTCTGTGTATAAGGACTGGCACTATACAGTATAGGAGGGACAGTCCCTGTTAGTGGTCACTGAGGGCACAGGCTGAGAACCTCTGCTGTATAGTATGCAGTCTGCACGTGTCTGTGTATAAGGACTGGCACTATACAGTATAGGAGGGACAGTCCCTGTTAGTGGCCACTGAGGACATGGGCTGAGAACCTCTGCTGTATAGTATACAGTCTGCATGTGTCTGTGTATAAGGACTGGCACTATACAGTATAGGAGGGACAGTCCCTGTAGTGGTCACTGAGGACATGGGCTGAGAACCTCTGTTGTATAGTATACAGTCTGCATGTGTCTGTGTATAAGGACTGGCACTATACAGTATAGGAGGGACAGTCCCTGTTAGTGGTCACTGAGGACATGGGCTGAGAACCTCTGCTGTATAGTATACAGTCTGCACGTGTCTGTGTATAAGGACTGGCACTATACAGTATAGGAGGGACAGTCCCTGTTAGTGGACACTGAGGACATGGGCTGAGAACCTCTGCTGTATAGTATACAGTCTGCACGTGTCTGTGTATAAGGACTGGCACTATACAGTATAGGAGGGACAGTCCCTGTTAGTGGTCACTGAGGACATGGGCTGAGAACCTCTGCTGTATAGTATACAGTCTGCATGTGTCTGTGTATAAGGACTGGCTCTATACAGTATAGGAGGGACAGTCCCTGTTAGTGGTCACTGAGGACATGGGCTGAGAACCTCTGTTGTATAGTATACAGTCTTCATGTGTCTGTGTATAAGGACTGGCACTATACAGTATAGGAGGGAGAGTCCCTGTTAGTGGTCACTGAGGTCATGGGCTGAGAACCTCTGCTGTATAGTATACAGTCTGCATGTGTCTGTGTATAAGGACTGGCACTATACAGTATAGGAGGGACAGTCCCTGTTAGTGGTCACTGAGGACATGGCTGAGAACCTCTGCTGTATAGTATACAGTCTGCATGTGTCTGTGTATAAGGACTGGCACTATACAGTATAGGAGGGATAGTCCCTGTTAGTGGACACTGAGGGCACGGGCTGAGAACCTCTGCTGTATAGTATACAGTCTGCATGTGTCTGTGTATAAGGACTGGCACTATACAGTATAGGAGGGACAGTCCCTGTTAGTGGCCACTGAGGCATGGGTTGAGAACCTCTGCTGTATAGTATACAGTCTGCATGTGTCTGTGTATAAGGACTGGCACTATACAGTATAGGAGGACAGTCCCTGTTAGTGGTCACTGAGGACATGGGCTGAGAACCTCTGCTGTATAGTATACAGTCTTCATGTGTCTGTGTATAAGGACTGGCACTATACAGTATAGGAGGACAGTCCCTGTTAGTGACCACTGAGGGCATGGGCTGAGACCTCTGCTGTATAGTATACAGTCTGCATGTGTCTGTGTATAAGGACTGGCACTATACAGTATAGGAGGGACAGTCCCTGTTAGTGGTCACTGAGGACATGGGCTGAGAACCTCTGCTGTATAATAAACAGTCTGCATGTGTCTGTGTATAAGGACTGGCACTATACAGTATAGGAGGGAGAGTCCCTGTTAGTGGTCACTGAGGTCACGGGCTGAGAACCTCTGCTGTATAGTATACAGTCTGCATGTGTCTGTGTATAAGGACTGGCACTATACAGTATAGAAGGGACAGTCCCTGTTAGTGGTCACTGAGGTCACGGGCTGAGAACCTCTGCTGTATAGTATACAGTCTGCATGTGTCTGTGTATAAGGACTGGCACCTATACAGTATAGGAGGAGAGTCCCTGTTAGTGGTCACTGAGGTCATGGGCTGAGAACCTCTGCTGTATAGTATACAGTCTGCATGTGTCTGTGTATAAGGACTGGCACTATACAGTATAGAAGGGACAGTCCCTGTTAGTGGCCACTGAGGACACGGGCTGAGAACCTCTGCTGTATAGTATACAGTCTGCATGTGTCTGGTATAAGGACTGGCACTATACAGTATAGGAGGGACAGTCCCTGTTAGTGACCACTGAGGGCTGGGCTGAGAACCTCTGCTGTATAGTATACAGTCTGCATGTGTCTGTGTATAAGGACTGGCACTATACAGTATAGGAGGGACAGTCCCTGTTAGTGACCACTGAGGACATGGGCTGAGAACCTCTGCTGTATAGTATACAGTCTGCATGTGTCTGTGTATAAGGACTGGCACTATACAGTATAGGAGGGACAGTCCTGTTAGTGGCCACTGAGGACATGGGCTGAGAACCTCTGCTGTATAGTATACAGTCTGCATGTGTCTGTGTATAAGGACTGGCACTATACAGTATAGGAGGGACCAGTCCCTGTTAGTGGTCACTGAGGACATGGGCTCAGAAGCTCTGTTGTATAGTATACAGTCTGCATGTGTCTGTGTATAAGGACTGATACTATACAGTATAGGAGGGACAGTCCCTGTTAGTGGTCACTGAGGGCACGGGCTGAGAACCTCTGCTGTATAGTATACAGTCTGCATGTGTCTGTGTATAAGGACTGGCACTATACAGTATAGGAGGGACAGTCCCTGTTAGTGACCACTGAGGGCATGGGCTGAGAACCTCTGCTGTATAGTATACAGTCTGCATGTGTCTGTGTATAAGGACTGGCACTATACAGTATAGGAGGGACAGTCCCTGTTAGTGACCACTGGGGCATGGGCTGAGAACCTCTACTGTATAGTATACAGTCTGCATGTGTCTGTGTATAAGGACTGGCACTATACAGTATAGGAGGGAGAGTCCCTGTTAGTGGTCACTGAGGTCATGGGCTGAGAACCTCTGGTGTATATTATACAGTCTGCATGTGTCTGTGTATAAGGACTGACACTATACAGTATAGGAGGGAGAGTCCCTGTTAGTGACCACTGAGGTCATGGGCTGAGAACCTCTGCTGTATAGTATACAGTCTGCATGTGTATGTGTATAAGGACTTGCACTACACGGTATAGGAGGGACAGTCCCTGTTAGTGTCCACTGAGGGCATGGGCTGAGAACCTCTGCTGTATAGTATACAGTCTGCATGTGTATGTGTATAAGGACTGGCACTACACGGTATAGGAGGGACAGTCCCTGTTAGTGGCCACTGAGGACATGGGCTGAGAACCTCTGCTGTATAGTATACAGTCTGCATGTGTATGTGTATAAGGACTGGCACTACACCGGTATAGGAAGGACAGTCCCTGTTAGTGGCCACTGAGGACATGGGCTGAGATCCTCTGCTGTATAGTATACAGTCTGCATGTGTCTGTGTATAAGGACTGGCACTATACAGTATAGGAGGGACAGTCCCTGTTAGTGACCACTGAGGGCATGGGCTGAGAACCTCTGCTGTATAGTATACAGTCTGCATGTGTCTGTGTATAAGGACTGGCACTATACAGTATAGGAGGGACAGTCCCCTGTTAGTGACCACTGAGGGCATGGGCTGAGAACCTCTGCTGTATAGTATACAGTCTGCATGTGTCTGTGTATAAGGACTGGCACTATACAGTATAGGAGGGACGGTCCCTGTTAGTGACCACTGAGGACATGGGCTGAGAACCTCTGCCTGTATTGTATACAGTCTACATGTGTCTGTGTATAAGGACTGGCACTATACAGTATAGGAGGGACAGTCCCTGTTAGTGATCACTGAGGACATGGGCTGAGAACCTCTGCTGTATAGTATACAGTCTGCATGTGTCTGTGTATAAGGACTGGTACTATACAGTATAGGAGGACAGTCCCTGTTAGTGACCACTGAGGACATGGGCTGAGAACCTCTGCTGTATAGTATACAGTCTGCATGTGTCTGTGTATAAGACTGGCACTATACAGTATAGGAGGGACAAGTCCCTGTTAGTGGTCACTGAGGGCACGGGCTGAGAACCTCTGCTGTATAGTATACAGTCTGCATGTGTCTGTGTATAAGGACTGGCACTATACAGTATAGGAGGGACAGTCCCTGTTAGTGGCCACTGAGGACATGGGCTGAGAACCTCTGCTGTATAGTATAAAGTCTGCATGTGTCTGTGTATAAGGACTGGCACTATACAGTATAGGAGGAGAGTCCCTGTTAGTGGTCACTGAGGTCATGGGCTGAGAACCTCTGCTGTATAGTATACAGTCTGCATGTGTCTGTGTATAAGGACTGGCACTATACAGTATAGAAGGGACAGTCCCTGTTAGTGGTCACTGAGGGCATGGGCTGAGAACCTCTGCTGTATAGTATACAGTCTGCATGTGTCTGTGTATAAGGACTGGCACTATACAGTATAGGAGGAACAGTCCCTGTTAGTGGCCACTGAGGGCATGGGCTGAGAACCTCTGCTGTATAGTATACAGTCTGCATGTGTCTGTGTATAAGGACTGGCACTATACAGTATAGGAGGGACAGTCCCTGTTAGTGACCACTGAGGGCATGGGCTGAGAACCTCTGCTGTATAGTATACAGTCTGCATGTGTCTGTGTATAAGGACTGGCACTATACAGTATAGGAGGACAGTCCCTGTTAGTGGTCACTGAGGGCACGGGCTGAGAACCTCTGATGTATAGTATACAGTCTGCATGTGTCTGTGTATAAGGACTGGCACTATACAGTATAGGAGGGACAGTCCCTGTTAGTGACCACTGAGGGCATGGGCTGAGAACCTCTGCTGTATAGTATACAGTCTGCATGTGTCTGTGTATAAGGACTGGCACTGTACAGTATAGGAGGGACAGTCCCTGTTAGTGGTCACTGAGGGCACGGGCTGAGAACCTCTGCTGTATAGTATACAGTCTGCATGTGTCTGTGTATAAGGACTGGTACTATACAGTATAGGAGGGACAGTCCCTGTTAGTGGCCACTGAGGACATGGGCTGAGAACCTCTGCTGTATAGTATACAGTCTGCATGTGTCTGTGTATAAGGACTGGCACTATACAGTATAGGAGGACAGTCCCTGTTAGTGGTCACTGAGGACATGGGCTGAGAACCTCTGCTGTATAGTATACAGTCTGCATGTGTCTGTGTATAAGGACTGGCACTATACAGTATAGGAGGGACAGTCCCTGTTAGTGGTCACTGAGGACATGGGCTGAGAACCTCTGCTGTAGAGTATACAGTCTGCATGTGTCTGTGTATAAGGACTGGCACTATACAGTATAGGAGGGACAGTCCCTGTTAGTGACCACTGAGGGCATGGGCTGAGAACCTCTGCTGTATAGTATACAGTCTGCATGTGTCTGTGTATAAGGACTGGCACTATACAGTATAGGAGGGACAGTCCCTGTTAGTGGTCACTGAGGACATGGGCTGAGAACCTCTGCTGTATAGTATACAGTCTGCATGTTACTGTGTATAAGGACTGGCACTATACAGTATAGGAGGGACAGTCCCTGTAGTGACCACTGAGGGCATGGGCTGAGAACCTCTGCTGTATAGTATACAGTCTGCATGTGTCTGTGTATAAGGACTGGCACTGTACAGTATAGGAGGGACAGTCCCTGTTAGTGGTCACTGAGGGCACGGGCTGAGAACCTCTGCTGTATAGTATACAGTCTGCATGTGTCTGTGTATAAGGACTGGCACTATACAGTATAGGAGGGACAGTCCCTGTTAGTGGTCACTGAGGACATGGGCTGAGAACCTCTGCTGTATAGTATACAGTCTGCATGTTACTGTGTATAAGGACTGGCACTATACAGTATAGGAGGGACAGTCCCTGTTAGTGACCACTGAGGGCATGGGCTGAGAACCTCTGCTGTATAGTATACAGTCTGCATGTGTCTGTGTATAAGGACTGGCACTGTACAGTATAGGAGGACAGTCCCTGTTAGTGGTCACTGAGGGCACGGGCTGAGA
Organism: Rhinophrynus dorsalis; assembly: GCA_037306005.1. Lineage (NCBI taxonomy): Eukaryota > Metazoa > Chordata > Amphibia > Anura > Rhinophrynidae > Rhinophrynus > Rhinophrynus dorsalis. The sequence goes on from CM074721.1 coordinate 561,359,308, forward strand.
ACCTCTGCTGTATAGTATACAGTCTGCATGTGTCTGTGTATAAGGACTGGCACTATACAGTATAGGAGGGACAGTCCCTGATAGTGGTCACTGAGGACATGGGCTCAGAAGCTCTGTTGTATAGTATACAGTCTGCAATGTGTCTGTGTATAAGGACTGATACTATACAGTATAGGAGGGACAGTCCCTGTTAGTGGTCACTGAGGGCACGGGCTGAGAACCTCTGCTGTATAGTATACAGTCTGCATGTGTCTGTGTATAAGGACTGGCACTATACAGTATAGGAGGGACAGTCCCTGTTAGTGACCACTGAGGGCATGGGCTGAGAACCTCTGCTGTATAGTATACAGTCTGCATGTGTCTGTGTATAAGGACTGGCACTATACAGTATAGGAGGGACAGTCCCTGTTAGTGACCACTGAGGGCATGGGCTGAGAACCTCTGCTGTATAGTATACAGTCTGCATGTGTCTGTGTATAAGGACTGGCACTATACAGTATAGGAGGGACAGTCCCTGTTAGTGGCCACTGAGGACATGGGCTGAGAACCTCTGCTGTATAGTATACAGTCTGCATGTGTCTGTGTATAAGGACTGGCACTATACAGTATAGGAGGAGAGTCCCTGTTAGTGGTCACTGAGGTCATGGGCTGAGAACCTCTGGTGTATATTATACAGTCTGCATGTGTCTGTGTATAAGGACTGGCACTATACAGTATAGGAGGGAGAGTCCCTGTTAGTGACCACTGAGGACATGGGCTGAGAACCTCTGCTGTATAGTATACAGTCTGCATGTGTATGTGTATAAGGACTTGCACTACACGGTATAGGAGGGACAGTCCCTGTTAGTGTCCACTGAGGGCATGGGCTGAGAACCTCTGCTGTATAGTATACAGTCTGCATGTGTATGTGTATAAGGACTGGCACTACACGGTATAGGAGGGACAGTCCCTGTTAGTGGCCACTGAGGACATGGGCTGAGAACCTCTGCTGTATAGTATACAGTCTGCATGTGTATGTGTATAAGGACTGGCACTACACGGTATAGGAGGGACAGTCCCTGTTAGTGGCCACTGAGGACATGGGCTGAGATCCTCTGCTGTATAGTATACAGTCTGCATGTGTCTGTGCATAAGGACTGGCACTATACAGTATAGGAGGGACAGTCCCTGTTAGTGACCACTGAGGGCATGGGCTGAGAACCTCTGCTGTATAGTATACAGTCTGCATGTGTCTGTGTATAAGGACTGGCACTATACAGTATAGGAGGGACAGTCCCTGTTAGTGACCACTGAGGGCATGGGCTGAGAACCTCTGCTGTATAGTATACAGTCTGCATGTGTCTGTGTATAAGGACTGGCACTATACAGTATAGGAGGGACGGTCCCTGTTAGTGACCACTGAGGACATGGGCTGAGAACCTCTGCTGTATAGTATACAGTCTACATGTGTCTGTGTATAAGGACTGGCACTATACAGTATAGGAGGGACAGTCCCTGTTAGTGATCACTGAGGACATGGGCTGAGAACCTCTGCTGTATAGTATACAGTCTGCATGTGTCTGTGTATAAGGACTGGTACTATACAGTATAGGAGGACAGTCCCTGTTAGTGACCACTGAGGACATGGGCTGAGAACCTCTGCTGTATAGTATACAGTCTGCATGTGTCTGTGTATAAGGACTGGCACTATACAGTATAGGAGGGACAGTCCCTGTTAGTGGTCACTGAGGGCATGGGCTGAGAACCTCTGCTGTATAGTATACAGTCTGCATGTGTCTGTGTATAAGGACTGGCACTATACAGTATAGGAGGGACAGTCCCTGTTAGTGGCCACTGAGGACATGGGCTGAGAACCTCTGCTGTATAGTATAAAGTCTGCATGTGTCTGTGTATAAGGACTGGCACTATACAGTATAGGAGGGAGAGTCCCTGTTAGTGGTCACTGAGGTCATGGGCTGAGAACCTCTGCTGTATAGTATACAGTCTGCATGTGTCTGTGTATAAGGACTGGCACTATACAGTATAGAAGGGACAGTCCCTGTTAGTGGTCACTGAGGGCATGGGCTGAGAACCTCTGCTGTATAGTATACAGTCTGCATGTGTCTGTGTATAAGGACTGGCACTATACAGTATAGGAGGAACAGTCCCTGTTAGTGGCCACTGAGGGCATGGGCTGAGAACCTCTGCTGTATAGTATACAGTCTGCATGTGTCTGTGTATAAGGACTGGCACTATACAGTATAGGAGGGACAGTCCCTGTTAGTGACCACTGAGGGCATGGGCTGAGAACCTCTGCTGTATAGTATACAGTCTGCATGTGTCTGTGTATAAGGACTGGCACTATACAGTATAGGAGGGACAGTCCCTGTTAGTGGTCACTGAGGACATGGGCTGAGAACCTCTGCTGTAGAGTATACAGTCTGCATGTGTCTGTGTATAAGGACTGGCACTATACAGTATAGGAGGGACAGTCCCTGTTAGTGGTCACTGAGGACATGGGCTGAGAACCTCTGCTGTATAGTATACAGTCTGCATGTGTCTGTGTATAAGGACTGGCACTATACAGTATAGGAGGGACAGTCCCTGTTAGTGGTCACTGAGGGCACGGGCTGAGAACCTCTGATGTATAGTATACAGTCTGCAAGTGTCTGTGTATAAGGACTGGCACTATACAGTATAGGAGGGACAGTCCCTGTTAGTGACCACTGAGGGCATGGGCTGAGAACCTCTGCTGTATAGTATACAGTCTGCATGTGTCTGTGTATAAGGACTGGCACTGTACAGTATAGGAGGGACAGTCCCTGTTAGTGGTCACTGAGGGCACGGGCTGAGAACCTCTGCTGTATAGTATACAGTCTGCATGTGTCTGTGTATAAGGACTGGTACTATACAGTATAGGAGGGACAGTCCCTGTTAGTGGCCACTGAGGACATGGGCTGAGAACCTCTGCTGTATAGTATACAGTCTGCATGTGTCTGTGTATAAGGACTGGCACTATACAGTATAGGAGGGACAGTCCCTGTTAGTGGTCACTGAGGGCATGGGCTGAGAACCTCTGCTGTATAGTATACAGTCTGCATGTGTCTGTGTATAAGGACTGGCACTATACAGTATAGGAGGGACAGTCCCTGTTAGTGGTCACTGAGGACATGGGCTGAGAACCTCTGCTGTATAGTATACAGTCTGCATGTTACTGTGTATAAGGACTGGCACTATACAGTATAGGAGGGACAGTCCCTGTTAGTGACCACTGAGGGCATGGGCTGAGAACCTCTGCTGTATAGTATACAGTCTGCATGTGTCTGTGTATAAGGACTGGCACTGTACAGTATAGGAGGGACAGTCCCTGTTAGTGGTCACTGAGGGCACGGGCTGAGAACCTCTGCTGTATAGTATACAGTCTGCATGTGTCTGTGTATAAGGACTGGCACTATACAGTATAGGAGGGACAGTCTCTGTTAGTGGTCACTGAGGGCACGGGCTGAGAACCTCTGCTGTATAGTATACAGTCTGCATGTGTCTGTGTATAAGGACTGGCACTATACAGTATAGGAGGGACAGTCCCTGTTAGTGGTCACTGAGGACATGGGCTGAGAACCTCTGCTGTATAGTATACAGTCTGCATGTGTCTGTGTATAAGGACTGGCACTATACAGTATAGGAGGGACAGTCCCTGTTAGTGGTCACTGAGGACATGGGCTGAGAACCTCTGCTGTATAGTATACAGTCTGCATGTGTCTGTGTATAAGGACTGGCACTATACAGTATAGGAGGGACAGTCCCTGTTAGTGGTCACTGAGGGCACGGGCTGAGAACCTCTGCTGTATAGTATACAGTCTGCATGTGTCTGTGTATAAGGACTGGTACTATACAGTATAGGAGGGACAGTCCCTGTTAGTGGTCACTGAGGACATGGGCTGAGAACCTCTGCTGTATAGTATACAGTCTGCATGTGTCTGTGTATAAGGACTGGCACTATACAGTATAGGAGGGACAGTCCCTGTTAGTGGTCACTGAGGGCATGGGCTGAGAACCTCTGATGTATAGTATACAGTCTGCATGTGTCTGTGTATAAGGACTGGCACTATACAGTATAGGAGGGACAGTCCCTGTTAGTGACCACTGAGGACATGGGCTGAGAACCTCTGCTGTATAGTATACAGTCTGCATGTGTCTGTGTATAAGGACTGGCACTATACAGTATAGGAGGGACAGTCCCTGTTAGTGGTCACTGAGGGCACGGGCTGAGAACCTCTGCTGTATAGTATACAGTCTGCATGTGTCTGTGTATAAGGACTGGCACTATACAGTATAGGAGGAACAGTCCCTGTTAGTGGCCACTGAGGGCATGGGCTGAGAACCTCTGCTGTATAGTATACAGTCTGCATGTGTCTGTGTATAAGGACTGGCACTATACAGTATAGGAGGGACAGTCCCTGTTAGTGACCACTGAGGGCATGGGCTGAGAACCTCTGCTGTATAGTGTACAGTCTGCATGTGTCTGTGTATAAGGACTGGCACTATACAGTATAGGAGGGACAGTCCCTGTTAGTGGTCACTGAGGACATGGGCTGAGAACCTCTGCTGTAGAGTATACAGTCTGCATGTGTCTGTGTATAAGGACTGGCACTATACAGTATAGGAGGGACAGTCCCTGTTAGTGGTCACTGAGGACATGGGCTGAGAACCTCTGCTGTATAGTATACAGTCTGCATGTGTCTGTGTATAAGGACTGGCACTATACAGTATAGGAGGGACAGTCCCTGTTAGTGGTCACTGAGGGCACGGGCTGAGAACCTCTGATGTATAGTATACAGTCTGCATGTGTCTGTGTATAAGGACTGGCACTATACAGTATAGGAGGGACAGTCCCTGTTAGTGACCACTGAGGGCATGGGCTGAGAACCTCTGCTGTATAGTATACAGTCTGCATGTGTCTGTGTATAAGGACTGGCACTGTACAGTATAGGAGGGACAGTCCCTGTTAGTGGTCACTGAGGGCACGGGCTGAGAACCTCTGCTGTATAGTATACAGTCTGCATGTGTCTGTGTATAAGGACTGGTACTATACAGTATAGGAGGGACAGTCCCTGTTAGTGGCCACTGAGGACATGGGCTGAGAACCTCTGCTGTATAGTATACAGTCTGCATGTGTCTGTGTATAAGGACTGGCACTATACAGTATAGGAGGGACAGTCCCTGTTAGTGGTCACTGAGGACATGGGCTGAGAACCTCTGCTGTATAGTATGCAGTCTGCATGTGTCTGTGTATAAGGACTGGCACTATACAGTATAGGAGGGACAGTCCCTGTTAGTGGTCACTGAGGACATGGGCTGAGAACCTCTGCTGTAGAGTATACAGTCTGCATGTGTCTGTGTATAAGGACTGGCACTATACAGTATAGGAGGGACAGTCCCTGTTAGTGACCACTGAGGGCATGGGCTGAGAACCTCTGCTGTATAGTATACAGTCTGCATGTGTCTGTGTATAAGGACTGGCACTATACAGTATAGGAGGGACAGTCCCTGTTAGTGGTCACTGAGGACATGGGCTGAGAATCTCTGCTGTATAATAAACAGTCTGCATGTGTCTGTGTATAAGGACTGGCACTATACAGTATAGGAGGGAGAGTCCCTGTTAGTGGTCACTGAGGTCACGGGCTGAGAACCTCTGCTGTATAGTATACAGTCTGCATGTGTCTGTGTATAAGGACTGGCACTATACAGTATAGAAGGGACAGTCCCTGTTAGTGGTCACTGAGGTCACGGGCTGAGAACCTCTGCTGTATAGTATACAGTCTGCATGTGTCTGTGTATAAGGACTGGCACTATACAGTATAGGAGGGAGAGTCCCTGTTAGTGGTCACTGAGGTCATGGGCTGAGAACCTCTGCTGTATAGTATACAGTCTGCATGTGTCTGTGTATAAGGACTGGCACTATACAGTATAGAAGGGACAGTCCCTGTTAGTGGCCACTGAGGACACGGGCTGAGAACCTCTGCTGTATAGTATACAGTCTGCATGTGTCTGGTATAAGGACTGGCACTATACAGTATAGGAGGGACAGTCCCTGTTAGTGACCACTGAGGGCTGGGCTGAGAACCTCTGCTGTATAGTATACAGTCTGCATGTGTCTGTGTATAAGGACTGGCACTATACAGTATAGGAGGGACAGTCCCTGTTAGTGACCACTGAGGACATGGGCTGAGAACCTCTGCTGTATAGTATACAGTCTGCATGTGTCTGTGTATAAGGACTGGCACTATACAGTATAGGAGGGACAGTCCCTGTTAGTGGCCACTGAGGACATGGGCTGAGAACCTCTGCTGTATAGTATACAGTCTGCATGTGTCTGTGTATAAGGACTGGCACTATACAGTATAGGAGGGACAGTCCCTGTTAGTGGTCACTGAGGACATGGGCTCAGAAGCTCTGTTGTATAGTATACAGTCTGCATGTGTCTGTGTATAAGGACTGATACTATACAGTATAGGAGGGACAGTCCCTGTTAGTGGTCACTGAGGGCACGGGCTGAGAACCTCTGCTGTATAGTATACAGTCTGCATGTGTCTGTGTATAAGGACTGGCACTATACAGTATAGGAGGGACAGTCCCTGTTAGTGACCACTGAGGGCATGGGCTGAGAACCTCTGCTGTATAGTATACAGTCTGCATGTGTCTGTGTATAAGGACTGGCACTATACAGTATAGGAGGGACAGTCCCTGTTAGTGACCACTGAGGGCATGGGCTGAGAACCTCTACTGTATAGTATACAGTCTGCATGTGTCTGTGTATAAGGACTGGCACTATACAGTATAGGAGGGACAGTCCCTGTTAGTGGCCACTGAGGACATGGGCTGAGAACCTCTGCTGTATAGTATACAGTCTGCATGTGTCTGTGTATAAGGACTGGCACTATACAGTATAGGAGGGAGAGTCCCTGTTAGTGGTCACTGAGGTCATGGGCTGAGAACCTCTGGTGTATATTATACAGTCTGCATGTGTCTGTGTATAAGGACTGACACTATACAGTATAGGAGGGAGAGTCCCTGTTAGTGACCACTGAGGACATGGGCTGAGAACCTCTGCTGTATAGTATACAGTCTGCATGTGTATGTGTATAAGGACTTGCACTACACGGTATAGGAGGGACAGTCCCTGTTAGTGTCCACTGAGGGCATGGGCTGAGAACCTCTGCTGTATAGTATACAGTCTGCATGTGTATGTGTATAAGGACTGGCACTACACGGTATAGGAGGGACAGTCCCTGTTAGTGGCCACTGAGGACATGGGCTGAGAACCTCTGCTGTATAGTATACAGTCTGCATGTGTATGTGTATAAGGACTGGCACTACACGGTATAGGAAGGACAGTCCCTGTTAGTGGCCACTGAGGACATGGGCTGAGATCCTCTGCTGTATAGTATACAGTCTGCATGTGTCTGTGTATAAGGACTGGCACTATACAGTATAGGAGGGACAGTCCCTGTTAGTGACCACTGAGGGCATGGGCTGAGAACCTCTGCTGTATAGTATACAGTCTGCATGTGTCTGTGTATAAGGACTGGCACTATACAGTATAGGAGGGACAGTCCCTGTTAGTGACCACTGAGGGCATGGGCTGAGAACCTCTGCTGTATAGTATACAGTCTGCATGTGTCTGTGTATAAGGACTGGCACTATACAGTATAGGAGGGACGGTCCCTGTTAGTGACCACTGAGGACATGGGCTGAGAACCTCTGCTGTATAGTATACAGTCTACATGTGTCTGTGTATAAGGACTGGCACTATACAGTATAGGAGGGACAGTCCCTGTTAGTGATCACTGAGGACATGGGCTGAGAACCTCTGCTGTATAGTATACAGTCTGCATGTGTCTGTGTATAAGGACTGGTACTATACAGTATAGGAGGACAGTCCCTGTTAGTGACCACTGAGGACATGGGCTGAGAACCTCTGCTGTATAGTATACAGTCTGCATGTGTCTGTGTATAAGGACTGGCACTATACAGTATAGGAGGGACAGTCCCTGTTAGTGGTCACTGAGGGCACGGGCTGAGAACCTCTGCTGTATAGTATACAGTCTGCATGTGTCTGTGTATAAGGACTGGCACTATACAGTATAGGAGGGACAGTCCCTGTTAGTGGCCACTGAGGACATGGGCTGAGAACCTCTGCTGTATAGTATAAAGTCTGCATGTGTCTGTGTATAAGGACTGGCACTATACAGTATAGGAGGGAGAGTCCCTGTTAGTGGTCACTGAGGTCATGGGCTGAGAACCTCTGCTGTATAGTATACAGTCTGCATGTGTCTGTGTATAAGGACTGGCACTATACAGTATAGAAGGGACAGTCCCTGTTAGTGGTCACTGAGGGCATGGGCTGAGAACCTCTGCTGTATAGTATACAGTCTGCATGTGTCTGTGTATAAGGACTGGCACTATACAGTATAGGAGGAACAGTCCCTGTTAGTGGCCACTGAGGGCATGGGCTGAGAACCTCTGCTGTATAGTATACAGTCTGCATGTGTCTGTGTATAAGGACTGGCACTATACAGTATAGGAGGGACAGTCCCTGTTAGTGACCACTGAGGGCATGGGCTGAGAACCTCTGCTGTATAGTATACAGTCTGCATGTGTCTGTGTATAAGGACTGGCACTATACAGTATAGGAGGGACAGTCCCTGTTAGTGGTCACTGAGGGCACGGGCTGAGAACCTCTGATGTATAGTATACAGTCTGCATGTGTCTGTGTATAAGGACTGGCACTATACAGTATAGGAGGGACAGTCCCTGTTAGTGACCACTGAGGGCATGGGCTGAGAACCTCTGCTGTATAGTATACAGTCTGCATGTGTCTGTGTATAAGGACTGGCACTGTACAGTATAGGAGGGACAGTCCCTGTTAGTGGTCACTGAGGGCACGGGCTGAGAACCTCTGCTGTATAGTATACAGTCTGCATGTGTCTGTGTATAAGGACTGGTACTATACAGTATAGGAGGGACAGTCCCTGTTAGTGGCCACTGAGGACATGGGCTGAGAACCTCTGCTGTATAGTATACAGTCTGCATGTGTCTGTGTATAAGGACTGGCACTATACAGTATAGGAGGGACAGTCCCTGTTAGTGGTCACTGAGGACATGGGCTGAGAACCTCTGCTGTATAGTATACAGTCTGCATGTGTCTGTGTATAAGGACTGGCACTATACAGTATAGGAGGGACAGTCCCTGTTAGTGGTCACTGAGGACATGGGCTGAGAACCTCTGCTGTAGAGTATACAGTCTGCATGTGTCTGTGTATAAGGACTGGCACTATACAGTATAGGAGGGACAGTCCCTGTTAGTGACCACTGAGGGCATGGGCTGAGAACCTCTGCTGTATAGTATACAGTCTGCATGTGTCTGTGTATAAGGACTGGCACTATACAGTATAGGAGGGACAGTCCCTGTTAGTGGTCACTGAGGACATGGGCTGAGAACCTCTGCTGTATAGTATACAGTCTGCATGTTACTGTGTATAAGGACTGGCACTATACAGTATAGGAGGGACAGTCCCTGTTAGTGACCACTGAGGGCATGGGCTGAGAACCTCTGCTGTATAGTATACAGTCTGCATGTGTCTGTGTATAAGGACTGGCACTGTACAGTATAGGAGGGACAGTCCCTGTTAGTGGTCACTGAGGGCACGGGCTGAGAACCTCTGCTGTATAGTATACAGTCTGCATGTGTCTGTGTATAAGGACTGGCACTATACAGTATAGGAGGGACAGTCCCTGTTAGTGGTCACTGAGGACATGGGCTGAGAACCTCTGCTGTATAGTATACAGTCTGCATGTTACTGTGTATAAGGACTGGCACTATACAGTATAGGAGGGACAGTCCCTGTTAGTGACCACTGAGGGCATGGGCTGAGAACCTCTGCTGTATAGTATACAGTCTGCATGTGTCTGTGTATAAGGACTGGCACTGTACAGTATAGGAGGGACAGTCCCTGTTAGTGGTCACTGAGGGCACGGGCTGAGAACCTCTGCTGTATAGTATACAGTCTGCATGTGTCTGTGTATAAGGACTGGCACTATACAGTATAGGAGGGACAGTCCCTGTTAGTGGTCACTGAGGACATGGGCTCAGAAGCTCTGTTGTATAGTATACAGTCTGCATGTGTCTGTGTATAAGGACTGATACTATACAGTATAGGAGGGACAGTCCCTGTTAGTGGTCACTGAGGGCACGGGCTGAGAACCTCTGCTGTATAGTATACAGTCTGCATGTGTCTGTGTATAAGGACTGGCACTATACAGTATAGGAGGGACAGTCCCTGTTAGTGACCACTGAGGGCATGGGCTGAGAACCTCTGCTGTATAGTATACAGTCTGCATGTGTCTGTGTATAAGGACTGGCACTATACAGTATAGGAGGGACAGTCCCTGTTAGTGACCACTGAGGGCATGGGCTGAGAACCTCTGCTGTATAGTATACAGTCTGCATGTGTCTGTGTATAAGGACTGGCACTATACAGTATAGGAGGGACAGTCCCTGTTAGTGGCCACTGAGGACATGGGCTGAGAACCTCTGCTGTATAGTATACAGTCTGCATGTGTCTGTGTATAAGGACTGGCACTATACAGTATAGGAGGGAGAGTCCCTGTTAGTGGTCACTGAGGTCATGGGCTGAGAACCTCTGGTGTATATTATACAGTCTGCATGTGTCTGTGTATAAGGACTGGCACTATACAGTATAGGAGGGAGAGTCCCTGTTAGTGACCACTGAGGACATGGGCTGAGAACCTCTGCTGTATAGTATACAGTCTGCATGTGTATGTGTATAAGGACTTGCACTACACGGTATAGGAGGGACAGTCCCTGTTAGTGTCCACTGAGGGCATGGGCTGAGAACCTCTGCTGTATAGTATACAGTCTGCATGTGTATGTGTATAAGGACTGGCACTACACGGTATAGGAGGGACAGTCCCTGTTAGTGGCCACTGAGGACATGGGCTGAGAACCTCTGCTGTATAGTATACAGTCTGCATGTGTATGTGTATAAGGACTGGCACTACACGGTATAGGAGGGACAGTCCCTGTTAGTGGCCACTGAGGACATGGGCTGAGATCCTCTGCTGTATAGTATACAGTCTGCATGTGTCTGTGCATAAGGACTGGCACTATACAGTATAGGAGGGACAGTCCCTGTTAGTGACCACTGAGGGCATGGGCTGAGAACCTCTGCTGTATAGTATACAGTCTGCATGTGTCTGTGTATAAGGACTGGCACTATACAGTATAGGAGGGACAGTCCCTGTTAGTGACCACTGAGGGCATGGGCTGAGAACCTCTGCTGTATAGTATACAGTCTGCATGTGTCTGTGTATAAGGACTGGCACTATACAGTATAGGAGGGACGGTCCCTGTTAGTGACCACTGAGGACATGGGCTGAGAACCTCTGCTGTATAGTATACAGTCTACATGTGTCTGTGTATAAGGACTGGCACTATACAGTATAGGAGGGACAGTCCCTGTTAGTGATCACTGAGGACATGGGCTGAGAACCTCTGCTGTATAGTATACAGTCTGCATGTGTCTGTGTATAAGGACTGGTACTATACAGTATAGGAGGACAGTCCCTGTTAGTGACCACTGAGGACATGGGCTGAGAACCTCTGCTGTATAGTATACAGTCTGCATGTGTCTGTGTATAAGGACTGGCACTATACAGTATAGGAGGGACAGTCCCTGTTAGTGGTCACTGAGGGCATGGGCTGAGAACCTCTGCTGTATAGTATACAGTCTGCATGTGTCTGTGTATAAGGACTGGCACTATACAGTATAGGAGGGACAGTCCCTGTTAGTGGCCACTGAGGACATGGGCTGAGAACCTCTGCTGTATAGTATAAAGTCTGCATGTGTCTGTGTATAAGGACTGGCACTATACAGTATAGGAGGGAGAGTCCCTGTTAGTGGTCACTGAGGTCATGGGCTGAGAACCTCTGCTGTATAGTATACAGTCTGCATGTGTCTGTGTATAAGGACTGGCACTATACAGTATAGAAGGGACAGTCCCTGTTAGTGGTCACTGAGGGCATGGGCTGAGAACCTCTGCTGTATAGTATACAGTCTGCATGTGTCTGTGTATAAGGACTGGCACTATACAGTATAGGAGGAACAGTCCCTGTTAGTGGCCACTGAGGGCATGGGCTGAGAACCTCTGCTGTATAGTATACAGTCTGCATGTGTCTGTGTATAAGGACTGGCACTATACAGTATAGGAGGGACAGTCCCTGTTAGTGACCACTGAGGGCATGGGCTGAGAACCTCTGCTGTATAGTATACAGTCTGCATGTGTCTGTGTATAAGGACTGGCACTATACAGTATAGGAGGGACAGTCCCTGTTAGTGGTCACTGAGGACATGGGCTGAGAACCTCTGCTGTAGAGTATACAGTCTGCATGTGTCTGTGTATAAGGACTGGCACTATACAGTATAGGAGGGACAGTCCCTGTTAGTGGTCACTGAGGACATGGGCTGAGAACCTCTGCTGTATAGTATACAGTCTGCATGTGTCTGTGTATAAGGACTGGCACTATACAGTATAGGAGGGACAGTCCCTGTTAGTGGTCACTGAGGGCACGGGCTGAGAACCTCTGATGTATAGTATACAGTCTGCAAGTGTCTGTGTATAAGGACTGGCACTATACAGTATAGGAGGGACAGTCCCTGTTAGTGACCACTGAGGGCATGGGCTGAGAACCTCTGCTGTATAGTATACAGTCTGCATGTGTCTGTGTATAAGGACTGGCACTGTACAGTATAGGAGGGACAGTCCCTGTTAGTGGTCACTGAGGGCACGGGCTGAGAACCTCTGCTGTATAGTATACAGTCTGCATGTGTCTGTGTATAAGGACTGGTACTATACAGTATAGGAGGGACAGTCCCTGTTAGTGGCCACTGAGGACATGGGCTGAGAACCTCTGCTGTATAGTATACAGTCTGCATGTGTCTGTGTATAAGGACTGGCACTATACAGTATAGGAGGGACAGTCCCTGTTAGTGGTCACTGAGGACATGGGCTGAGAACCTCTGCTGTATAGTATACAGTCTGCATGTGTCTGTGTATAAGGACTGGCACTATACAGTATAGGAGGGACAGTCCCTGTTAGTGGTCACTGAGGACATGGGCTGAGAACCTCTGCTGTATAGTATACAGTCTGCATGTTACTGTGTATAAGGACTGGCACTATACAGTATAGGAGGGACAGTCCCTGTTAGTGACCACTGAGGGCATGGGCTGAGAACCTCTGCTGTATAGTATACAGTCTGCATGTGTCTGTGTATAAGGACTGGCACTGTACAGTATAGGAGGGACAGTCCCTGTTAGTGGTCACTGAGGGCACGGGCTGAGAACCTCTGCTGTATAGTATACAGTCTGCATGTGTCTGTGTATAAGGACTGGCACTATACAGTATAGGAGGGACAGTCTCTGTTAGTGGTCACTGAGGGCACGGGCTGAGAACCTCTGCTGTATAGTATACAGTCTGCATGTGTCTGTGTATAAGGACTGGCACTATACAGTATAGGAGGGACAGTCCCTGTTAGTGGTCACTGAGGACATGGGCTGAGAACCTCTGCTGTATAGTATACAGTCTGCATGTGTCTGTGTATAAGGACTGGCACTATACAGTATAGGAGGGACAGTCCCTGTTAGTGGTCACTGAGGACATGGGCTGAGAACCTCTGCTGTATAGTATACAGTCTGCATGTGTCTGTGTATAAGGACTGGCACTATACAGTATAGGAGGGACAGTCCCTGTTAGTGGTCACTGAGGGCACGGGCTGAGAACCTCTGCTGTATAGTATACAGTCTGCATGTGTCTGTGTATAAGGACTGGTACTATACAGTATAGGAGGGACAGTCCCTGTTAGTGGTCACTGAGGACATGGGCTGAGAACCTCTGCTGTATAGTATACAGTCTGCATGTGTCTGTGTATAAGGACTGGCACTATACAGTATAGGAGGGACAGTCCCTGTTAGTGGTCACTGAGGGCACGGGCTGAGAACCTCTGATGTATAGTATACAGTCTGCATGTGTCTGTGTATAAGGACTGGCACTATACAGTATAGGAGGGACAGTCCCTGTTAGTGACCACTGAGGGCATGGGCTGAGAACCTCTGCTGTATAGTATACAGTCTGCATGTGTCTGTGTATAAGGACTGGCACTATACAGTATAGGAGGGACAGTCCCTGTTAGTGGTCACTGAGGGCACGGGCTGAGAACCTCTGCTGTATAGTATACAGTCTGCATGTGTCTGTGTATAAGGACTGGCACTATACAGTATAGGAGGAACAGTCCCTGTTAGTGGCCACTGAGGGCATGGGCTGAGAACCTCTGCTGTATAGTATACAGTCTGCATGTGTCTGTGTATAAGGACTGGCACTATACAGTATAGGAGGGACAGTCCCTGTTAGTGACCACTGAGGGCATGGGCTGAGAACCTCTGCTGTATAGTGTACAGTCTGCATGTGTCTGTGTATAAGGACTGGCACTATACAGTATAGGAGGGACAGTCCCTGTTAGTGGTCACTGAGGACATGGGCTGAGAACCTCTGCTGTAGAGTATACAGTCTGCATGTGTCTGTGTATAAGGACTGGCACTATACAGTATAGGAGGGACAGTCCCTGTTAGTGGTCACTGAGGACATGGGCTGAGAACCTCTGCTGTATAGTATACAGTCTGCATGTGTCTGTGTATAAGGACTGGCACTATACAGTATAGGAGGGACAGTCCCTGTTAGTGGTCACTGAGGGCACGGGCTGAGAACCTCTGATGTATAGTATACAGTCTGCATGTGTCTGTGTATAAGGACTGGCACTATACAGTATAGGAGGGACAGTCCCTGTTAGTGACCACTGAGGGCATGGGCTGAGAACCTCTGCTGTATAGTATACAGTCTGCATGTGTCTGTGTATAAGGACTGGCACTGTACAGTATAGGAGGGACAGTCCCTGTTAGTGGTCACTGAGGGCACGGGCTGAGAACCTCTGCTGTATAGTATACAGTCTGCATGTGTCTGTGTATAAGGACTGGTACTATACAGTATAGGAGGGACAGTCCCTGTTAGTGGCCACTGAGGACATGGGCTGAGAACCTCTGCTGTATAGTATACAGTCTGCATGTGTCTGTGTATAAGGACTGGCACTATACAGTATAGGAGGGACAGTCCCTGTTAGTGGTCACTGAGGACATGGGCTGAGAACCTCTGCTGTATAGTATACAGTCTGCATGTGTCTGTGTATAAGGACTGGCACTATACAGTATAGGAGGGACAGTCCCTGTTAGTGGTCACTGAGGACATGGGCTGAGAACCTCTGCTGTAGAGTATACAGTCTGCATGTGTCTGTGTATAAGGACTGGCACTATACAGTATAGGAGGGACAGTCCCTGTTAGTGACCACTGAGGGCATGGGCTGAGAACCTCTGCTGTATAGTATACAGTCTGCATGTGTCTGTGTATAAGGACTGGCACTATACAGTATAGGAGGGACAGTCCCTGTTAGTGGTCACTGAGGACATGGGCTGAGAACCTCTGCTGTATAGTATACAGTCTGCATGTGTCTGTGTATAAGGACTGGCACTATACAGTATAGGAGGGACAGTCCCTGTTAGTGACCACTGAGGGCATGGGCTGAGAACCTCTGCTGTATAGTATACAGTCTGCATGTGTCTGTGTATAAGGACTGGCACTGTACAGTATAGGAGGGACAGTCCCTGTTAGTGGTCACTGAGGGCACGGGCTGAGAACCTCTGCTGTATAGTATACAGTCTGCATGTGTCTGTGTATAAGGACTGGCACTATACAGTATAGGAGGGACAGTCCCTGTTAGTGGTCACTGAGGGCACGGGCTGAGAACCTCTGCTGTATAGTATACAGTCTGCATGTGTCTGTGTATAAGGACTGGCACTATACAGTATAGGAGGGACAGTCCCTGTTAGTGGTCACTGAGGACATGGGCTGAGAACCTCTGCTGTATAGTATACAGTCTGCATGTGTCTGTGTATAAGGACTGGCACTATACAGTATAGGAGGGACAGTCCCTGTTAGTGGTCACTGAGGACATGGGCTGAGAACCTCTGCTGTATAGTATACAGTCTGCATGTGTCTGTGTATAAGGACTGGCACTATACAGTATAGGAGGGACAGTCCCTGTTAGTGGTCACTGAGGGCACGGGCTGAGAACCTCTGCTGTATAGTACACAGTCTGCATGTGTCTGTGTATAAGGACTGGTACTATACAGTATAGGAGGGACAGTCCCTGTTAGTGGTCACTGAGGACATGGGCTGAGAACCTCTGCTGTATAGTATACAGTCTGCATGTGTCTGTGTATAAGGACTGGCACTATACAGTATAGGAGGGACAGTCCCTGTTAGTGGTCACTGAGGGCATGGGCTGAGAACCTCTGATGTATAGTATACAGTCTGCATGTGTCTGTGTATAAGGACTGGCACTGTACAGTATAGGAGGGACAGTCCCTGTTAGTGGTCACTGAGGTCATGGGCTGAGAACCTCTGCTGTATAGTATACAGTCTGCATGTGTCTGTGTATAAGGACTGGCACTGTACAGTATAGGAGGGACAGTCCCTGTTAGTGGTCACTGAGGGCACGGGCTGAGAACCTCTGCTGTATAGTATACAGTCTGCATGTGTCTGTGTATAAGGACTGGTACTATACAGTATAGGAGGGACAGTCCCTGTTAGTGGTCACTGAGGGCACGGGCTGAGAACCTCTGCTGTATAGTATACAGTCTGCATGTGTCTGTGTATAAGGACTGGCACTATACAGTATAGGAGGGACAGTCCCTGTTAGTGGTCACTGAGGACATGGGCTGAGAACCTCTGCTGTATAGTATACAGTCTGCATGTGTCTGTGTATAAGGACTGGCACTATACAGTATAGGAGGGACAGTCCCTGTTAGTGACCACTGAGGACATGGGCTGAGAACCTCTGCTGTATAGTATACAGTATACATGTGTCTGTGTATAAGGACTGGCACTATACAGTATAGGAGGGACAGTCCCTGTTAGTGGTCACTGAGGGCACAGGCTGAGAACCTCTGCTGTATAGTATGCAGTCTGCACGTGTCTGTGTATAAGGACTGGCACTATACAGTATAGGAGGGACAGTCCCTGTTAGTGGCCACTGAGGACATGGGCTGAGAACCTCTGCTGTATAGTATACAGTCTGCATGTGTCTGTGTATAAGGACTGGCACTATACAGTATAGGAGGGACAGTCCCTGTTAGTGGTCACTGAGGACATGGGCTGAGAACCTCTGTTGTATAGTATACAGTCTGCATGTGTCTGTGTATAAGGACTGGCACTATACAGTATAGGAGGGACAGTCCCTGTTAGTGGTCACTGAGGACATGGGCTGAGAACCTCTGCTGTATAGTATACAGTCTGCACGTGTCTGTGTATAAGGACTGGCACTATACAGTATAGGAGGGACAGTCCCTGTTAGTGGACACTGAGGACATGGGCTGAGAACCTCTGCTGTATAGTATACAGTCTGCACGTGTCTGTGTATAAGGACTGGCACTATACAGTATAGGAGGGACAGTCCCTGTTAGTGGTCACTGAGGACATGGGCTCAGAACCTCTGCTGTATAGTATACAGTCTGCATGTGTCTGTGTATAAGGACTGGCTCTATACAGTATAGGAGGGACAGTCCCTGTTAGTGGTCACTGAGGACATGGGCTGAGAAACTCTGCTGTATAGTATACAGTCTGCATGTGTCTGTGTATAAGGACTGGCACTATACAGTATAGGAGGGACAGTCCCTGTTAGTGGTCACTGAGGACATGGGCTGAGAACCTCTGTTGTATAGTATACAGTCTTCATGTGTCTGTGTATAAGGACTGGCACTATACAGTATAGGAGGGAGAGTCCCTGTTAGTGGTCACTGAGGTCATGGGCTGAGAACCTCTGCTGTATAGTATACAGTCTGCATGTGTCTGTGTATAAGGACTGGCACTATACAGTATAGGAGGGACAGTCCCTGTTAGTGGTCACTGAGGACATGGGCTGAGAACCTCTGCTGTATAGTATACAGTCTGCATGTGTCTGTGTATAAGGACTGGCACTATACAGTATAGGAGGGATAGTCCCTGTTAGTGGACACTGAGGGCATGGGCTGAGAACCTCTGCTGTATAGTATACAGTCTGCATGTGTCTGTGTATAAGGACTGGCACTATACAGTATAGGAGGGACAGTCCCTGTTAGTGGCCACTGAGGGCATGGGTTGAGAACCTCTGCTGTATAGTATACAGTCTGCATGTGTCTGTGTATAAGGACTGGCACTATACAGTATAGGAGGGACAGTCCCTGTTAGTGGTCACTGAGGACATGGGCTGAGAACCTCTGCTGTATAGTATACAGTCTTCATGTGTCTGTGTATAAGGACTGGCACTATACAGTATAGGAGGGACAGTCCCTGTTAGTGACCACTGAGGGCATGGGCTGAGAACCTCTGCTGTATAGTATACAGTCTGCATGTGTCTGTGTATAAGGACTGGCACTATACAGTATAGGAGGGACAGTCCCTGTTAGTGGTCACTGAGGACATGGGCTGAGAACCTCTGCTGTATAATAAACAGTCTGCATGTGTCTGTGTATAAGGACTGGCACTATACAGTATAGGAGGGAGAGTCCCTGTTAGTGGTCACTGAGGTCACGGGCTGAGAACCTCTGCTGTATAGTATACAGTCTGCATGTGTCTGTGTATAAGGACTGGCACTATACAGTATAGAAGGGACAGTCCCTGTTAGTGGTCACTGAGGTCACGGGCTGAGAACCTCTGCTGTATAGTATACAGTCTGCATGTGTCTGTGTATAAGGACTGGCACTATACAGTATAGGAGGGAGAGTCCCTGTTAGTGGTCACTGAGGTCATGGGCTGAGAACCTCTGCTGTATAGTATACAGTCTGCATGTGTCTGTGTATAAGGACTGGCACTATACAGTATAGAAGGGACAGTCCCTGTTAGTGGTCACTGAGGACACGGGCTGAGAACCTCTGCTGTATAGTATATAGTCTGCATGTGTCTGTGTATAAGGACTGGCACTGTACAGTATAGGAGGGACAGTGCCTGTTAGTGGCCACTGAGGACACGGGCTGAGAACCTCTGCTGTATAGTATACAGTCTGCATGTGTCTGGTATAAGGACTGGCACTATACAGTATAGGAGGGACAGTCCCTGTTAGTGACCACTGAGGGCTGGGCTGAGAACCTCTGCTGTATAGTATACAGTCTGCATGTGTCTGTGTATAAGGACTGGCACTATACAGTATAGGAGGGACAGTCCCTGTTAGTGACCACTGAGGACATGGGCTGAGAACCTCTGCTGTATAGTATACAGTCTGCATGTGTCTGTGTATAAGGACTGGCACTATACAGTATAGGAGGGACAGTCCCTGTTAGTGGCCACTGAGGACATGGGCTGAGAACCTCTGCTGTATAGTATACAGTCTGCATGTGTCTGTGTATAAGGACTGGCACTATACAGTATAGGAGGGACAGTCCCTGTTAGTGGTCACTGAGGACATGGGCTCAGAAGCTCTGTTGTATAGTATACAGTCTGCATGTGTCTGTGTATAAGGACTGATACTATACAGTATAGGAGGGACAGTCCCTGTTAGTGGTCACTGAGGGCACGGGCTGAGAACGTCTGCTGTATAGTATACAGTCTGCATGTGTCTGTGTATAAGGACTGGCACTATACAGTATAGGAGGGACAGTCCCTGTTAGTGACCACTGAGGGCATGGGCTGAGAACCTCTGCTGTATAGTATACAGTCTGCATGTGTCTGTGTATAAGGACTGGCACTATACAGTATAGGAGGGACAGTCCCTGTTAGTGACCACTGAGGGCATGGGCTGAGAACCTCTGCTGTATAGTATACAGTCTGCATGTGTCTGTGTATAAGGACTGGCACTATACAGTATAGGAGGGACAGTCCCTGTTAGTGGCCACTGAGGACATGGGCTGAGAACCTCTGCTGTATAGTATACAGTCTGCATGTGTCTGTGTATAAGGACTGGCACTATACAGTATAGGAGGGAGAGTCCCTGTTAGTGGTCACTGAGGTCATGGGCTGAGAACCTCTGGTGTATATTATACAGTCTGCATGTGTCTGTGTATAAGGACTGGCACTATACAGTATAGGAGGGAGAGTCCCTGTTAGTGACCACTGAGGACATGGGCTGAGAACCTCTGCTGTATAGTATACAGTCTGCATGTGTATGTGTATAAGGACTTGCACTACACGGTATAGGAGGGACAGTCCCTGTTAGTGTCCACTGAGGGCATGGGCTGAGAACCTCTGCTGTATAGTATACAGTCTGCATGTGTATGTGTATAAGGACTGGCACTACACGGTATAGGAGGGACAGTCCCTGTTAGTGGCCACTGAGGACATGGGCTGAGAACCTCTGCTGTATAGTATACAGTCTGCATGTGTATGTGTATAAGGACTGGCACTACACGGTATAGGAGGGACAGTCCCTGTTAGTGGCCACTGAGGACATGGGCTGAGATCCTCTGCTGTATAGTATACAGTCTGCATGTGTCTGTGTATAAGGACTGGCACTATACAGTATAGGAGGGACAGTCCCTGTTAGTGACCACTGAGGGCATGGGCTGAGAACCTCTGCTGTATAGTATACAGTCTGCATGTGTCTGTGTATAAGGACTGGCACTATACAGTATAGGAGGGACAGTCCCTGTTAGTGACCACTGAGGGCATGGGCTGAGAACCTCTGCTGTATAGTATACAGTCTGCATGTGTCTGTGTATAAGGACTGGCACTATACAGTATAGGAGGGACGGTCCCTGTTAGTGACCACTGAGGACATGGGCTGAGAACCTCTGCTGTATAGTATACAGTCTACATGTGTCTGTGTATAAGGACTGGCACTATACAGTATAGGAGGGACAGTCCCTGTTAGTGATCACTGAGGACATGGGCTGAGAACCTCTGCTGTATAGTATACAGTCTGCATGTGTCTGTGTATAAGGACTGGCACTATACAGTATAGGAGGACAGTCCCTGTTAGTGACCACTGAGGACATGGGCTGAGAACCTCTGCTGTATAGTATACAGTCTGCATGTGTCTGTGTATAAGGACTGGCACTATACAGTATAGGAGGGACAGTCCCTGTTAGTGGTCACTGAGGGCATGGGCTGAGAACCTCTGCTGTATAGTATACAGTCTGCATGTGTCTGTGTATAAGGACTGGCACTATACAGTATAGGAGGGACAGTCCCTGTTAGTGGCCACTGAGGACATGGGCTGAGAACCTCTGCTGTATAGTATAAAGTCTGCATGTGTCTGTGTATAAGGACTGGCACTATACAGTATAGGAGGGAGAGTCCCTGTTAGTGGTCACTGAGGTCATGGGCTGAGAACCTCTGCTGTATAGTATACAGTCTGCATGTGTCTGTGTATAAGGACTGGCACTATACAGTATAGAAGGGACAGTCCCTGTTAGTGGTCACTGAGGGCATGGGCTGAGAACCTCTGCTGTATAGTATACAGTCTGCATGTGTCTGTGTATAAGGACTGGCACTATACAGTATAGGAGGAACAGTCCCTGTTAGTGGCCACTGAGGGCATGGGCTGAGAACCTCTGCTGTATAGTATACAGTCTGCATGTGTCTGTGTATAAGGACTGGCACTATACAGTATAGGAGGGACAGTCCCTGTTAGTGGCCACTGAGGGCATGGGTTGAGAACCTCTGCTGTATAGTATACAGTCTGCATGTGTCTGTGTATAAGGACTGGCACTATACAGTATAGGAGGGACAGTCCCTGTTAGTGGCCACTGAGGGCATGGGCTGAGAACCTCTGCTGTATAGTATACAGTCTGCATGTGTCTGGTATAAGGACTGGCACTATACAGTATAGGAGGGACAGTCCCTGTTAGTGACCACTGAGGGCTGGGTTGAGAACCTCTGCTGTATAGTATACAGTCTGCATGTGTCTGTGTATAAGGACTGGCACTATACAGTATAGGAGGGACAGTCCCTGTTAGTGGCCACTGAGGACATGGGCTGAGAACCTCTGCTGTATAGTATACAGTCTGCATGTGTCTGTGTATAAGGACTGGCACTATACAGTATAGGAGGGACAGTCCCTGTTAGTGGCCACTGAGGGCATGGGTTGAGAACCTCTGCTGTATAGTATACAGTCTGCATGTGTCTGTGTATAAGGACTGGCACTATACAGTATAGGAGGGATAGTCCCTGTTAGTGGTCACTGAGGGCATGGGCTGAGAACCTCTGCTGTATAGTATACAGTCTGCATGTGTCTGTGTATAAGGACTGGCACTATACAGTATAGGAGGGATAGTCCCTGTTAGTGACCACTGAGGGCACGGGCTGAGAACCTCTGCTGTATAGTATACAGTCTGTATGTGTCTGTGTATAAGGACTGGCACTATACAGTATAGGAGGGACAGTCCCTGTTAGTGGTCACTGAGGACACGGGCTGAGAACCTCTGCTGTATAGTATACAGTCTGCATGTGTCTGTGTATAAGGACTGGCACTATACAGTATAGGAGGGACAGTCCCTGTTAGTGACCACTGAGGGCACGGGCTGAGAACCTCTGCTGTATAGTATACAGTCTGCATGTGTCTGTGTATAAGGACTGGCACTATACAGTATAGGAGGGACAGTCCCTGTTAGTGGTCACTGAGGGCATGGGCTGAGAACCTCTGCTGTATAGTATACAGTCTGCATGTGTCTGTGTATAAGGACTGGCACTATACAGTATAGGAGGGACAGTCCCTGTTAGTGGTCACTGAGGGCATGGGCTGAGAACCTCTGCTGTATAGTATACAGTCTGCATGTGTCTGTGTATAAGGACTGGCACTATACAGTATAGGAGGGAAAGTCCCTGTTAGTGGTCACTGAGGGCATGGGCTGAGAACCTCTGCTGTATAGTATACAGTCTGCATGTGTCTGTGTATAAGGACTGGCACTATACAGTATAGGAGGGACAGTCCCTGTTAGTGGTCACTGAGGACATGGGCTGAGAACCTCTGCTGTATAGTATACAGTCTGCATGTGTCTGTGTATAAGGACTGGCACTATACAGTATAGGAGGGATAGTCCCTGTTAGTGGTCACTGAGGGCATGGGCTGAGAACCTCTGCTGTATAGTATACAGTCTGCATGTGTCTGTGTATAAGGACTGATACTATACAGTATAGGAGGGACAGTCCCTGTTAGTGGTCACTGAGGTCATGGGCTGAGAACCTCTGCTGTATAGTATACAGTCTGCATGTGTCTGTGTATAAGGACTGGCACTATACAGTATAGGAGGGACAGTCCCTGTTAGTGACCACTGAGGTCATGGGCTGAGAACCTCTGCTGTATAGTATACAGTCTGCATGTGTCTGTGTATAAGGACTGGTACTATACAGTATAGGAGGGACAGTCCCTGTTAGTGGTCACTGAGGTCATGGGCTGAGAAACTCTGCTGTATAGTATACAGTCTGCATGTGTCTGTGTATAAGGACTGGCACTATACAGTATGGGAGGGCGAGTCCCTGTTAGTGACCACTGAGGTCATGGGCTGAGAACCTCTGATCTAGAACTGGAGAGAGAACAGAGAAGACCAACAAATTTAAGGAAATGGGGGAATAGCGGTAAAAAGAAGTCTAGCCAAATTTGGTTTCGTTTCCCTAGAGAAAAGACACCTAAGAGATGCAAATTAGCTTTTTTTTTTTTTTTTTTTTTTTTTAATAAACCATGGCTCTTTTTGAAATGTCCTTAGCAATTGTGGTCCATTTTGCAGCTGTTTGTGTCCCAAATTATCCCATGTTTATTAACATAACTGGGTCGTAAAGTCTCTGACAGCAAACAGGTGAGATCCACTCTTTTAAAGAAGCAGTACAGTTTTTATGAGAAAATATATAGTTTTTCGGGATTTTCCTGTTGAATAAAAGAGGGCACCTATTAAAAAAAAAACTGAACTGCCAATGTTCTCTTCTGGTCACCATGTGGTGCTGTTTACAATAACTGACAACAGAGAGTAGTAGTCTGTGACTCAAGCCGTCAAACAGAGTGCATTATTAAAAAAATTGCCTCTTGGACAAAAGTTGGATTCTCTTGATAACAGTTTGATTTAACCCCCCGGGACTGTCGCCTGTAAACTTGCCTAAAGGACCGGTTACATCCTGGAACGTCATGTATTTTGTGCTTTCAGCACTTCCACTTTGGTCTGAACTTGACTGCTACAAGACCTGAGCGGTCTCTCTCAGACCTCCAAACATGCTCTATGCGGTCCTTAACTGTCATCCAATCCTAGGATACTTAAACATTTAAAAAGAACAAAACTAAAAAAAGTTTAATCTGCAATAACTTCTCCATGAAAAACCTCTCAGTTAAAGGGATAGTAATGTTTCATAATAAAAGCAGCTGTAATTAATCATCATAGTATTTGGACTTTGGAGAGTGTTATATCAGTTCTGTCAGAGTTGTAGTACAATAGTAATTCAATGACAAAGTATCCCCCTCCCGCCCCTTTTACTGAAGTAACACTGCTAAGCCAGATCAGAAGGGAGGTGCCCAGGTAGACTGCAGAGAGGGACAATCTTCAATTAAGATAAGGGAAAAACCTGAAAAACTTATCAAGGGGGGCAGGGCTTTCATTGTTCTCATAGGAAGAAGATTATCCAATGCTGTTATCTGTCTGGTCTATGGACTGCATTCCACATCTGGACACAGTCCACACTTCTACACTATGAACCTATAGATATTCACTTCAATACAACATTGTTACCTACACAGCACTGTAACGCTCCTACACTAATCCCAGGGTGGCCACAGTCCACACTTCTACAGTAAGAACCTATAGATATTCACTTCAATACAACATTGTTACCTACACAGCACTGTAACGCACCTACACTAATCCCAGGGTGGACACAGTCCACACTTCTACACTAAGAACCTATAGATATTCACTTCAATACAACATTGTTACCTACACAGCACTGTAACGCTCCTACACTAATCCCAGGGTGGACACAGCCCACACTTCTACACTAAGAACCTATAGATATTCACTTCAATACAACATTGTTACCTACACAGCACTGTAACGCTCCTACACTAATCCCAGGGTGGACACAGTCCACACTTCTACAATAAGAACCTATAGATATTCACTTCAATACAACATTGTTACCTACGCAGCACTGTAACGCTCCTACACTAATCCCAGGGTGGACACAGCCCACACCTCTACACTAAGAACCTATAGATATTCACTTCAATACAACATTGTTACCTACACATCACTGTAACGCTCCTACACTAATCCCAGGGTGGCCACAGCCCACACTTCTACACTAAGAACCTATAGATATTCACTTCAATACAACATTGTTACCTACACAGCACTGCAACACTCCTACACTAATCCCAGGGTGGACACAGTCCACACTTCTACACTAAGAACCTATAGATATTCACTTCAATACAACATTGTTACCTACACAGCACTGTAACGCTCCTACACTAATCCCAGGGTGGACACAGCCCACACTTCTACACTAAGAACCTACAGATATTCACTTCAATACAACATTGTTACCTACACAGCACTGTAACGCTCCTACACTAATCCCAGGGTGGACACAGCCCACACTTCTACACTAAGAACCTATAGATATTCACTTCAATACAACATTGTTACGTACACAGCACTGTAACACTCCTACACTAATCCCAGGGTGGACACAGTCCACACTTCTACACTAAGACCCTATAGATATTCACTTCAATACAACATTGTTACGTACACAGCACTGTAACACTCCTACACTAATCCCAGGGTGGCCACAGCCCACACTTCTACACTAAGAACCTATAGATATTCACTTCAATACAACATTGTTACCTACACAACACTGTAACGCTCCTACACTAATCCCAGGGTGGCCACAGCCCACACTTCTACACTAAGAACCTACAGATATTCACTTCAATACAACATTGTTACCTACACAGCACTGTAACACTCCTACACTAATCCCAGGGTAGACACAGCCCACACTTCTACACTAAGAACCTACAGATATTCACTTCAATACAACATTGTTACCTACACAGCACTGTAACGCTCCTACACTAATCCCAGGGTGGACACAGCCCCCACTTCTACACTAAGAACCTATAGATATTCACTTCAATACAACATTGTTACCTACACAGCACTGTAACGCTCCTACACTAATCCCAGGGTGGACACAGCCCACACTTCTACACTAAGAACCTATAGATATTCACTTCAATACAACATTGTTACCTACACAGCACTGTAACGCTCCTACACTAATCCCAGGGTGGACACAGCCCACACTTCTACACTAAGAACCTATAGATATTCACTTCAATACAACATTGTTACCTACACAGCACTGTAACGCTCCTACACTAATCCCAGGGTGGACACAGCCCACACTTCTACACTAAGAACCTACAGATATTCACTTCAATACAACATTGTTACCTACACAGCACTGTAACGCTCCTACACTAATCCCAGGGTGGCCACAGCCCACACTTCTACACTAAGAACCAACAGATATTCACTTCAATACAACATTGTTACCTACACAGCACTGCAACATTCCTACACTAATCCCAGGGTGGACACAGCCCACACTTCTACACTAAGAACCTACAGATATTCACTTCAATACAACATTGTTATTTACACAGCACTGCAACACTCCTACACTAATCCCAGGGTGGACACAGTCCACACTTCTACACTAAGAACCTATAGATATTCACTTCAATACAACATTGTTACCTACACAGCACTGTAACGCTCCTACACTAATCCCAGGGTGGCCACAGCCCACACTTCTACACTAAGAACCTATAGATATTCACTTCAATACAACATTGTTACCTACACAGCACTGTAACGCTCCTACACTAATCCTAGGGTGGACACAGCCCACACTTCTACACTAAGAAGCTATAGATATTCACTTCAATACAACATTGTTACCTACACAGCACTGTAACGCTCCTACACTAATCCCAGGGTGGCCACAACCCAAACTTCTACACTAAGAACCTATAGATATTCACTTCAATACAACATTGTTACCTACACAGCACTGTAACGCTCCTACACTAATCCCAGGGTGGACACAGCCCACACTTCTACACTAAGAACCCATAGATATTCACTTCAATACAACATTGTTACCTACACAGCACTGTAACGCTCCTACACTAATCCCAGGGTGGCCACAGCCCACACTTCTACACTAAGAACCTATAGATATTCACTTCATTACAACATTGTTACCTACACAGCACTGTAACGCTCCTACACTAATCCCAGGGTGGACACAACCCACACTTCTACACTAAGAACCTATAGATATTCACTTCAATACAACATTGTTACCTACACAGCACTGTAACGCTCCTACACTAATCCCAGGGTGGACACAGCCTCCACTTCTACACTAAGAACCTATAGATATTCACTTCAATACAACATTGTTACCTACACAGCACTGCAACACTCCTACACTAATCCCAGGGTGGACACAGTCCACACTTCTACACTAAGAACCTATAGATATTCACTTCAATACAACATTGTTACCTACGCAGCACTGTAACGCTCCTACACTAATCCCAGGGTGGACACAGCCCACACCTCTACACTAAGAACCTATAGATATTCACTTCAATACAACATTGTTACCTACACATCACTGTAACGCTCCTACACTAATCCCAGGGTGGCCACAGCCCACACTTCTACACTAAGAACCTATAGATATTCACTTCAATACAACATTGTTACCTACACAACACTGTAACGCTCCTACACTAATCCCAGGGTGGCCACAGCCCACACTTCTACACTAAGAACCTATAGATATTCACTTCAATACAACATTGTTACCTACACAACACTGTAACGCTCCTACACTAATCCCAGGGTGGCCACAGCCCACACTTCTACACTAAGAACCTACAGATATTCACTTCAATACAACATTGTTACCTACACAGCACTGTAACACTCCTACACTAATCCCAGGGTGGACACAGCCCACACTTCTACACTAAGAACCTACAGATATTCACTTCAATACAACATTGTTACCTACACAGCACTGTAACGCTCCTACACTAATCCCAGGGTGGACACAGCCCCCACTTCTACACTAAGAACCTATAGATATTCACTTCAATACAACATTGTTACCTACACAGCACTGTAACGCTCCTACACTAATCCCAGGGTGGACACAGCCCACACTTCTACACTAAGAACCTATAGATATTCACTTCAATACAACATTGTTACCTACACAGCACTGTAACGCTCCTACACTAATCCCAGGGTGGACACAGCCCACACTTCTACACTAAGAACCTATAGATATTCACTTCAATACAACATTGTTACCTACACAGCACTGTAACGCTCCTACACTAATCCCAGGGTGGACACAGCCCACACTTCTACACTAAGAACCTACAGATATTCACTTCAATACAACATTGTTACCTACACAGCACTGTAACGCTCCTACACTAATCCCAGGGTGGCCACAGCCCACACTTCTACACTAAGAACCAACAGATATTCACTTCAATACAACATTGTTACCTACACAGCACTGCAACATTCCTACACTAATCCCAGGGTGGACACAGCCCACACTTCTACACTAAGAACCTACAGATATTCACTTCAATACAACATTGTTATTTACACAGCACTGCAACACTCCTACACTAATCCCAGGGTGGACACAGTCCACACTTCTACACTAAGAACCTATAGATATTCACTTCAATACAACATTGTTACCTACACAGCACTGTAACGCTCCTACACTAATCCCAGGGTGGCCACAGCCCACACTTCTACACTAAGAACCTATAGATATTCACTTCAATACAACATTGTTACCTACACAGCACTGTAACGCTCCTACACTAATCCTAGGGTGGACACAGCCCACACTTCTACACTAAGAAGCTATAGATATTCACTTCAATACAACATTGTTACCTACACAGCACTGTAACGCTCCTACACTAATCCCAGGGTGGCCACAACCCAAACTTCTACACTAAGAACCTATAGATATTCACTTCAATACAACATTGTTACCTACACAGCACTGTAACGCTCCTACACTAATCCCAGGGTGGACACAGCCCACACTTCTACACTAAGAACCCATAGATATTCACTTCAATACAACATTGTTACCTACACAGCACTGTAACGCTCCTACACTAATCCCAGGGTGGCCACAGCCCACACTTCTACACTAAGAACCTATAGATATTCACTTCATTACAACATTGTTACCTACACAGCACTGTAACGCTCCTACACTAATCCCAGGGTGGACACAACCCACACTTCTACACTAAGAACCTATAGATATTCACTTCAATACAACATTGTTACCTACACAGCACTGTAACGCTCCTACACTAATCCCAGGGTGGACACAGCCTCCACTTCTACACTAAGAACCTATAGATATTCACTTCAATACAACATTGTTACCTACACAGCACTGTAACGCTCCTACACTAATCCCAGGGTGTACACAGCCCACACTTCTATACTAAGAACCTATAGATATTCACTTCAATACAACATTGTTACCTACACAGCACTGTAACGCTCCTACACTAATCCCAGGGTGGCCACAACCCAAACTTCTACACTAAGAACCTATAGATATACACTTCAATACAACATTGTTACCTACACAGCACTGTAACGCTCCTACACTAATCCCAGGGTGGCCACAACCCAAACTTCTACACTAAGAACCTATAGATATTCACTTCAATACAACATTGTTACCTACACTGCACAGTAACGCTCCTACACTAATCCCAGGGTGGACACAGTCCACACTTATACATTAAGAACCTATAGATATTCACTTCAATACAACATTGTTATCTACACAGCACTGTAACGCTCCTACACTAATCCCAGGGTGGCCACAGTCCACACTTCTACAGTAAGAACCTATAGATATTCACTTCAATACAACATTGTTACCTACACAGCACTGTAACGCTCCTACACTAATCCCAGGGTGGACACAGCCCACACTTCTACACTAAGAACCTATAGATATTCACTTCAATACAACATTGTTACCTACACAGCACTGTAACTCTCCTACACTAATCCCAGGGTGGACACAGCCCACACTTCTACACTAAGAACCTACAGATATTCACTTCAATACAACATTGTTACCTACACATCACTGTAACGCTCCTACACTAATCCCAGGGTGGACACAGCCCACACTTCTACACTAAGAACCTATAGATATTCACTTCAATACAACATTGTTACCTACACATCACTGTAACGCTCCTACACTAATCCCAGGGTGTACACAGCCCACACTTCTACACTAAGAACCTACAGATATTCACTTCAATACAACATTGTTACCTACACATCACTGTAACGCTCCTACACTAATCCCAGGGTGGACACAGCCCACACTTCTACACTAAGAACCTATAGATATTCACTTCAATACAACATTGTTACCTACACTGCACTGTAACGCTCCTACACTAATCCCAGGGTGGACACAGCCCACACTTCTACACTAAGAACATATAGATATTCACTTCAATACAACATTGTTACCTACACAGCACTGTAACACTCCTACACTAATCCCAGGGTGGCCACAGCCCACACTTCTACACTAAGAACATATAGATATTCACTTCAATACAACATTGTTACCTACACAGCACTGTAACACTCCTACACTAATCCCAGGGTGGCCACAGCCCACACTTCTACACTAAGAACCTATAGATATTCACTTCAATACAACATTGTTACCTACACATCACTGTAACGCTCCTACACTAATCCCAGGGTGGACACAGCCCACACTTCTACACTAAGAACCTATAGATATTCACTTCAATACAACATTGTTACCTACACAGCACTGTAACACTCCTACACTAATCCCAGGGTGGCCACAGCCCACACTTCTACACTAAGAACATATAGATATTCACTTCAATACAACATTGTTACCTACACAGCACTGTAAATCTCCTACACTAATCCCAGGGTGGACACAGCCCCCACTTCTACACTAAGAACCTACAGATATTCACTTCAATACAACATTGTTACCTACACAGCACTGTAACGCTCCTACACTAATCCCAGGGTGGACACAGCCCACACTTCTACACTAAGAACCTATAGATATTCACTTCAATACAACATTGTTACCTACACATCACTGTAACGCACCTACACTAATCCCAGGGTGGACACAGCCCACACCTCTACACTAAGAACCTATAGATATTCACTTCAATACAACATTGTTACCTACACATCACTGTAACGCTCCTACACTAATCCCAGGGTGGACACAGCCCACACTTCTACACTAAGAACCTACAGATATTCACTTCAATACAACATTGTTACCTACACATCACTGTAACGCTCCTACACTAATCCCAGGGTGGACACAGCCCACACTTCTACACTAAGAACCTATAGATATTCACTTCAATACAACATTGTTACCTACACAGCACTGTAACACTCCTACACTAATCCCAGGGTGGCCACAGCCCACACTTCTACACTAAGAACCTATAGATATTCACTTCAATACAACATTGTTACCTACACAGCACTGTAACGCTCCTACACTAATCCCAGGGTGGCCACAGCCCACACTTCTACACTAAGAACCTATAGATATTCACTTCAATACAACATTGTTACCTACACAGCACTGTAACGCTCCTACACTAATCCCAGGGTGGACACAGCCCACACTTCTACACTAAGAACCTATAGATATTCACTTCAATACAACATTGTTACCTACACAGCACTGCAACACTCCTACACTAATCCCAGGGTGGACACAGCCCACACTTCTACACTAAGAACCTATAGATATTCACTTCAATACAACATTGTTACCTACACAGCACTGTAACGCTCCTACACTAATCCCAGGGTGGACACAGCCCACACTTCTACACTAAGAACCAACAGATATTCACTTCAATACAACATTGTTACCTACACAGCACTGTAACGCTCCTACACTAATCCCAGGGTGGACACAGTCCACACTTCTACACTAAGAACCTATAGATATTCACTTCAATACAACATTGTTACCTATACAGCACTGTAACGCTCCTACACTAATCCCAGGGTGGACACAGCCCCCACTTCTACACTAAGAACCTATAGATATTCACTTCAATACAACATTGTTACCTACACATCACTGTAACGCTCCTACACTAATCCCAGGGTGGACACAGCCCACACTTCTACACTAAGAACCTATAGATATTCACTTCAATACAACATTGTTACCTACACAGCACTGTAAATCTCCTACACTAATCCCAGGGTGGACACAGCCCACACTTCTACACTAAGAACCTATAGATATTCACTTCAATACAACATTGTTACCTACACAGCACTGTAACGCTCCTACACTAATCCCAGGGTGGACACAGCCCACACTTCTACACTAAGAACCTATAGATATTCACTTCAATACAACATTGTTACCTACACAGCACTGTAACGCTCCTACACTAATCCCAGGGTGGCCATAGCCCACACTTCTACACTAAGAACCTATAGATATTCACTTCATTACAACATTGTTACCTACACAGCACTGTAACGCACCTACACTAATCCCAGGGTGGACACAGCCCACACTTCTACACTAAGAACCTATAGATATTCACTTCAATACAACATTGTTACCTACACAGCACTGTAAATCTCCTACACTAATCCCAGGGTGGACACAGCCCACACTTCTACACTAAGAACCTATAGATATTCACTTCAATACAACATTGTTACCTACACAGCACTGTAACGCTCCTACACTAATCCCAGGGTGGACACAGCCCACACTTCTACACTAAGAACCTATAGATATTCACTTCAATACAACATTGTTACCTACACAGCACTGCAACGCTCCTACACTAATCCCAGGGTGGACACAGCCCACACTTCTACACTAAGAACCTACAGATATTCACTTCAATACAACATTGTTATTTACACAGCACTGCAACACTCCTACACTAATCCCAGGGTGGACACAGTCCACACTTCTACACTAAGAACCTATAGATATTCACTTCAATACAACATTGTTACCTACACAGCACTGTAACACTCCTACACTAATCCCAGGGTGGCCACAGCCCACACTTCTACACTAAGAACCTATAGATATTCACTTCAATACAACATTGTTACCTACACAGCACTGTAACGCTCCTACACTAATCCTAGGGTGGACACAGCCCACACTTCTACACTAAGAACCTATAGATATTCACTTCAATACAACATTGTTACCTACACAGCACTGTAACGCTCCTACACTAATCCCAGGGTGGCCACAACCCAAACTTCTACACTAAGAACCTATAGATATTCACTTCAATACAACATTGTTACCTACACAGCACTGTAACGCTCCTACACTAATCCCAGGGTGGACACAGCCCACACTTCTACACTAAGAACCCATAGATATTCACTTCAATACAACATTGTTACCTACACAGCACTGTAACGCTCCTACACTAATCCCAGGGTGGCCACAGCCCACACTTCTACACTAAGAACCTATAGATATTCACTTCAATACAACATTCTTACCTACACAGCACTGTAACGCTCCTACACTAATCCCAGGGTGGACACAGCCCACACATCTATACTAAGAACCTATAGATATTCACTTCAATACAACATTGTTACCTACACATCACTGTAACGCTCCTACACTAATCCCAGGGTGGACACAGCCCACACTTCTACACTAAGAACCTATAGATATTCACTTCAATACAACATTGTTACCTACACAGCACTGTAACACTCCTACACTAATCCCAGGGTGGCCACAGCCCACACTTCTACACTAAGAACATATAGATATTCACTTCAATACAACATTGTTACCTACACAGCACTGTAAATCTCCTACACTAATCCCAGGGTGGACACAGCCCCCACTTCTACACTAAGAACCTACAGATATTCACTTCAATACAACATTGTTACCTACACAGCACTGTAACGCTCCTACACTAATCCCAGGGTGGACACAGCCCACACTTCTACACTAAGAACCTATAGATATTCACTTCAATACAACATTGTTACCTACACATCACTGTAACGCACCTACACTAATCCCAGGGTGGACACAGCCCACACCTCTACACTAAGAACCTATAGATATTCACTTCAATACAACATTGTTACCTACACATCACTGTAACGCTCCTACACTAATCCCAGGGTGGACACAGCCCACACTTCTACACTAAGAACCTACAGATATTCACTTCAATACAACATTGTTACCTACACATCACTGTAACGCTCCTACACTAATCCCAGGGTGGACACAGCCCACACTTCTACACTAAGAACCTATAGATATTCACTTCAATACAACATTGTTACCTACACAGCACTGTAACACTCCTACACTAATCCCAGGGTGGCCACAGCCCACACTTCTACACTAAGAACCTATAGATATTCACTTCAATACAACATTGTTACCTACACAGCACTGTAACGCTCCTACACTAATCCCAGGGTGGCCACAGCCCACACTTCTACACTAAGAACCTATAGATATTCACTTCAATACAACATTGTTACCTACAC
The DNA here is from genome assembly GCA_037306005.1 of Rhinophrynus dorsalis. Classification (NCBI taxonomy): domain Eukaryota; kingdom Metazoa; phylum Chordata; class Amphibia; order Anura; family Rhinophrynidae; genus Rhinophrynus; species Rhinophrynus dorsalis. The sequence goes on from CM074721.1 coordinate 561,394,156, forward strand.
AGCACTGTAACGCTCCTACACTAATCCCAGGGTGGACACAGCCCACACTTCTACACTAAGAACCTATAGATATTCACTTCAATACAACATTGTTACCTACACAGCACTGCAACACTCCTACACTAATCCCAGGGTGGACACAGCCCACACTTCTACACTAAGAACCTATAGATATTCACTTCAATACAACATTGTTACCTACACAGCACTGTAACGCTCCTACACTAATCCCAGGGTGGACACAGCCCACACTTCTACACTAAGAACCAACAGATATTCACTTCAATACAACATTGTTACCTACACAGCACTGTAACGCTCCTACACTAATCCCAGGGTGGACACAGTCCACACTTCTACACTAAGAACCTATAGATATTCACTTCAATACAACATTGTTACCTATACAGCACTGTAACGCTCCTACACTAATCCCAGGGTGGACACAGCCCCCACTTCTACACTAAGAACCTATAGATATTCACTTCAATACAACATTGTTACCTACACATCACTGTAACGCTCCTACACTAATCCCAGGGTGGACACAGCCCACACTTCTACACTAAGAACCTATAGATATTCACTTCAATACAACATTGTTACCTACACAGCACTGTAAATCTCCTACACTAATCCCAGGGTGGACACAGCCCACACTTCTACACTAAGAACCTATAGATATTCACTTCAATACAACATTGTTACCTACACAGCACTGTAACGCTCCTACACTAATCCCAGGGTGGACACAGCCCACACTTCTACACTAAGAACCTATAGATATTCACTTCAATACAACATTGTTACCTACACAGCACTGTAACGCTCCTACACTAATCCCAGGGTGGCCATAGCCCACACTTCTACACTAAGAACCTATAGATATTCACTTCATTACAACATTGTTACCTACACAGCACTGTAACGCACCTACACTAATCCCAGGGTGGACACAGCCCACACTTCTACACTAAGAACCTATAGATATTCACTTCAATACAACATTGTTACCTACACAGCACTGTAAATCTCCTACACTAATCCCAGGGTGGACACAGCCCACACTTCTACACTAAGAACCTATAGATATTCACTTCAATACAACATTGTTACCTACACAGCACTGTAACGCTCCTACACTAATCCCAGGGTGGACACAGCCCACACTTCTACACTAAGAACCTATAGATATTCACTTCAATACAACATTGTTACCTACACAGCACTGCAACGCTCCTACACTAATCCCAGGGTGGACACAGCCCACACTTCTACACTAAGAACCTACAGATATTCACTTCAATACAACATTGTTATTTACACAGCACTGCAACACTCCTACACTAATCCCAGGGTGGACACAGTCCACACTTCTACACTAAGAACCTATAGATATTCACTTCAATACAACATTGTTACCTACACAGCACTGTAACACTCCTACACTAATCCCAGGGTGGCCACAGCCCACACTTCTACACTAAGAACCTATAGATATTCACTTCAATACAACATTGTTACCTACACAGCACTGTAACGCTCCTACACTAATCCTAGGGTGGACACAGCCCACACTTCTACACTAAGAACCTATAGATATTCACTTCAATACAACATTGTTACCTACACAGCACTGTAACGCTCCTACACTAATCCCAGGGTGGCCACAACCCAAACTTCTACACTAAGAACCTATAGATATTCACTTCAATACAACATTGTTACCTACACAGCACTGTAACGCTCCTACACTAATCCCAGGGTGGACACAGCCCACACTTCTACACTAAGAACCCATAGATATTCACTTCAATACAACATTGTTACCTACACAGCACTGTAACGCTCCTACACTAATCCCAGGGTGGCCACAGCCCACACTTCTACACTAAGAACCTATAGATATTCACTTCAATACAACATTCTTACCTACACAGCACTGTAACGCTCCTACACTAATCCCAGGGTGGACACAGCCCACACATCTATACTAAGAACCTATAGATATTCACTTCATTACAACATTGTTACCTACACAGCACTGTAACGCTCCTACACTAATCCCAGGGTGGACACAACCCACACTTCTACACTAAGAACCTATAGATATTCACTTCAATACAACATTGTTACCTACACAGCACTGTAACGCTCCTACACTAATCCCAGGGTGGACACAGCCTCCACTTCTACACTAAGAACCTATAGATATTCACTTCAATACAACATTGTTACCTACACAGCACTGTAACGCTCCTACACTAATCCCAGGGTGTACACAGCCCACACTTCTATACTAAGAACCTATAGATATTCACTTCAATACAACATTGTTACCTACACAGCACTGTAACGCTCCTACACTAATCCCAGGGTGGCCACAACCCAAACTTCTACACTAAGAACCTATAGATATACACTTCAATACAACATTGTTACCTACACAGCACTGTAACGCTCCTACACTAATCCCAGGGTGTACACAACCCAAACTTCTACACTAAGAACCTATAGATATTCACTTCAATACAACATTGTTACCTACACTGCACAGTAACGCTCCTACACTAATCCCAGGGTGGACACAGTCCACACTTATACATTAAGAACCTATAGATATTCACTTCAATATAACATTGTTATCTACACAGCACTGTAACACTCCTACACTAATCCCAGGGTGGACACAGCCCACACTTCTACACTAAGAACCTATAGATATTCACTTCAGTACAACATTGTTACCTACACAGCACTGTAACGCTCCTACACTAATCCCAGGGTGGCCACAGTCCACACTTCTACAGTAAGAACCTATAGATATTCACTTCAATACAACATTGTTACCTACACAGCACTGTAACGCACCTACACTAATCCCAGGGTGGACACAACCCACACTTCTACACTAAGAACCTATAGATAATCACTTCAATACAACATTGTTACCTGCACAGCACTGTAAATCTCCTACACTAATCCCAGGGTGGACACAGCCCACACTTCTACACTAAGAACCTATAGATATTCACTTCAATACAACATTGTTACCTACACAGCACTGTAACGCTCCTACACTAATCCCAGGGTGGACACAGCCCCCACTTCTACACTAAGAACTTATATATATTCACTTCAATACAACATTGTTACCTACACAGCACTGTAACGCTCCTACACTAATCCCAGGGTGGACACAGCCCACACTTCTACACTAAGAAGCTATAGATATTCACTTCAGTACAACATTGTTACCTACACAGCACTGTAACGCTCCTACACTAATCCCAGGGTGGACACAGCCCACACTTCTACACTAAGAAGCTATAGATATTCACTTCAGTACAACATTGTTACCTACACAGCACTGTAACACTCCTACACTAATCCCAGGGTGGACACACTCCACACTTCTACACTAAGAACCTACAGATATTCACTTCAATACAACATTGTTACCTACACAGCACTGTAACGCTCCTACACTAATCCCAGGGTGGACACACTCCACACTTCTACACTAAGAACCTACAGATATTCACTTCAATACAACATTGTTACCTACACAGCACTGTAACGCTCCTACACTAATCCCAGGGTGTACACAACCCACACTTCTACACTAAGAACCTACAGATCTGGGGGACCAGCAAGATCCGGAACCTCCACATATGGGGGGTGCCTATCACTGTGTCAATGTCCCCTCTGTATGTGTGTGTGTATGTCTGCTGTGTGTGTATCTATTTTTGAGCATTGTCTGTTGCATGCATGTGTGTCTGCGCATGTATGTTGCTTGTGTGTGTATACATCTGTAATAGATGAGAGTTGGTACCGTGTTAGCCGTAGAAAAACAAGCTTTAAAGTAAGATAGATGTTTACATATTTATCTGTATAACGTACCTGAGGAAGAGACCTTAGAAGTCTTGAAAGCTGCATCTGTTTAGTTAGCCAATAAAGGTATCAACTTTACTAAATGTTTGTCTCCTGTATGCATCTGTTTCATTTGTGTCTACATGTGTGTATTTCCAATGTGTGCTCACGTCTTTTGCATGTTTCTGACACTCACTGTGTGTTGCGTATGTCTGTGTTTATCAGTGAGTCTACATTTCACACACGTGCAACGCCGTCCTACATTGCTAGTGTATATATATATATATATGAAGATATGTCAAAAGAATGATTATTCTTGTATGTAATAAAACCTTTTTTTATTGGACTAAAATTTAACTTTCAGTATCTGCACCAGTTTGCATCAATATTTATAACAGTCTGAATAATGAACACGTTCCAAGGTTCAGAGTACATCACTTCTTTTACAATACACACCTATTTTTAGCAGTATTTAAAATAGTTTGAACAATCTACAAATTTCAAGGTTCGTGACAAGACCTTTTCTTAATCAAGAGAACTTACTATATGACCACTCACAGTAAAAGCAGTCACATAGTAAATTACCTTGTGAACCTTGACTTTTCAGACTATTTCGAAATATCAGGGCTTCATATATATAAATAGTGATATATATCACCTCTTTATCACACATTACTGTATCCCCCACCCCTGGAGAAGTGATATCACTGGAGATGTTATCTCTAAACTATCACCTCTTTATCACACATTACTGCATCTCCCACCCCTGGAGAAGTGATATCACTGGGGAAGACATCTCCACATTATCACCTCTTTATCACACATTACTGCATCTCCCACCCCTGGAGTAGTGATATCACTGGGAAAGTTATCTCCACACTATCACCTCTTTATCACACATTACTGCATCTCCCACCCTTGGAGAAGTGATATCACTGGAGAAGTCTTCTCCACATTATCACCTCTTTATCACACATTACTGCATCCCCCACCCCTGGAGAAGTGATATCACTGGAGATGTTATCTCCAAACTATCACCTCTTTATCACACATTACTGCATCCCCCACCCCTGGAGAAGAGATATCACTGGAGAAGTCATCTCCACATTATCACCTCTTTATCACACATTACTGCATCCCCCACCCCTGGAGAAGAGATATCACTGGGGAAGTCATCTCCCCATTATCACCTCTTTATCACACATTACTGCATCTCCCACCCCTGGAGAAGTGATATCACTGGAGAAGTCTTCTCCACATTATCACCTCTTTATCACACATTACTGCATCCCCCACACCTGGAGAAGTGATATCACTGGAGAAGTCATCTCCACATTATCACCTCTTTATCACACATTACTGCATCTCCCACCCCTGGAGAAGTGATATCACTGGGGAAGTCATCTCCACATTATCACCTCTTTATTACACATTACTGTATCCCCACCCCTGGAGAAGTGATATCACTGGAGAAGTTATCTCCACATTATCACCTCTTTATCACACATTACTGCACCCCCCACCCCTGGAGAAGTGATATCACTGGAGAAGTCATCTCCACATTATCACCTCTTTATCACACATTACTGCATCCCCCACCCCTGGAGAAGTGATATCACTGGAGAAGTCATCTCCACACTATCACCTCTTTATCACACATTACTGCATCCCCCACCCCTGGAGAAGAGATATCACTGGAGAAGTCATCTCCACACTATCACCTCTTTATCACACATTACTGCATCCCCCACCCCTGGAGAAGTGATATCACTGGAGAAGTCATCTCCACATTATCACCTCTTTATCACACATTACTGCATCTCCCACCCCTGGAGAAGTGATATCACTGGAGAAGTAAACTCTGCTTTATCACCTCTTTATCACTCATTGCTGCATCTCCCACCCCTGGAGAAGTGATATCACTGGAGAAGTCATCTCCACATTATCACCTCTTTATCACACATTACTGCATCTCCCACCCCTGGAGAAGTGATATCACTGGAGAAGTCACCTCCACATTATCACCTCTTTATCACACATTACTGCATCTCCCACCCCTGGAGAAGTTATATCACTGGAGAAGTCATCTCCACATTATCCACTCTTTATCACACATTACTGCATTCCCCACCCCTGGAGAAGTGATATCACTGGAGAAGTTATCTCCACATTATCACCTCTTTATCACCGCTTAGTGACTCTCTCCTCTCGGTGTGTATATATTGAAGTGCCTCCATGTTTGTTCTTCACGTTTCTGGTTGATTTTAATTGTCTCTAGAATTCAATGGATGATTTTTTAGAGATCAGTTTGCTGTCTGACCTCTCGGGAAGCTGAAATGCATCAAGCCACATTTAATCCAGTGGGAAATTGTGTTTTTATGATGTACGGCTGTTGCTTTTTCCTAAATTGCTCTGCAAAGTGTTAAACGACCCCCCCACACATACACAAACACACACACCCGGCACTGAAATGATTTGACAACAATAGACTTTTTGGATAAATGCAATTTACAACCAGTTTTACTCTACAGGTTGCTAGGACTCCTTCATGCTTCGTAGCAATCACTTATTTCACTGAGAACACAACAGCACCAGGACGGTTAAGTCACGCGGATTAAGCTTGCAGTGACACGTGGAACGCGTCAGGTCTTGGAGTTTATTTCTCTGTTTCATTGTGCAATTGCTCAGTGTGATTTGATTCTGTTTTCTTGTGTAAATGCCCTGTGTTATTTATATTTCATTTTTTAATAAATATTGTGTTTTATACCCGTGATTTAACCCATCTGTAGCTGTTGTGGCCTCAGACAGGGCAGGTCCAGACACTTTAAAGCAAATATGCTGCAAACCTATGTAGTAACAAAAATGTGAATGCTGAGATTCAAATGTACATTTTTGGAAGTTATTATGTTCTTGTGATTCTGATTGATAGACTTACTAATATCTAGGTATTACTTATTTGTACCCTTAATAGCACTATTGATAAATTACATATTAAATGCTAGCGGTGCCCCAAAAAATTTATATTTCGTGTTCGGGGTGCTCATGAACAACAAAAGATTAAAAACCGCTGTAACAGACCCTCTTTATCTGAGCTGATGCAGCAGATCAATGGGGACTGTGCACACAAACCAAATAGATCGAATCTGAGAGATACGTAATTCTGTATTGTGATGTAGACCATGGGGAGCATTCAGAGGTCTATACGCCCCATCTGAAATGAGTAAAAATTTCAGAAATGTTTATTTGTCTCCTGGAGGGCAGACTCACTCAAGGTGGGGGGAGATGAGCAAAAATGTTATAAACAGTAGATAACTTCTCCAGTGTGATAAACTCTCCAGTCCCTGTGTTATTCTATGGGAGAGATTTAGTTATAGACTACAGGGGAGATGTACTAAGGTGTGATAAAGAGGAGATAACTTCTCCAGTGTGATAAACTCTCCAGTCCCTGTGTTATTCTATGGGAGATATTTAGTTATAGACTACAGGGGAGATGTACTAATGTGTGATAAAGAGGAGATAACTTCCCCAGTGAGATAAACTCTCCAGTCCCTGTGTTATTCTATGGGAGAGATTTAGTTATAGACTACAGGGGAGATGTACTAAGGTGTGATAAAGAGGAGATAACTTCTCCAGTGAGATAAACTCTCCAGTCCCTGTGTTATTCTATGGGAGAGATTTAGTTATAGACTACAGGGGAGATGTACTAAGGTGTGATAAAGAGGAGTTAACTTCTCCAGTAAGATAAACTCTCCATTTCCTATGTTATTCTGTGTAAGATATTTAGTTATAGACTACAGGGGAGATGTACTAAGGTGTGATAAAGAGGAGATAACTTCCCCAGTGAGATAAACTCTCCAGTCCCTGTGTTATTCTATGGGAGAGATTTAGTTATAGACTACAGGGGAGATGTACTAAGGTGTGATAAAGAGGAGATAACTTCTCCAGTGAGATAAACTCTCCAGTTCCTATCTTATTCTATGGGAGATATTTAGTTATAGACTACAGGGGAGATGTACTAAGGTGTGATAAAGAGAAGATAACTTCTCCAGTGAGATAAACTCTCCATTTCCTATGTTATTCTGTGTAAGATATTTAGTTATAGACTACAGGGGAGATGTACTAAGGTGTGATAAAGAGGCGATAACTTCTCCAGTGAGATAAACTCTCCAGTTCCTATGTTATTCTATGGGAGAGATTTAGTTATAGACTATAGGGGAGATGTACTAAGGTGTGATAAAGAGGAGATAACTTCTCCAGTGTGATAAACTCTCCAGTCCCTGTGTTATTCTATGGGAGAGATTTAGTTATAGACTACAGGGGTGTTGTACTAAGGTGTGATAAAGAGGAGATAACTTCTCCAGTGTGATAAACTCTCCAGTTCCTATGTTATTCTATGGGAGATATTTAGTTATAGACTACAGGGAGAGATTTACTAAGGTGTGATAAAGAGGTGATAACTTCTCCAGTGAGATAAACTCTCCAGTTCCTATGTTATTCTATGGGAGAGATTTAGTTATAGACTACAGGGGAGATGTACTAAGGTGTGATAAAGAGGAGATAACTTCTCCAGTGAGATAAACTCTCCAGTTCCTATGTTATTCTATGGGAGATCTTTAGTTATAGACTACAGGGGAGATGTACTAAGATGTGATAAAGAGGAGATAACTTCTCCAGTGAGATAAACTCTCCAGTTTCTATGTTATTCTATGGGAGAGATTTAGTTATAGACTACAGGGGGAGATGTACTAAGGTGTGATAAAGAGGAGATAACTTCTCCAGTGAGATAAACTCTCCAGTTCCTATGTTATTGTATGGGAGAGATTTAGTTATAGACGACAGGGGGAGATGTACTAAGGTGTGATAAAGAGAAGATAACTTCTCCAGTGAGATAAACTCTCCAGTTCCTATGTTATTCTATGGGAGAGATTTAGTTATAGACTACAGGGGAGATGTACTAAGGTGTGATAAAGAGGAGATAACTTCTCCAGTGAGATAAACTCTCCAGTTCCTTATGTTATTCTATGGGAGATCCTTAGTTATAGACTACAGGGGAGATGTACTAAGGTGTGATAAAGAGAAGATAACTTCTCCAGTGAGATAAACTCTCCAGTTCCTATGTTATTCTATGGGAGAGATTTAGTTATAGACTACAGGGGAGATGTACTAAGGTGTGATAAAGAGGAGATAGCTTCTCCAGTGAGATAAACTCTAAAGTTCATATGTTATTCTATGGGGGAGATTTAGTTATAGACTACAGGGGAGATGTACTAATGTGTGATAAAGAGGAGATAACTTCTCCAGTGAGATAAACTCTCCAGTTCCTATGTTATTCTATGGGTGAGATTTAGTTATAGACTACAGGGGAGATGTACTAAGGTGTGATAAAGGGGAGATAACTTCTCCAGTGAGATAAACTCTCCAGTTCCTATGTTATTCTATGGGAGATCTTTAGTTATAGACTATAGGGGAGATGTACTAAGGTGTGATAAAGAGGAGATAACGTCTCCAGTGAGATAAACTCTCCAGTTCGTATGTTATTCTATGGGAGAGATTTAGTTATAGACTACAGGGGGAGATGTACTAAGGTGTGATAAAGAGAAGATAACTTCTCCAGTGAGATAAACTCTCCAGTTCCTATGTTATTCTATGGGAGAGATTTAGTTATAGACGACAGGGGGAGATGTACTAAGGTGTGATAAAGAGAAGATAACTTCTCCAGTGAGATAAACTCTCCAGTTCCTATGTTATTCTATGGGAGAGATTTAGTTATAGACTACAGGGGAGATGTACTAAGGTGCGATAAAGAGAAGATAACTTCTCCAGTGAGATAAACTCTCCAGTTTCTATGTTATTCTGTGGGAGAGATTTAGTTATAGACTACAGGGGAGATGTACTAAGGTGTGATAAAGAGGAGATAACTTCTCCAGTGAGATAAACTCTCCAGTTCCTATGTTATTCTATGGGAGAGGTTTAGTTATAGACTACAGGGGAGATGTATTACTGCGTGAGAAAGAGGAGATAACTTCTCCAGTGTGATAAACTCTCCAGTTCCTATGTTATTCTATGGGTGAGATTTAGTTATAGACTACAGGGGAGATGTACTAAGGTGTGATAAAGGGGAGATAACTTCTCCAGTGAGATAAACTCTCCAGTTCCTATGTTATTTTATGGGAGAGATTTAGTTATAGACTACAGGGGAGATGTACTAAGGTGTGATAAAGAGGAGAGAACTTCTCCAGTGAGATAAACTCTCCAGTTCCTATGTTATTCTATGGGAGAGATTTAGTTATAGACTACAGGGGAAATGTACTAAGGTGTGATAAAGAGGAGATAACTTCTCCAGTGTGATGAACTCTCCAGTTCCTATGTTATTCTATGGGAGAGATTTAGTTATAGACTACAGGGAGATGTACTAAGGTGTGATAAAGAGGAGATAACTTCTCCAGTGAGATAAACTCTCCAGTTCCTATGTTATTCTATAGGAGATCTTTAGTTATAGACTACAGGGGAGATGTACTAAAGTGTGATAAAGAGGAGATAACTTCTCCAGTGAGATAAACTCTCCAGTTCCTATGTTATTCTATGGGAGAGATTTAGTTATAGACTACAGGGGAGATGTACTAAGGTGTGATAAAGAGGAGATAACTTCTCCAGTGATATAAACTCTCCAGTTCCTATGTTATTTTATGGAAGAGATTTAGTTATAGACTACAGGGGAGATGTACTAAGGTATGATAAAGAGGAGATAACTTCTCCAGTGTGATAAACTCTCCAGTTCCTATGTTATTCTAAGGGAGAGGTTTAGTTATAGACTACAGGGGAGATATACTAAGGTGTGATAAAGAGGAGATAACTTCTCCAGTGAGATAAACTCTCCAGTTCCTATGTTATTCTATGGGAGAGATTTAGTTATAGGCTACAGGGGAGATGTACTAAGGTGTGATAAAGAGGAGATAACTTCTCCAGTGAGATAAGCTCTCCAGTTACTATGTTATTCTATGGGAGAGATTTAGTTATAGACTACAGGGGAGATGTACTAAGGTGTGATAAAGAGGAGATAACTTCTCCAGTGTGATAAACTCTCCAGTTCCTATGTTATTCTAAGGGAGAGATTTAGTTATAGACTACAGGGGAGATGTACTAAGGTGTGATAAAGAGGAGATAAACTCTCCAGTTCCTATGTTATTCTAAGGGAGAGATTTAGTTATAGACTACAGGTGAGCTGTACTAAGGTGTGATAAAGAGGAGATAACTTCTCCAGTGAGATAAACTCTCCAGTTCCTATGTTATTCTATGGGAGAGATTTAGTTATAGGCTACAGGGGAGATGTACTAAGGTGTGATAAAGAGGAGATAACTTCTCCAGTGAGATAAACTCTCCAGTTCCTATGTTATTCTATGGGAGAGATTTAGTTATAGGCTACAGGGGAGATGTACTAAGGTGTGATAAAGAGGAGATAACTTCTCCAGTGAGATAAACTCTCCAGTTCCTATATTATTCTATGGGAGAGATTTAGTTATAGACTACAGGGGGAGATGTACTAAGGTGTGATAAAGAGGAGATAACTTCTCCAGTGTGATAAACTCTCCATTTCCTATGTTATTCTATGGGATAGATTTAGTTATAGACTACAGGGGAGATTTACTAAGGTGTGATAAAGAGGAGATAAACTCTCCAGTTCCTATGTTATTCTAAGGGAGAGATTTAATTATAGACTACAGGTGAGCTGTACTAAGGTGTGATAAAGAGGAGATAACTTCTGCAGTGAGATAAACTCTCCAGTTCCTATATTATTCTATGGGAGAGATTTAGTTATAGACTACAGGGGGAGATGTACTAAGGTGTGATAAAGAGGAGATAACTTCTCCAGTGTGATAAACTCTCCAGTTCCTATGTTATTCTATGGGATAGATTTAGTTATAGACTACAGGGGAGATTTACTAAGGTGTGATAAAGAGGAGATAAACTCTCCAGTTCCTATGTTATTCTAAGGGAGAGATTTAATTATAGACTACAGGTGAGCTGTACTAAGGTGTGATAAAGAGGAGATAACTTCTCCAGTGAGATAAACTCTCCAGTTCCTATGTTATTCTATGGGAGAGATTTAGTTATAGGCTACAGGGGAGATGTACTAAGGTGTGATAAAGAGGAGATAACTTCTTCAGTGAGATAAACTCTCCAGTTCCTATGTTATTCTATGGTAGAGATTTAGTTATAGGCTATAGGGGAGATGTACTAAGGTGTGATAAAGAGGAGATAACTTCTCCAGTGAGATAAACTCTCCAGTTCCTATGTTACTCTATGGGAGATATTTAGTTATATACTACAGGGGGAGATGTACTAAGGTGTGATAAAGAGGAGATAACTTCTCCAGTGAGATAAACTCTCCAGTTCCTATGTTATTCTATGGAGAGATTTAGTTATAGGCTACAGGGGAGATGTACTAAGGTGTGATAAAGAGGAGGATAACTTCTCCAGTGAGATAAGCTCTCCAGTTACTATGTTATTCTATGGGAGAGATTTAGTTATAGACTACAGGGGAGATGTACTAAGGTGTGATAAAGAGGAGATAACTTCTCCAGTGTGATAACTCTCCAGTTCCTATGTTATTCTAAGGGAGAGATTTAGTTATAGACTACAGGGGAGATGTACTAAGGTGTGATAAAGAGGAGATAAACTCTCCAGTTCCTATGTTATTCTAAGGGAGAGATTTAGTTATAGACTACAGGTGAGCTGTACTAAGGTGTGATAAAGAGGAGATAACTTCTCCAGTGAGATAAACTCTCCAGTTCCTATGTTATTCTATGGGAGAGATTTAGTTATAGGCTACAGGGGAGATGTACTAAGGTGTGATAAAGAGGAGATAACTTCTCCAGTGAGATAAACTCTCCAGTTCCTATGTTATTCTATGGGAGAGATTTAGTTATAGGCTACAGGGGAGATGTACTAAGGTGTGATAAAGAGGAGATAACTTCTCCAGTGAGATAAACTCTCCAGTTCCTATATTATTCTATGGGAGAGATTTAGTTATAGACTACAGGGGGAGATGTACTAAGGTGTGATAAAGAGAGATAACTTCTCCAGTGTGATAAAACTCTCCATTTCCTATGTTATTCTATGGGATAGATTTAGTTATAGGACTACAGGGAGATTTACTAAGGTGTGATAAAGAGGAGATAAACTCTCCAGTTCCTATGTTATTCTAAGGGAGAGATTTAATTATAGACTACAGGTGAGCTGTACTAAGGTGTGATAAGAGGAGATAACTTCTGCAGTGAGATAAACTCTCCAGTTCCTATATTATTCTATGGGAGAGATTTAGTTATAGACTACAGGGGAGATGTACTAAGGTGTGATAAAGAGAGATAACTTCTCCAGTGTGATAAACTCTCCAGTTCCTATGTTATTCTATGGGATAGATTTAGTTATAGACTACAGGGAGATTTACTAAGGTGTGATAAAGAGGAGATAAACTCTCCAGTTCCTATGTTATTCTAAGGGAGAGATTTAATTATAGACTACAGGTGAGCTGTACTAAGGTGTGATAAAGAGGAGATAACTTCTCCAGTGAGATAAACTCTCCAGTTCCTATGTTATTCTATGGGAGAGATTTAGTTATAGGCTACAGGGGAGATGTACTAAGTGTGATAAAGAGGAGATAACTTCTTCAGTGAGATAAACTCTCCAGTTCCTATGTTATTCTATGGTAGAGATTTAGTTATAGGCTATAGGGGAGATGTACTAAGGTGTGATAAAGAGGAGATAACTTCTCCAGTGAGATAAACTCTCCAGTTCCTATGTTACTCTATGGGAGATATTTAGTTATATACTACAGGGGGAGATGTACTAAGGTGTGATAAAGAGGAGATAACTTCTCCAGTGTGATAAACTCTTCAGTTCCTATGTTATTCTATGGGATAGATTTAGTTATATACTACAGGGGGAGATGTACTAAGGTGTGATAAAGAGGAGATAACTTCTCCAGTGTGATAAACTATCCAGTCCCTATGTTATTCTATGGGGGAGATTTAGTTATAGACTACAGGGGAGATGTACTAATGTGTGATAAAGAGGAGATAACTTCTCCAGTGAGATAAACTCTCCAGTTCCTATGTTATTCTATGGGAGATCTTTAGTTATAGACTATAGGGGAGATGTACTAATGTGTGATAAAGAGGAGATAACTTCTCCAGTGAGATAAACTCTCCAGTTCCTATGTTATTCTATGGGAGATCTTTAGTTATAGACTATAGGGGAGATGTACTAAGGTGTGATAAAGAGGAGATAACTTCTCCAGTGAGAGAAACTCTCCAGTCCCTATGTTATTCTATGAGAGAGATTTAGTTATAGACTACAGGGGAGATGTACTAAGGTATGATAAAGAGGAGATAACTTCTCCAGTGAGATAAACTCTCCAGTTCCTATATTATTCTATGGGAGAGATTTAGTTATAGACTACAGGGGAGATGTACTAAGGTGTGATAAAGAGAAGATAACTTCTCCAGTGAGATAAACTCTCCAGTTCCTATGTTATTCTATGGGAGAGATTTAGTTATAGACTACAGGGGAGATGTACTAAGGTGTGATAAAGAGGAGATAACTTCTCCAGTGAGATAAACTCTCCAGTTCCTATGTTATTCTATGGAGAGATTTAGTTATAGACTACAGGGGAGATGTACTAAGGTGTGATAAAGAGGAGATAACTTCTCCACTTGGCCGGCACTTAAGTACCACAGAGCATTTTTTTTAATCGGAATCCAAATCAGCGGAGCCCTGAAATCTATGACGTACATGTACGTTCTTGTTCATGAAGGGGTTAATGTAAATCAAAAAAGGAGAAATAATCAGATGTAATTCATCATTAAAGGGACAGTAATGTTTCATAATAAAAGCAGCTCTAATTAATCATCATAGTATTTGTACTTTGGAGAGTGTTATTTGAACTCTGTAAGAGTTGTAGTACAAGAGTAATTCAATGACAAAGTGTCCCCCTCCCGCCCCTTTTACTGATGTAACACTGCTCAGCCAGATCAGAAGGGAGGTGCCCAGGTAGACTGCAGAGAGGGGACAATCTTCAATTAAGATAAGGAAAAACCTGAAAAACTTGTCAAGGGGGGCAGGGCTTTCATTGTTCTCATAGGAAGAAGATTGTTCCCTTCTGTTATCTGTCTGGTCTATGGACTGCATTCCACATCTGAGAAGAGATGGCTTACACTAGGTAAAAGGAAAGGGCTTTCATTGTTCTCATAGGAAGAAGATGTCCCCTTCTGTTATCTGTCTGGTCTATGGACTGGATTCTACATCTAAGAAGAGATGGCTTACACTAGGTAAAAGGAAAGGGCTTTCATTGTTCTCATAGGAAGAAGATTGTCCCCTGCTGTTATCTGTCTGGTCTATGGACTGGATTCCACATCTGAGAAGAGATGGCTTACACTAGGTAAAAGGGGCGGGAGGGGAAACTTTGCTTGTGAATATCTCTC
Source organism: Rhinophrynus dorsalis (assembly GCA_037306005.1). NCBI lineage: Eukaryota > Metazoa > Chordata > Amphibia > Anura > Rhinophrynidae > Rhinophrynus > Rhinophrynus dorsalis. Next base: position 561,409,509 of record CM074721.1, read on the forward strand.
AAACCTTAAAGGTCTGAGAGATAAGACTTATATCGTTCTTCATGTTTTTTCAATGCCTACTGTTGAGGGGGAATAAGCCCCCTACAACTTTTATAGTGTTTACATATGCTATAACCCTATTGCATTCTGCAGATAGCTATTTTATACAGCACACAAAGGGTTATTATATACATTTATATTTTCTTTAGCCATGGCAGAGACAGCTAGGCTACACTTCTTGATTGAGCTAGACAAGAGACCGCTAAATCACACTTCCCATTTTAGCTAGACAAGATCTATAGACTTGTAACCTTCCACGGGTCACATATCCTCCATAATTCCCACAAATAGGGAAGCATAAATTATCTACTTACACTTTCCATCCCTGGGCCCCTAGATCATTTTAGCTATTTCGCCCTAGGCCCCTAGCGACGTGTTCAATAACCAATTGCTATATCTACCTCCAAATATGGTTTTTCCGTGCACGAGCTAAACGCATGTTCCTTTACCCCTCCTTGGCTCATGCTAAGACAAAAGGTATATAATGGGTAACAGGACCCCTGTAGTTAGTGGCGGACAGATCAGGTTACCTGACACTCTCATTGACTGAGGCTGATTGGTATGTGATTATTTTTTATATTATGGCAAGCAATACTTTATAATTATCTTATACTCTGCTAGTTGGATTTGTAATGTAATGTAACTTGTTTTATTGTGATATTTGATGTTTCTTATTTGCTTGGTATTTTCTAGATAGCCAATATACTCTTACATAATACATACACAGACTCTGTAATCCTCTTTATTGTCCTTATATTACTTGTACTAGGTGAACAGCCCGTTACACGGGCCACAGTGCCACTCTCACCCAGTCGCGGGGCAGTCCAGCTCTGTATCAGCCGCGGCGCGGACAGTCTCTACTCGCATGACTGTAGCACGCACAGCAGTGTGTACCGCGCATTTCGCAGCGTTACACACGATTTAGCGAATTACTATATAGGATAAGGCCTGTCTACAGATATAACTTTGGGATATTACGCACCCATATTTAGAATAGGGAATAATTATATCTCATAACATTCTCTGGGACAAGGGGAAGAACCCTCACTTAGCGCTTTATTAGTGCTATTGTGATCCTCTTTCACACTACAAAATAAAATAAAGTTAAAAGGAAGTATTACTATCCCTCTTTAAAAACAGTGACCCCCCGAAATAATAACCTAAAACCCAGAATTCATTAAAACCAAAAGGAGGCGGAAGGGAATATTGCTGGCAGGACCACCGAATCTTAACCTTTGTCTACCACACGGAGTAAACTTAACCCTTTATGTATACACTTCAATTCAGCCTACTTCCATTGGTAAAAGGACTCAACAACTATCTAGTTTTACTCAGTGCGATAAACACTGCAATATATAGTATAATTTTTCAGTAATAAGCATTACCATCACTTAACGCTTTGCAAAGCAATGTGTTGCCTACCCCTCTGGCACGCAAATGGTTAAAAGTCATAACAATATCAGTGGATAATGGGTATTGTAGGGCTCAATAGCTGGATGGCCACGGGTCGCACAATGCCACCTTGTGTTTTGGTCGGACTGAGCAAATGTCTTTAAATATATATTTAGTTTGTAGTCATTGTTTGGGATTTCGAAAATTATTGTTGGGCCACAGGATGCAGGAGAGGAGAAAATATAGAAATGCACATATTTTCTTTATACTTGTATGAATCAAGTAAATGCGCAGATTTAATTACCATTACAACTCTGTGGTGTGCTATGCATTAGCCTTGTGATAATGAGTGGGTATGGTTCCTTAAATAACCACAGACACAAACTCTTGGGGATAACAGGTCACGGCTTTATTTAAATATTTCCAGTCACGGTGTTTTTCTTAGTCAACAGTAATATTAAGTAATCATTAATAAATCATTAAGTGGCATTCCTTGCCAATCCACATTCCTTGAACGCTAGAATGGCCAAATTGCCTGGGCTCGTGCAAGTGGGCTCAGCACTTACAACTGACCCCAACCTTCCAATACATCAGTCCACAAACATCCAGACACACAAACCACACAGCACCTGACATGCATCCAACAGACAGCTCATAAATAAGCGTACAGGCAATAGAACATACCCATACCCTTCACATGGCCAAAATGCAACGGGCTCATGCCAACGTACACCACCAATTTCCACAAGACACAAACCAATTATCCCACTGGTGCCATATCAGCCAGTACCAGCAGGTACCCACCTGCAACCAAAGTCTGGTGCAAACTTCCATAAGAGGACACATAACTTAAAGGAGCAGTAAACTTTTTTTTATAAAAATATATATTGTAGGGATTTTCCTATTGAGTAAAATAAGGGTACTCTCACTGCCGAGAGATTTATATTTCCAGAGTTATTACAGTTTAAACCCATGTTTTTTTTTACATTAGCAGTGCCCTCTAGTGGTCAAATTCTAATTAGTTTTCCTGTTAGATTCTAATGGAGAGGAAAGAAAAGTCAGAGACATACAGTTCTCCATAGAATGTGATAGAAACTGCTGAGTCACTTCCTGTCAGTTAGAACTATCAGGAAGTAAACACAGTAAATTCACTTCCTGTCAGTTAGAATTATCAGGAAGTAAACACAGTAAATTCACTTCCTGTCAGTTAGAACTATCAGGAAGTAAACACAGTAAATTTCCTTCCAGTCATTTAGAACTATCAGGAAGTAAACACAGTAAATTCACTTCCTGTCAGTTAGAACTATCAGGAAGTAAACACAGTAAATTCACTTCCTGTCAGTTAGAACTATCAGGAAGTAAACACAGTAAATTCCCTTCCTGTCAGTTAGAACTATCAGGAAGTAAACACACAGTAAATTCACTTCCTGTCAGTTCGAACTTCCAGGAAGTAAACACAGTAAATTCACTTCCTGATTATTTAAACTGCTATAAATTTTGAATAAAACATCTGACAGCGATGGGAGTGACATTGTTTTATTCAGCAGGAAATGTACTATAAAATATGTGTTTTCATAAAAAAAAAGTTTACTGCTCCTTTAAGCCAATGACTTCACAAAGCCAGCTGGAATGGTCATGCTAACATGCACCATCAATTACCATCCACTTCCATCAGACAGTATAAAACCAATGACTCCACTTGCACCAGACTGAGCAAGACCAGCGGGAAACATAACTACCCGCAATCTAAGTCCAGGGTGTCTTGATAGGAAACATAACTTAGCCCAATATCCTCCACATCGACAAAACATACAGGGCTCATGTCAAAAACTTACCACCAAATATATTAACCAATTACCCCGCATGTGCCAGACTGAGCCAGCTCCATCAGGTAACGTAACCACCCATAACCGAAGTCTGGGGCAAACCTCCTTAACAGGAAACAAAAATTAAACCAATATTCTTGCACAAGTTTACCACCAGAGTAACCGATTACCCCGCTCAAGCCAGACCGAGCCAGCTCCAGTGGGTAATGTAACCACCCTAGTGTGACCACATTTCCATTCTGTCATTCAGGGACACTCTAGTGACCAGAGTACTTCTCTACAGCTCTAGTCAGTATACATCACTGGACATCAGTGCTCAAATTGCTCTTTATCTGGCGCACCAAACAGTTCTAACCACTAGAGGGAGAACTGTCCATTGACTGCTGTGACAGGAAGTGGTGTCTGTTTTGGGCTACAAGATAATGTACATCACACCCAAAGCCTTAGACTAGCATTACACTACAATAAAATGTCACTGCAGCTCCTGTTTGATGTCAGGAACAAGGCTCAGTTCTGTCTCTAGTGCTTAAAGCTCTGTCTGGAAGCCATTTTCTTGTAGGCAATGGGCAGTTCTATTTGTAGTGTTTAGATTCTTTATTCAAGGACTTTGTATTGTCCCTGATGGGGACTACCTGGGACATGGGACACACACATAAATTCAGGGACTGTCCCTGGCAATCAGGGACATGTGGCCACCCTAAACCCCCCACCCACAAATTCAGGACAAACTTCCATAAGGGGACACACAAAAGCCCCGTCTTCCACTGTTGACGACCAGGAGGCAGGGAAAACAGAAACTCCAAGCAGACATCAAGCAGTGGCAGGTCAAATGGAAGCGTAACCGGACACCACTGCATCCCGCAGTGCACGTGCAGTATTGTCTCCCTACAGGAACGTCACACTGCGAGCCACCACAGTACTGGGGCCGGATTCTATTGCAGGTGCTAAATGTTAACACCTGTTTTAGCAAACATTTTCCTATTGAAGTCAATGGGGAAAACCAGAGATAAAAGCAATGATAGAATTAGCACCTGTAATAGAATCCACCTCCTGGACAGGTAGAGGCCCCATCAGATGCGCACCAAACTCGAACTGGAGCAAGTAGGAACAAAAGAAAAAGAGAACTGCCATGCAAATCGCATGTTGTGACAGGTCCGATAGCACCACCTGCAGTGTACAACCCACACACTGCGGGACACAGTTATCGCCATCTAACCAATCAACCAGACTTGGTGACCGAGATCGCAACACCAGCATCAAAGATTGAACAGGAACTTGACGTGCTGCATCCCTGCATGTGCGAGATGTCACAAAGAAGCCTGGTCCCAAAGGCTAGCCGGTCACATACAGTAGGAAAGGCACATTGGACACCACTGGATCCCACTGTGTGATCCCATGCTTCAAGAGTGCCCCCACTGACTGAAGCAGGGAACCATCTGGATTCCCAGCAAGCCAATTGCTTGCCCAGAAGGTATGCTCTAAGAGAAGCCGGCCCCCACATGGCCAGCTCTTACACTTTAGTGATGACTACACCTGGAGAAAGTCCACAAGCCCAACCTTGATCACCCACCACCTAATCCCTCAGCCTTCCATACCTGGCCAATGCTCCAGCACAGACCACCTCCTCGCATGGCACCACTCATCTGATACAGCGTCATGATCTCGTCCCACGGACGGAGACTCCACACAGTAACCAAGGAGTCTATGCATGGCAAGGGCAGAGGCCAACACAACTGGTTGCACACTGACACCTGAAAAACTAAAGCCTGGTCTGCAACGGAACAAGTCCGCAAGACCCGCTGCACTGGCTGCGCTTTGGTATAAGTCTCTAAAATTCAAGCCACGATCGAAGCCAGGGTTACTACCTGAAGCACAGTATGCGCAACAAAAGAAGGAAGCACCATTCCCCAAAGCACTCTGCAAGTACAACGCTCCTAAGTTCTATACGCTGCCCTGGATAACACAGCCTAGAGTCACATAACAGTACACAGCTCCACAGACAGGGCAAGGAATAAAGCTGCATAATACCACAAGCCTGCATAGGCAACATACAAGTCTACCACATATCAGGGAGAAGCAGGATATGCAGCCACAGCAGCCCACAGAGTCGATGCAGGTGCCTGAGAAGGCGCCCTGCAGATCACAGACCTCAGAAGATCGACACACTGGAGAGTACCTCTGGAGTCCCTTGGGGTCCTGTTCCCCTTGGTCCTCCCAGTAAGAGCGAGGCTAGCCAGACCTTGGACAGGGAACAACACCTGCCCCAAGAAGAAAAGACCTCAACAGAGTGGAAGATGGGTCAAACCAAAGGGGGGGGGTGCAAACAGAGATCCAGCGTGTGTGTCCGTGTGGGGTAGGGGGAGGCAGAAAGTATAGCAAAACAGGACCTCCAGAGGAAAGAAAACAGGACCGAGAGCAGGAACACGATGAAAGGGACAATAATAAATACCAGGGAAGAAAGGGTTAATATGGGGGAGAGCTAGCGATAACCGGGAAAAGCAGCAAAGAAAGATAGCCCCCAGCAAAAGCGTCTCAAGGGCAAACAGAGAGAAAGATGAGCACGTGAGAAGTGAGAAAAGAAGTAAACAGAAAGAAAGGCTACTGGGAGAAGGAATACTAGAAGGGAGAAATGGGAGTCGGGAGGGGGTGAAACAGGAGAATAGCCTAGTTACCAGAGAAGGAGGGTAGATATGAAAGCCCAGCATAGTCGCCAAGCCAGCCGCCCCTGTAACGCTGATGAAAAAACTCAGCCAGGCAGACCAAACGATCCACTTGTGTATCGGTTGCCTGAACACAGCCATCGCACCAGCCTCCAGCCGTCACTCCCATCCACCCAACGTCAGGAACCCTGAGAAAATCCTCTCAAGGCTGAGAAGATCCAGACAAGAAAGCTACGAAGAGTAAAGGACATGTGTCTCCTTGTCCTCTCTTCTGCTAAGTGCAGTTCACTTCCTGTCACACATCCTCTTTTCTACCTACTTCCTGTCCTGATCAAACCTTCCCCTATGAGATACCTCCCTTCCCTGTACACTGCGTTCCCATCCAGGGAAGTCTCTTCCTGCGAATTAGGAAACTTTTCAATACATATGCACTAGATAATCCATTATGCAAATGCACACAGATAATATTTACAGAGAACTGACACCTCCTAAATATAATCCCTGACTTTTCTTACAATGGCAATACAATCCTAATGACCCCACTGATTTTAAGAACCATCTCTTTGTAATGGAAAATGCATACTTTTTACATACTTCTCGGAATACAGATAACATCTTAAGGTCGTTCCTGGAATTCAGGTCTAAACAAGTGGACATGACGATCGCTGGCAGTTTGTTTAAACTGACTCAGGCAGTTCGAAAACTGACTTAACTCTTTAATGACCAGATAAACGGTTAAGATTACTATGTTCAGTGAGAAATGTTTGATTATCTGTCATCTTGCCAACAACAAGGGGGGGAATGCATTAAGGAGTGATAAAGAGGTGATAAATTGTAGATGGCTTCTCCAGTTTATCACGTCTCCAATTCCTATGTTATTCTGTGGAACCAATTCACTAAGATTTCTTCAACTTTGGAGATCTTAGTACATAGAATAACATAGGATGTGGAAAAGAGATATCACTGGAGAAGTCATCGCCTCTTTATCACCTCTTTATCATCGCTTAGTGAATCTCCCCCAAGGTATACATAAAGACTGATAGCACCCACATGTACTCTAAATTAGACTAGATATATCTAAACACCTTTATATACACTAAATTAGACTATATATCGCTAAACTCCTTTATATACACTAAATTAGACTTGACAGAAACTGATTTATACACACTAAACTCATCCAAATATAAAAACACTCATTTATACCGTAATTTGCGTATAGATACTCAGAATACAAAATATACACCTAATACTCCTAAATATATACAGTATATTATGAATAGTATATATATATCTTGATAAAGATCCTTACTGGATCGAAACGTTGACTTAATAAAATATGTTTTTAACTTATTCTGAAGTCCCATGAGCGCTTACCTCTGACATATATATATATATATATATATATATATATATATATATATAATTACAAAAGGGTAGCACTCGCAGGACATAATAAACACATTTTATTCTGTCCGACATTTTGGTCCAGTAGGGACCCCATGGCAAACTTTGTGACGTGCATATACACCTAGTATCCGGTGAGAGGGAGGTGAGGATTGACAAGAGAGACGTATAAAGAGCCCCGGAGGTAACATGCTCCCCCTAGTGAAGCTACATTGTGTCATCATAATAGAATATCAAGGTCATTCAGTGCAATAAAGTTAAGTGATGAGTTGCTACACAATGTAAATAATATATCTTCGTGTGAAGCGATGCAAGTGAGAATGAAAGTGATCCTATTGAACTTAATCAAAAGAGTGTCAGTGAAAATCTTATTGTGATCTGTTTGCAAATCATTCCTGTTCCAAGAGTGGAGTAGATCGACACAAAAGCGCGTTAAAACTTCCGAATAGATACACATCGCTCCTAAGAACGAATTATACTGCATAACAATTAGGAAACGTTTCAAATATATGTATATATGCACTAGATAATCCATGATGCAAATGCACACAGACATATAATATTTAAAGAGAACTGACACCTCCTAAATATAATCCCTGACTTTTCTTACAATGGCAATAAAATCCTAATGACCCCACTGATTTTAAGAACCATCTCTTTTTAATGGAAAATGCATACCTTTTACATACTTCTCGGAATGCAGATAACATCTTAAGGTCGTTCCTGGAACTCAGGTCTAAACAAGTGGACATGACGATCGCTGGCAGTTTGTTTAAACTGAATCAGACATTTCGAAAACTGACTTAAGTCTTTAATGACCAGATAAACGGTTAAGATTACTACGTTCAGTGAGAAGTGTTTGATTATCTGTCATCTTGCCAACAACAAGGGGGGGAAATGCATTAAGGTGTGATAAAGAGGTGATACATTGTAGATGGCTTCTCCAGTTTATCACTTCTCCAATTCCTATGTTATTCTGTGGAACCAATGCACTAAGATTTGTTCAACTTTGGAGATCTTAGTACATAGAATAACATAGGATGTGGAGAAGAGATATCACTGGAGAAGTCATCTCCTCTTTATCACCTCTTTCTCATCGCTTAGTGAATCTCCCCCAAGGTATACATAAAGACTGATAGCACATACATGTATTCTAAATTAGACTAGATATCACTAAACTCCTTTATATACACTAAATTAGACTAGATATTGCTAATCTCCTTTATATACATTAAATTAGACTAGATATCGCTAATCTCCTTTATATACACTAAATTAGACTAGATATCGCTAATCTCCTTTATATACACTAAATTAGACTAGATATCGCTAATCTCCTTTATATACACTAAATTAGACTAGATATCGCTAATCTCCTTTATATACACTAAATTAGACTAGATATTGCTAATCTCCTTTATATACACTAAATTAGACTAGATATTGCTAAACTCCTTTATATACACTAAATTAGACTATATATCGCTAAACTCCTTTATATACACTAAATTAGACTAGATATCGCTAAACTCCTTTATATACACTAAATTAGACTAGATATCGCTAATCTCCTTTATATACACTAAATTAGACTTGATAGAAACTGATTTATACACACTAAACTCATCCAAATATAAAAACACTCATTTATACCGTAATTTGCGTATAGATACTCAGAATACAAAATATACACCTAATACTCCTAAATATATACAGTATACTATGAATAGTATATATATATCTTGATAAAGATCCTTACTGGATCGAAACGTCGATTTAATAAAGTATGTTTTTAACTTATTCTGAAGTCCCATGAGAGCTTACCTCTGACATATATATATATATATATATATATAGTTACAAAAGGGAAGCACTCGCAGGACATAATAAACACATTTTATTCTGTCCGACATTTTGATCCGGTAGGGACCCCATAGCAAACTTTGTGACGTGCATATACACCTAGTATCCGGTGAGAGGGAGGTGAGGATTGACAAGAGAGACGTATAAAGAGCCCCGGAGGTAACATGCTCCCCCTAGTGAAGCTACATTGTGTCATCATAATAGAATATCAAGGTCATTCAGTGCAATAAAGTTAAGTGATGAGTTGCTACACAATGTAAATAATGTATCTTCGTGTGAAGCGATGCAAGTGAGAATGAAGTGATCCTATTGTACTTAATCAAAAGAGTGTCAGTGAAAATCTTATTGTGATCTGTTTGCAAATCGTCCCTGTTCCAAGAGCGGAGTAGATCGACACAAAATCACATTAAAACTTCCGAATAGATACACATTGTCCCTAAGAACAAATTATACTGCATAACAATGTGAAGCGAATGCCACCGGTGATTAAAATACAGATCATCTCTATACATATCTAAGAATGTTGGTACACAAAAAATACATAAAAATAAAACGTTTCTGAAGAAAACATTTTTGGCCACTCCTGTCAAAATATCTGCAACGAGTTGGCCCTCCCTCAATTTCCGACTAAAAATAAAAGAAAATCATGGCCGACACACACAAAATTCCCCTCAGCAGGAACTCTCCTATGGCCAAAACACGCTTCCCCTAGTGAAGATACATTGTGTCATCATAATAGAATATCAAGGTCATTCAGTGCAATAAAGTTAAGTGATGAGTTGTTACACAATATAAATAATCTATCTTCGTGTGAAGCGATGCAAGTGAGAATGAAGTGATCCTATTGTACTTAATCAAAAGAATATCAGTGAAAATCTTATTGTGATCTGTTTGCAAATCGTCCGTGTTCCAAGAGCGGAGTAGATCGACACAAAAGCACGTTAAAACTTCCGAATAGATACACATTGTCCCTAAGAACGAATTATACTGCATAACAATTAGGAAACGTTTCAATATATGTATATATGCACTAGATAATCCATGATGCAAATGCACACAGATATATAATATTTAAAGAGAACTGACACCTCCTAAATATAATCCCCAACTTTTCTTACAATGGCAATAAAATCCTAATGACCCCACTGATTTTAAGAACCATGTCTTTGTAATGGAAAATGCATACCTTTTACACACTTCTCGGAATACAGATAACATCTTAAGGTCGTTCCTGGAATTCAGGTCTAAACAAGTGGACATGACGATCGCTGGCAGTTTGTTTAAACTGAATCAGGCAGTTCAAAAACTGACTTAACTCTTTAATGACCAAATAAACAGTTAAGATTACTATGTTCAGTGAGAAGTGTTTGATTATCTGTCATCTTGACAACAACAAGGGAGGGGGAAATGCATTAAAGGGATAGTGACACTTCGTTTTAACTTTATTTTATTTTGTAGGCATTAAAAAAACATGAAGAATGATATAAGTCTTATCTCTCAAACCTTTATGGTTTGAGAGATATTCACAAGCAAAGTTTCCCCTCCCTCCCCTTTTACCTAGTGTAAGCCATCTCTTCTCAGATGTGGAATGCAGTCCATAGACCAGACAGATAACAGAAGGGGACAATCTTCTTCCTATGAGAACAATGAAAGCCCTGCCCCTCTTGACAAGTTTTTCAGCTTTTTCCCTTATCTTAATTGAAGATTGTCCCTCTCTGCAGTCTACCTGGGCACCTCCCTTCTGATTTGACTGAACGGGGGGGGGATACTTTGTTTGTGAATATCTCTTAAACCATAAAGGTTTGAGAGATAAGACTTATATCATTCTTCATGTTTTTTTAATGCCTACAAAATAAAATAAAGTTAAAACAAAGTATTACTATCCCTTTAAGGAGTGATAAAGAGGTGATAAATTGTAGATGGCTTCTCCAGTTTATCACTTCTCCAATTCCTATGTTATTCTGTGGAACCAATTCGCTAAGATTTCTTCAACTTTGGAGATCTTAGTACATAGAATAACATAGGATGTGGAGAAGAGATATCACTGGAGAAGTCATCTCCACTTTATCACCTCTTTATCATCGCTTAGTGAATCTCCCCCAAGGTATACATAAAGACTGATAGCACATACATGTATTCTAAATTAGACTAGATATCACTAAACTCCTTTATATACACTAAATTAGACTAGATATTGCTAATCTCCTTTATATACACTAAATTAGACTACATATCGCTAAACTCCTTTATATACACTAAATTAGACTTGATATTGCTAATCTCCTTTATATACACTAAATTAGACTAGATATTGCTAATCTCCTTTATATACACTAAATTAGACTAGATATAGCTAAACTACTTTATATACACTAAATTAGACTTGATAGAAATGATTTATACACACTAAACTCATCCAAATATAAAAACACTCATTTATACCGTAATCTGCGTATAGATACTCAGAATACAAAATATACACCTAATATTCCTAAATATATACAGTATATTATGAACAGTATTATATATAATATATATATATATATATATGTATGTATGTATATATATCTTGAAAAGATCCTTACTGGATCGAAACGTCGATTTAATAAGTATGTTTTTAATTTATTCTGAAGTCCCATGACAGCTTACCGCTTACTGAGATATATATATACTAGTTAAGCCCGTTACACGGGCCACAGTAACACTGCAGCCGGTCGCGGCAGTCATGCGCAGTAGAGACTGCCCACGCCGCAGCTGTGGCAGTCTCTACTGTGCATAACTCCTGCACGCGCAGCAGTCTCTACTGCGCATGACTGTGGCGTTACATACATTTTAGCTAAGTATTATATAGGATATATAGAGATATAATATATATATATATATATATATATATATATATATATGTGTGTTACCAAAGGGTAGCACTAGCAGGACATAATAACACATTTTATGCTGTCCGCATCCCTGTTCCAAGAGCGCGCATAGATCAACACAAAAGCACGTTAAAAACTTCAGAATAGATACACATCGTCCCTAAGAATGAATTATACTGCATGACAATGACAGTGAAGTGAATGTCACCGGTGATTAAAATACAGATCATCTCTATACATATCTAAGAATGTTACTACACGAAAAATACATAAAAATAAAACTTTGTGTCCCACTATTAGGACAATCCAAAAAAATTAAAAATCCTAAAAAAGGAATTTATGTTAAATACCTAGATCTAGAACAATCATTACTATAGGGCCAAAACACTTTTAAAATCCATAACTTGAAAATCTTCAAAAATGGTTCAAAAATCACGAACCTAATTCTTAGTCTTGATCCAGAACATCAAGCAAAAAATCCAGTAAAAATCAAAAAGGATTTTATTAAGTAAAAACATTTTTGAAGAAAACATTTTTTTGGCCAATCCTGTCAAAATCTCTGCAAGGAGTTGGCCCTCCCTCAATTTCCATCTGAAAAAATAAAAAAAAACACACACAAAGATCCCCTCAGCAATGTGAAATAATACAAGTGATGCTGATTAAATCAAACATAAACCATTAAAACTCCCAAAAAATAAACAGATCAAGCTGATTCACTAAGATGAACTGGGGCAGTTCTGGAACAAACCAGCTGTGATGCAGGGGGCAAAGGAACACCCCTGTGAATTCAATGGCGCTTCTTTAACCCCTAGAATGCTTTGAAATACATTGGAGACCGCTCTAGCATTGAAGGGGGTAGAAATTGATTTTAATTTGGGGGATGTTTTATCTGTTACCTATGGTGTACCTGGTTTGCCCCAGAATTGCTCCTCTTGTTTTGTGCACGTGGCCCATAGTGATTTTAAAACCACAGGGACACACTGAAAAATAAGAGAAATCTCAGCGTATTCTTCCTGGTAAAACACTTTCTAAATAAAGATATTACTTGTCACAGATTAAGAAAAGTAATGGTCACATTGAATTAACCCCTTAAGGACCATTGCCGTGCCAGGACCATCACGGCGGTCCGGCACTTAAGGACCAATGAGGGTCCTGGCACGCCATAGAGTTCAGGGTTCCCAGCGTTGCTGCACGCCGCTCCGGAAGCCCTGAACCGGAAGCAATGAAAAAAAGAATGCCCCGTGGTCCGCAAGTGCCGGCCGTGCATGTGCGTGCCAGTCCTTAAGGGGTTAAATATAAAAAAACAAGTCAGAAAAAAAACAAAAAAACCCACTAAAATTAACCTCTTAAAGACACATAATGTGCAATGAATTCTGGTATGGCAAAGTGGTACGCAGCCGCGAAGCCATCCCAGAATTCATTGCACACACAAGAAAAAGTTAAGTGGTCCTTAACGACCTCCCCCGTGTCGGGTGGTCATTACGGGGTTAAAAACCACATCGCGGCTGAATGAAGGTAAAAGAGAACAGACTCCATGGTGGAAGGCGAGGCAACAGACACTATTTACAGTGTAATTTTCATGGGAAAATGATTAGCACCAAAATGTTAATGATTTGAACATGATTTTATGTATTAATAAAAGGGGCAGTTTTTTTTTTAGAAAATTCACTTTAAAAAAGTGAGCATGGATAAAATGTCCACCATTTTGTGATCCTATTAGTGATTGCACCTAATTCAAGACTGGAGTTGATATCGCAGATGAATGCTTCCACTTGCCTCCTCCCTCCGCGCGCTCACACTCAGTGTACATCACCTCCCTTCTTCTGCCAAAACGTCCAGCAGCAACCCTTTGGACGTTCCCTCTCACAAGGCAGCACATGGATGGGACATACAAATGGAACGGGTTAGACATGGGCCGAGATGTTCAAAAAGTCGTCATAATGAAAAGCTTGTCGGATCGTGAGTTGGTGGTTAAAGAAAGACATTATTTTCACAAGTAAATCCGTCACGGTTTCAAAATTCATCTAAAGAATTAAAAATGACGGTAAGAAGATCTCATTGAACATTGCCATTAAAAATTCTGATTTCAAAAATTCTTGATTTTTTCTTTGTGAAATGAAAAATTTCAAAGAAACAAGGACTTTTTTTTGTCTTTGAAACAAAAATTTTCAAAGAAACAAAGACTTTTTTTTTGTCTTTGAAATGAAATTTTCAAAGAAAGAAAGACTTTTTTTTGTCTTTGAAACGAAAAATTGCTTCTCAGTACTTAGATTTTTCTTCAAGTTTAGACCATTTTTATTATGTCGGAAACAAATGACGTTAATCAGACAAAAAAATTACATTCAAATATTTTCCTGAAAATACCCTACATTATGATCGAAGATTAAACAACACCCAATTTTAACACGCCTTTTTCAATTTGACGGAGATGGCGGAACTGGATGCAAAAAATGATGGAAACATGTCTGAGAACTGACGGATCATGGTGTAAGAACTTTTTTATTCTGATTACAGACAATTTCAGTTACCACTACGTTCTGAACATCTCGCCCATGGAGTAGGTGCTTACGTTCTCTCTGTCTGACTCGTGCCATTTGTTCATGTGCTGCCTTGTGAGAGGGGGCAAATGGTGATTTTGCATGGTCGGACAGGCTGCCGCTAGCATGGAGGCTCTTGAAGAGTGAGGAGGGGAGGAAAGCAAGTGGAGACTAAACACCAGTCTGGCTAGAGGCGCAATCATACATGGCCAAGGCCCAAATCCCCCTCAATAACGAACACAGACAATGCTCTGGGAAGGAAAAGGCCACAGCTTTATTAACATCATAGCAAACAGTTAACTTTATGCTTGCATTTGAGCAACTGTCGAGCAGCACGATAAATCACAACCAACAAAACAGGAGTCTTTGTCCCCACTTGCGGCGTTAGCCCGCAAGCGAGGAACTAACTCCCCAAACTTGCTAGCTCAAATTATTTCCTGGTGAGGACCCATCCGTGAAACTTGCTGTGACTACTAATAGAAAATTAGGGAGGGTGGGAAGGGACAAAGAAATTCCCTGTGCGGCTGTTTCACATGAAGAAACAAAGTGTGTAGACATCCGAAGGGGTAATATTTATAAACAAATATCCTCCACCTGGCCCACGAACCGCGGCAGCCACTTAGGGCCATCTCCAGGCAAAATATTGTCAAAAGATGGTCTGTGCCCCGCAGTCATGCCCTCCCTCAACTAAATGTTAAGGAAGAGGCCTCATTCTCAAGTAGCGGCAGAGGAGTACTGTCCTCCATTTTCAGCTGCGCTGGAAGTAATGATTAGGATTCAGGTGGTCCTAGGGAGAGGTGTGGGGTGGTGGGTGGAGTTTTTCAAGGATGGGGACGGCCTTGCAGAGCAGCTTGTACCGCACAAAATGTTACAAGGTAGTTTTATTAAAAGCCTATTTCTGACGGTCTCACACTCTTATAAGAGAACTAGTCAGCTCAACACAAAGGGCATTGGCTACCGCTGAGCAGGTCAAGAAGACAAGAGCTTGGTCAAAAATTATTTTACTTCAGTATTTTTCTTTTCCGCAACCCAATACTTTGGGTTAGGTGTGCTAATATCTCATTTCATACCATATGCATTAGACCACTCTTGGGATTTATAGGGCTTGGCGGTTGTCAGTAAAGAGTTGAGGTAATTGAGCTTGGTGGAGCTAGTTGCACCACGAATGGTGTATGACCATATCTGTTAGGTGAGTAAGATATGGATACTCACTATCTGGATGCAGGAACCCCGTAGCAGGATAGTCGCTCTTACTGGAACAGCACACTGGGAGAGGGCCTGGAGAGAGAGAACACAGGCTCCTCCCCAGTGTGAACTGCGAGCACGAGTAACAAAGTCCAGGAATCAGGCCAAGGGTCAAGGAGCCAGAAGTCAGCGGAGTCCAGGAGACAAGCCAAGGGTAAAGGAGCCAGAGGTCAGCGGAATCCAGGAGTCAAGCCAAGGGTCAAGGAGCCAGAGGTCAGCGGAGTCCAGGAGTCAAGCCAAGGGTCAAGGAGCCAGAGGTCAGCGGAATCCAGGAGTCAAGCCAAGGGTCAAGGAGCCAGAGGTCAGCGGAATCCAGGAGTCAAGCCAAGGTTCAAGGAGCCAGAGATCAGCGGAGTCTAGGAGTCAAGCCAAGGGTCAAGGAGCCAGAGGTCAGCAGAGTCCAGGAATCAAGCCAAGGGTCAAGGAGCCAGGAATCAAAAATGAAGCAGGAGTACAGGAAGCAACTGAACGCCAGGGAAGCCACAGTAACACTGAGCACCATGTGCAGGGTGCTCAGGGTTTATATAGGCTGAGGAGGAGTGGCAATTGAAGTGGGGCGGAGCCGGACGCCGCGTTGCCATGGCAACGCCCGGGAAATATTAGCCCTTTGTTTGAGACGCGCACACGAGGGAGGGTGAGTGTGTGCGCGTCTGACAGGGCTGCCCGTCAATCTGAAGCGGACGCCGGTCCGCGAGGAAGCAGTGGGGACCCGGCGTGGCGGCCGACATGGTGCTTGGGCACTGCGGGAAGCAGGCGGCCGACATGAAGCTTGGGCACTGTGGGAGGTAAGACCGGGTCGCCGACGGGCGGCCTGACAGTACCCCCCCCCTGAAGTGCGACCTCCAGGCGGGAAATGGTGCGGGCCGATGAGGGTACTGTTTATGGAAGGATCGGATGCATACAGGGGCATGGACCTGTGAAGCTGGTTCCCAAGAACGTTCCTCGGGGCCGTACCCCTTCCAGTGGATGAGGTACTCAAGTCTGCCTCTGCGGCGTCTGGAATCAAGTACTCGAAGAACCACGAACTCCTCTTCGCCATTTACCATGACTGGAGCTGGTGCGACAGGTAGGCGTCCTGGGAAGGTGTTGGCTATGTAAGGTTTTAGCAAGGACACATGAAAAACAGGATGGATGTGATAGGCGTCTGGCAACTGGAGTTGAACCGCCACTGGGTTGATGACCTTTTGGATGGAGAAAGGTCCAACATATTTGGGACCCAATTTTTTGGTGGGACAGGAAAGCCGGATGTTCCTTGTGGACAGCCACACCTTGTCGCCCACCTGATAGACCGGAGCGGCAGAGCGATGGCGGTTGGCCTGATTTCTGTAACTCTCCTGGGCTTTCAAGAGGGTTTGTTGGAGGGTCCGGAACTGTTTTACGAGACGGGAAAGGCGCTCAGAAGCCTCTGGTACAGATAAGTCAGAAGGTAGCCCAGGAAAGGAGGATGGGTGGAATCCATAATTGGCAAAGAAGGGAGACATGCGAATGGATCTTTGGGTTTGATTGTTGTATGCAAACTCAGCGGTGGGTAGAAATTGGAGCCAATCATCTTGCAGGTAAGTAGTGTAACATCGGAGGTAGTGCTCAAGCACTTGATTCACTCTTTCTGTTTGTCCATTGGTCTGAGGATGGAAAGCGGTGGACAATGAGGGCTGAATCTGCAAATTTTCACAGAAGGATTTCCAGAACCGTGCCGTGAACTGGACTCCTCGATCGGTAGTAATGCTCTTGGGCAGACCATGGAGCCGGAATATCGAGGACAGAAATAGAGAAGCGGTGGTACTGGCAGAAGGGATCCCAATAACTGGTACAAAATGAGCCATCTTGGTAAATCTGTCGATGACCACCATGATGGTATCGTGTTTGCAGGAAGGAGGAAGATCGACTATAAAGTCCATTGAGATGTCGGCCCAAGGCATAGCGGGTACTGGTAGGGGCCGCAACAGACCGGCTGGTGCAATGCGGGGTACTTTAGTTTGAGCACAGACTGTGCAAGATCGCACAAACTGAGTGGCATCTTGTTGGAGAGTTGGCCACCAGAAATGTCTTAGGAGGAGATCTAGAGTCTTTTTGATTCCTCCATGACCAGCTAGGCGGGAATCATGACATCTCTGCAATACAGATAGTCGAGCAGGCTCGGGCACAAAGATCTTTCCTCTGTACAACAGGAAGTGATTAGATCGTTGAATTGGTGGTGTAGTCTCTGGGTAAAGGGAGTTGATGGAGCTGGAGCGGATGTGTTCCATAATATCAGCTGAAGTAGTTATGAATACGGTTGAAGGTAGAATAGTGTCTACTACCTTGGGTTCGTTGTCACGGGTAACTGGGAGTCGGGAAAGGGCATCAGCCTTGGTGTTTCTGGTACCCGGTCTGTATGTAATGTGCAGGTTGAAACGGGTAAAGAATAGTGCCCACCTGGCTTGTCGAGGGCACAGACGACGAGCTGCACGGAGGTATTCAAGATTACGATGGTCGGTGTAGACTGTAACCAGATGAGAAGAGCCTTCGAGGAGGTGCCGCCATTCTTCCAGGGCTTGTTTAATCGCCAGGAGCTCTTTGTCACCGATGCCGTAGTTCTCCTCCGCCGGAGACAATTTGCGGGAGTAAAAGGCTACCGGATGCAATTGCCCTGTCTCTGGGTGGCGTTGGGAGAGGATGGCTCCTAGAGCAAAGTCAGATGCGTCTACCTCGACAAAGAAAGGGAGTGAGGTGTGGGGTTGAACAAGGATTGGAGCAGAAGTGAATCTCTTCTTGAGTTGGTCAAATGCTGCTTGGGCTTCAGGTGTCCATAGAAACTGTGGTGTTTGTCGCGTCAGCGCAGTGATCGGAGAGATGATGCGGGAGAAATTGCGGATGAACTTCCGATAATAGTTAGCGAAGCCTATAAATCGCTGGACTGCCTTCTTGTCTGTGGGTACAGGCCACTCGAGCACTGCTGACACCTTCTTTGGGTCCATAACAACTTTCCCAGGTGTTAGGATGAAGCCAAGGAAAGTCACGGTAGTGGTCTCAAACAAACATTTCTCCAACTTGGCATATAGCTGGTGATCACGAAGGCGCTGCAGAACCTTCTTTACATGCTCACGGTGTTCAGTGATGGATGATGAAAATATTAAAATATCGTCCAAGTATACTACTACAAAGGAATCCAGGAAATCACGAAATACATCATTCAAAAAATGCTGAAAGGTGGCTGGGGCGTTACAGAGTCCAAATGGCATCACCAGGTACTCAAAATGGCCGTACCTACTCCGGAAGGCGGTCTTCCATTCGTCCCCCTTTCTGATGCGGACGAGGTTGTAGGCCCCACGGAGGTCTAACTTGGTGAAGACAGTTGCATCCTTAATACGGTCTAGAAGTTCGGGTATCAAGGGGAGTGGATAACGGTTCTTTATAGTGATTCGATTTAAGTCTCTATAATCGACACATGGTCGAAGACCCCCGTCCTTTTTA
Organism: Rhinophrynus dorsalis; assembly: GCA_037306005.1. NCBI lineage: Eukaryota > Metazoa > Chordata > Amphibia > Anura > Rhinophrynidae > Rhinophrynus > Rhinophrynus dorsalis. The sequence continues at coordinate 561,428,804 of CM074721.1, forward strand.
CCCACAAAGAAGATACCAGCCCCGGCTGGCGATGTTGACGGGCGGATGAATCCCTTTTCCAGATTTTCTTTGATGTAGGCTTTTAGATGGTGCAGTTCTGGCTCGGATAGAGGGAAGATCCTCCCAAAGGGTATAGGAGCTCCGGGTAGAAGATCGATGGGACAATCGTACTCTCTCCTGGGAGGCAACTGGTCTGCTTTTCTTTTATCAAAGATATCTAAGAATTCGTGATATGGCTTAGGAACTGTAGTAGGTTCTGAAGTCTGGTCTTGCGTAAGGAGTAAGGTTGAAGGAGTATCCAGGCAATAATGTTGACAGTAACTAGATGAAAATGACAGCGTGCCCTTGCCCCAGTTGATGTCAGGATTATGTAGTCGTAGCCAAGGTAGTCCAAGGATCACGGGGAATAATGGGGATGCCACCAAATTGAAACTTATCTTCTCTGAGTGACGACTGCCCAAAGTCATCTGGAGAGGCAGGGTTTCCTGCGTAATGGGTCCGGAAGGCAGAGAGGATCCATCAACAACCTGTATGTAGACTGGAGAGGGCTTGACTTGTGTGGGTACTCGGAGTTGTCTAGCGAGCTCCTGGTCCATGAAACAGCAGCTGGCACCAGAGTCAATGATGGCGAGGACAGAGATGTCGTCACTGGTCCACTGCAACAACAGAGAAACGGAAAGGTGAGGAGAGCCACCAACAGGAGCTGAACTAAGACACACCTCTGAATCAGAAGTCTTACCCCTTGGGTCACGTGGTCTGCGGGGGCAGGAACGAATCATATGACCGGGTTGGCCACAGTAGAGACATAAACTGTTTGCACGTCTGTGTGCTTTCTCAGCCTCCGAAAGGGGTCCTCGAGCAAGTCCGATCTGCATTGGTTCCTCGGAAGAAGAAGAGGAGGTAGGAGCACAGGAGGGTGGTAGAGGTTGGCGTCTTGGAGGAGGAGCAAGTTGGGTTGACCGCTCCAGTCTTCTCTCCCGTAATCTGCGATCAATCCTGATGACTAAATGACAGAGTTCTTCAAGAGAAGGCGGGATACCCACACGGGCCAGTTCATCCTTCAGGGCATTGGACAAGCCGAGACGAAATTGATCCACCAGGGCAGGCTCGTTCCATTCGCTCTCGATGGCCAAAGAGCGGAATTCAGTGACATACTCCTCTACTGGCCTTTGGCCCTGCCGTAGGGCCCTCATGGCGATATGGGCAGAGGAGGCCCGGAGAGGATCATCAAACAGAAGGTCCATGGCATGGAGGAACGAATGCCAGGAAGTCAATGCGGAATCATTAGTGTGTAGCAACTGATGAGCCCAGGTCTGGGGCTCTCCGGACAGTAATGAGATCACAGTTCGTATTTTAATGAAGTCAGAGGCATAAGTCCTTGGTTGAAGAGAAAACATGACCTGACAGGCTGTGATGAAGGTCTTATACTTCGCACGGTCCCCAGAATAGCGTTCTGGGAGAGGAATTCTGGGTTCAGGAGTGTACGTCCTGTCCGAGGGGGGTACCCCTACAGGTGGCATCGCTGGAGCGGAAGCGCCTGAAGAAGCGGAGCTGGTCTGCAGGTCATGTAATTGATGCTGCAGATGAGTCTGACCGGCCTGGAGGTCCTGCATGGTTTGCGTGAGAGCGGCAATTTGTTGGGAGAGGGCGGTGATAGCGTCCGCGACTCCTGCGGGTTCCATATAGGCTCAGTGTTTCTGTTAGGTGAGTAAGATATGGATACTCACTATCTGGATGCAGGAACCCCGTAGCAGGATAGTCGCTCTTACTGGAACAGCACACTGGGAGAGGGCCTGGAGAGAGAGAACACAGGCTCCTCCCCAGTGTGAACTGCGAGCACGAGTAACAAAGTCCAGGAATCAGGCCAAGGGTCAAGGAGCCAGAAGTCAGCGGAGTCCAGGAGACAAGCCAAGGGTAAAGGAGCCAGAGGTCAGCGGAATCCAGGAGTCAAGCCAAGGGTCAAGGAGCCAGAGGTCAGCGGAGTCCAGGAGTCAAGCCAAGGGTCAAGGAGCCAGAGGTCAGCGGAATCCAGGAGTCAAGCCAAGGGTCAAGGAGCCAGAGGTCAGCGGAATCCAGGAGTCAAGCCAAGGTTCAAGGAGCCAGAGATCAGCGGAGTCTAGGAGTCAAGCCAAGGGTCAAGGAGCCAGAGGTCAGCAGAGTCCAGGAATCAAGCCAAGGGTCAAGGAGCCAGGAATCAAAAATGAAGCAGGAGTACAGGAAGCAACTGAACGCCAGGGAAGCCACAGTAACACTGAGCACCATGTGCAGGGTGCTCAGGGTTTATATAGGCTGAGGAGGAGTGGCAATTGAAGTGGGGCGGAGCCGGACGCCGCGTTGCCATGGCAACGCCCGGGAAATATTAGCCCTTTGTTTGAGACGCGCACACGAGGGAGGGTGAGTGTGTGCGCGTCTGACAATACCAGTACATACTTATAGCTGTGTGACGGAGGTAATAGACCTATATGGTCTAGGTAAAGCAAGTCAGATAGCTTATTTGTTATTTCTTTTGACAATGTAAGAAGGAAATTGATGACTGGGTTCATTAGTACTTAGACATGGCTTGCAATTCTCAATAACATTACAGAGCTGGCCACAAATACATTCATCTCAAAGTAGTAAGCACAATTGATAGCAGACATAGTTATTTTATTTTTTTTTCATCTGATGGAGGGAGGATAAAATAATGATTATTAATGCAACAAAATGTTGGCCTTCCCTTAAAGGGGAACTATCATCCCAAATAATGTCTCCCCCCAACAATTAGGCATCTAGCAATACGCTTAACAATATTGATATTGGACAGCATAATTACCCTGTTCGTGAGAAATCCTACTTCTTCCAAGACTGACGGCCAGGCAACATTGCTTTAGAGGCATCTGCCACTCACTAACACGGTAATTATTTAGCCTAATACAACTGTTGTTAAAGGGATAGTAATACTTTGTTTTAACTTTATTTTATTTTGTAGGCATTAAAAAACATGAAGAATGATATGTCTTATCTTTCAAACCTTTATTGTTTATGAGATATTCACAAGCAAAGTTCCCCTCCCGCCCCTTTTACCTAGTGTAAGCCATCTCTTCTCAGATGTGGAATCCAGTCCATAGACCAGACAGATAACAGCAGGGGACAATCTTCTTCCTATGAGAACAATGAAAGCCCTGTCCCTTTTACCTAGTGTAAGCCATCTCTTCTCAGATGTGGAATCCAGTCCATAGACCAGACAGATAACAGAAGGGGACAATCTTCTTCCTATGAGAACAATGAAAGCCCCGCCCCTTTTACCTAGTGTAAGCCATCTCTTCTCAGATGTGGAATCCAGTCCATAGACCAGACAGATAACAGAAGGGGACAATCTTCTTCCTATGAGAACAATGAAAGCCCCGCCCCTTTTACCTAGTGTAAGCCATCTCTTCTCAGATGTGGAATTCAGTCCATAGACCAGACAGATAACAGAAGGGGACAATCTTCTTCCTATGAGAACAATGAAACCCTGCCCCCCTTGACAAGTTTTTCAGGTTTTTCCCTTATCTTAATTGAAGATTGTCCCTCTCGGCAGTCTACCTGGGCACCTCCCTTCTGATCCTGCTGAACAGGGGGGGGGATACTTTGTTTGTGAATATCTCTTAAACCATAAAGGTTTGAGAGATAAGACTTATATCATTCTTCATGTTTTTTTTAATGCCTACAAAATAAAATAAAGTATTGCTATCCCTTTAAGCTTATCGCTAGATGCATAATTGTTGGGAGAAATCTTTATTTGGGGTGATAATTCCCCTTTAAGGTATCAGTGTACTTTGTGGGATAACCAGGTGGATTATGTCTGGTCTTATCCAAGGAAGCATTTATCTCTGTCATCAAGAATGATAATATTCACTGTTCGTGTGTCATAGCGTGTCATTACTGTGTTTATGACAAATCTTTGTCTAACTGTTTGTGTTAAAGAGTCAACAAGTTAACCAGAGAATGAACAGAGGTACCTATGAACTGGTTCATGAAATATTTCAATATCAGTCTTTTGCATGATGTAAGCTGCCACTGCTTTCCATTTACCAGTGTGTAAGAGGTTTCCTTATGGTGGTAAGAAAACCATTACTTACCCCAAATGGGCAAAGATGGACACTTTTTTGTGGTGTTTATAGTAGGGGTCTGGTGGGCGGGGCATTACTGAGAATTTTTAGGTTATTTCAAGACCTATTGACACCTCTCTGTGTAACTGAATAAATTATTTACAGCATGACTAAAGTATTTTATTTATACAGACTAGTTTATATAAATATATAGACGATTAAGTACACATTTCTATGTATGTATATCTTTATTTAAATGGCGTCACACAGTGTACGCAGTGTAGCGTACGTGTGGAGCAACGTGATACACACTACTCATTCTGAGCTTCAGAAAACATGGACAAAAGGGTAGAAAAAGACGGACAGAGGGATTTGGATCTCAACGAGGGACTGACCCTCCTAAAAAGGGACACTTGGGAGGTATAGAACCCAAATATCCCCTGTAGAGGGACACTTGAGAGATAAGGACCCCTAATATGTCCTGAAGAGTGACACTTGGAAGGTACGGACCCCTAATATCTCCTAAAGAGTAACACTAGGGAGGTACGGACCCCTAATATCTCCAGTACAGGGACATTTGGGAGGTACGGACCCCTAATATCTCCTAAACAGGGACACTTGGGAGGTACGGACCCCTAATATCTCCTAAAGAGTGACACTAGGGAGGTACGGACCCCTAATATCTCCAGTACAGGGACATTTGGGTGGTACGGACCCCTAATATCTCCTAAAGAGGGTCACTTGGGAGGTATGGAGCCCTAATATCTCATAAAGAGGAACACTTGGGAGGTACAGACCCCTAATATCTCCTAAAGAGGGACACTTGGGAGGTACGGACCCCTAATATCTCCTAAAGAGTAATACTAGGGAGGTACGGACCCCTAATATCTCCAGTACAGGGACATTTGGGAGGTACGGACCCCTAATATCTCCTAAAGAGGGACACTTGGGAGGTATAGAACCCAAATATCCCCTGTAGAGGGACACTTGGAAGATAAGGACCACTAATATGTCCTGAAGAGGGACACTTGGAAGGTACGGACCCCTAATATCTCCTAAAGAGTAACACTAGGGAGGTACGGACCCCTAATATCTCCAGTACAGGGACATTTGGGAGGTACGGACCCCTAATATCTCCTAAAGAGGGACACTTGGGAGGTACGGACCCCTAATATCTCCTAAAGAGTGACACTAGGGAGGTACGGACCCCTAATATCTCCAGTACAGGGACATTTGGGTGGTACAGACCCCTAATATCTCCTAAAGAGGGTCACTTGGGAGGTATGGAGCCCTAATATCTCATAAAGAGGAACACTTGGGAGGTACAGACCCCTAATATCTCCTAAAGAGGGACACTTGGGAGGTACGGACCCCTAATATCTCCTAAAGAGTAATACTAGGGAGGTACGGACCCCTAATATCTCCAGTACAGGGACATTTGGGAGGTACGGACCCCTAATATCTCCTAAAGAGGGTCACTTGGGATGTATGGACCCCTAATATCTCCTAAAGAGGAACACTTGGGAGGTACAGACCCCTAATATCTCCTAAAGAGGGAGACTTGGGAGGTATGGAGCCCTAATATCTCCTAAAGAGGGACACTTGGGAGGTACAGACCCCTAATATCTCATAAAGACGGACACTTGGAAGGTATGGACCCCTAATTTCTCCTAAAGAGGAACACTTGGGAAGTACAGACCCCTAATATCTCCTAAAGAGGGACACTTGGGAGGTATGGACCCCTAATATCTCCTAAAGAGGGACACTTGAGAGGTAGAGACCCTTAATATCTCCTAAATAGAGACACTTGGGAGGTAGAGACCCCTAATATCTCCTAAAGAGGGACATTTGGGAGGTATGGACCCCAAATATCTCCTAAAGAGGGACACTTGAGAGGTATGGACCCCTAATATCTCCTAAAGAGGACATTTGGGAGGTATGGACCCCAAATATCTCCTAAAGAGGGACACTTGGGAGGTACAGACCCCTAATATTTCCTAAAGAGTGACACTAGGGAGGTACGGACCCCTAATATCTCCAGTACAGGGACATTTGGGAGGTATGGACCCCTAATATCTCCTAAAGAGGGTCACTTGAGAGGTATGGACCCCTGATATCTCATAAAGAGGGTCATTTTGGCGGTACGGACCCCTAATATCTCATAAAGATGGACACTTGGGAGGTACAGACCCTTAATATCTCCTAAATAGGGACACTTGGGAGGTACAGACCCCTAATATCTCCTAAAGAGGACATTTGGGAGGTATGGACCCCTAATATCTCCTAAAGAGTGACACTAGGGAGGTACGGACCACTAATATCTCCAGTACAGGGACATTTGGGAGGTACGGACCCCTAATATCTCCTAAAGAAGGTCACTTGACAGGTATGGACCCCTGATTTCTCATAAAGAGGGGCACTTGGGAGGTACAGACCCCTAATATCTCCTAAAGACGGACACTTGGGAGGTATGGACCCCTAATTTCTCCTAAAGAGGAACACTTGGGAGATACAGACCCCTAATATCTCCTAAAGAGGGACACTTGGGAGGTGTGGATCCCTTGTATCTCCTAAAGATGGACTCTTGGGAGGTATGGACCCCTAATTTCTCCTAAAGAGGAACACTTGGGAGGTACGGACCCCTAATATCTCCTAAAGAGTGACACTAGGGAGGTACGGACCCCTAATATCTCCAGTACAGGGACATTTGGGAGGTATGGACCCCTAATATCTCCTAAAGAGGACATTTGGGAGGTATGGACCCCTAATATCTCCTAAAGAGTGACACTAGGGAGGTACGGACCCCTAATATCTCCAGTACAGGGACATTTGGGAGGTACGGACCCCTAATATCTCCTAAAGAGGACATTTGGGAGGTATGGACCCCTAATTTCTCCTAAAGAGGAACACTTGGGAGGTACAGACCCCTAATATCTCCTAAAGAGGGACACTTGGGAGGTGTGGATCCCTTATATCTCCTAAAGATGGACTCTTGGGAGGTATGGACCCCTAATTTCTCCTAAAGAGGAACACTTGGGAGGTACGGACCCCTAATATCTCCTAAAGAGTGACACTAGGGAGGTACGGACCCCTAATATCTCCAGTACAGGGACATTTGGGAGGTACGGACCCCTAATATCTCCTAAAGAGGGACACTTGAGAGGTACATACCCTTAATATCTCCTAAATAGGGACACTTGGGAGGTACAGACCCCTAATATCTCCTAAAGAGGGGCACTTGGGAGGTATGGACCCCTAATATCTCCTAAAGAGGGACACTTGGGAGGTATGGACCCCTAATATCTCCTAAAGAGGACATTTGGGAGATATGGACCCCTAATATCTCCTCAAGAGGGACACTTGGGAGGTACTGAACCCTAATATGTCCTAAAGAGGGACACTTGGGAGTTAAGGACCCCTAATATTTCCTAAAGAGGGACACTTGGGAGGTACGGACCCCAAATATCTCCTAAAGAGGGACACTTGGGAGGTACGGACCCATAATATCTCCTAAAGAGTGACACTAGGGAGGTACAGACCCCTAATATCTCCAGTACAGGGACATTTGGGAGGTACGGACCCCTAATATCTCCTAAAGAGGGTCACTTGAGAGGTATGGACCCCTGATATCTCATAAAGAGGGTCACTTTGGAGGTACGGACCCCTAATATCTCATAAAGACTGACACTTGGGAGGTATGGACCCCTAATTTCTCCTAAAGAGGAACACTTGGGAGGTACAGACCCCTAATATCTCCTAAAGAGGGACCCTTGAGAGGTACAGACCCTTAATATCTCCTAAATAGGGACACTTGGGAGGTACAGACCCCTAATATCTCCTAAAGAGGGACACTTGGGAGGTATGGACCCCTAATATCTCCTAAAGAGGACATTTGGGAGGTATGGACCCCAAATATCTCCTAAAGAGTGACACTAGGCAGGTACGGACCCTTAATATCTCCTAAATAGGGACACTTGGGAGGTACAGACCCCTAATATCTCCTAAAGAGGAACACTTGGGAGGTACTGGATTGTAAGCTCCTTGGGGCAGGGTCCCATTCCTAGTGTATGTTTCCCTTGCTGCACTTTCCCTCACAAATAATGTAATGATTGTACTTAACCTTAATGCTCTTAACCCCAGTTCTGTCGTTTTTGTATTGTATTATTTCAACTTCTGTAAAGCGCTGTGTACATGTATGGCGCTATATAAATAAAGATACATACATACTGACCCCTAATATCTCCTGAAGAGGGTCACTTGAAAGGTATGGACCCCTGATATCTCATAAAGAGGGTCACTTGGGAGGTACGGACCCCTAATATTTCATAAAGACGGACACTTGGGAGGTATGGACCCCTAATTTCTCCTAAAGAGGAACACTTGGGAGGTACAGACCCCTAATATCTCCTAAAGAGGGACACATGGGAGGTATGGATCCCTAATATCTCCTAAAGAGGACATTTGGGAAGTATGGACCCCTAATATCTCCTAAAGAGGGACACTTGAGAGGTACAGACCTTTAATATCTCCTAAATAGGGACACTTGGGAGGTACAGACCCCTAATATCTCCTAAAGAGGGACACTTGGGAGGTATGGATCCCTAATATCTCCTAAATAGGGACACTTGGGAGGTACAGACCCCTAATATCTCCTAAAGAGGGACACTTGGGAGGTACGGACCCCTAATATCTCCTAAAGAGGGACACTTGGGAAGTACTTACCCTTAATATCTCCTAAAGAGGGACACTTGGGAGGTAAGTACCCCTAATATCTCCTAAAGAGGGACACTTGGGAGGTACTGACCCCTAATATGTCCTAAAGAAGAACACTTGGGAGGTACTGACCCCTGATATCTCCTAAAGAAGGACACTTGGGAGATACAAATCTCTAATATCTCCTAAAGAGGGACACTTGGGAGGTATGCCATTATATTTCCATGTAGGCAAATGTTCTACAACTGACCGTGCTAGATATGTTTAGTAAGTGACAAGCCTTTTATCTATTAATGTTTTTTCATTGCAAAGGTAAGGGCTTGAATTTCGTGTATTGCTCTGAATGATCTCTTACTGGAAACTGCCAACTCCATCGCAGGTGAGTATTTCACTATATCTGCTTGTGCCGATTTATTCACTCCCTCTTTGTTTGAATTTTACAGCTGACCCATCGGTGTAATAAATGTCAGAATAATTATTATTATGGTGTTGTTATTAGTGATGAGCGAGCATGCTTGGCCGAAGCTCGGTTCGGCTCGAGCATCGCTCTGCTCGGCACATGGCGGTACTCGTACGAGTACCGCATGTGCTCGCCCGCCATGTTCGGGTCTCCTCCCCGCACGTTTCGCGGCTGCTGCGCAGCCAATAAACGTGCGGGGAGGCTCTGACATCTGTGTAATGCCAGCAGCCATGTTGGCTGCTGGCATTACACTGATTGGCTGGCCAGAACCCGTGATCGGGTGCTGTATAGCACCTGACCAGCGAGTTCGGCTCAGTCTTAGCCAGGGAGAGATGAGGATAGGAAGGGAAAGTCAGTGTAGGGAGAAGAAAAGCGCGTTTGAAAAAAAAAAAAGACCCAAAAGTCCTTTTTAGGACTACTGTGTGTGGGGGCAGCAGTTTATTTTGTTTGGGGGGGCAGAGATTTAAAAAAAAAAAACGTCACATATTCCGTTCACTGTGCCTAGCCGCAGATTAGCAGCACATTCTGTTTAGTGTGCAAAGTTGCAGATTAGCAGCACATTCTGTTTAGTGTGCAAAGTTGCAGATTAGCAGCACATTCTGTTTAGTGTGCAAAGTTGCAGATTAGCAGCACATTCTTTTTAGTGTGCAAAGTTGCAGATTAGCAGCACATTCTGTTTAGTGTGCAAAGTTGCAGATTAGCAGCACATTCTGTTCAGTGTGCAAAGTTGCAGATTAGCAGCACATTCTTTTTAGTGTGCAAAGTTTCAGATTAGCAGAACATTCTGTTTAGTGTGCAAAGTGTAAAATATCAAAGTCACATATTCCATTCACTGTGCCGAGCCGCAGATAAGCAGCACATTCTGTTTAGTGTGCAAAGTTGCAGATTAGGAGAACATTCTGTTTAGTGTGCAAAGTGTAAAATATCAAAGTCACATATTCCATTCACTGTGTCTAAACGCAGATAAGAAGCACATTCTGTTTAGTGTGCAAAGTTTCAGATTAGCAGAACATTCTGTTTACTGTGCAAAGTGTAAAATATCAAAGTCACATATGCCATTCACTGTGTCTAACCGCAGATAAGAAGCACATTCTGTTTAGTGTGCAAAGTTTCAGATTAGCAGAACATTCTGTTTACGGTGCAAATTGTAAAATATCAAAGTCACATATTCCATTCACTGTGTCTAACCGCAGATAAGCAGCACATTCTGTTTAGTGTGCAAAGTTGCAGATTAGCAGAACATTCTGTTTACTGTGCAAAGTGTAAAATATCAAAGTCACATATTCCATTCACTGTGTCTAACCGCAGATAAGCAGCACATTCTGTTTAGTGTGCAAAGTTGCAGATTAGGAGAACATTCTGTTTAGTGTGCAAAGTGTAAAATATCAAAGTCACATATTCCATTCACTGTGCCGAGCCGCAGATAAGAAGCACATTCTGTTTAGTGTGCAAAGTTTCAGATTAGCAGAACATTCTGTTTACTGTGCAAAGTGTAAAATATCAAAGTCACATATTCCATTCACTGTGTCTAACCGCAGATAAGCAGCACATTCTGTTTAGTGTGCAAAGTTGCAGATTAGCAGAACATTCTGTTTACTGTGCAAAGTGTAAAATATCAAAGTCACATATTCCATTCACTGTGTCTAGCCGCAGATAAGCAGCACATTCTGTTTAGTGTGCAAAGTTGCAGATTAGGAGAACATTCTGTTTAGTGTGCAAAGTGTAAAATATCAAAGTCACATATTAAATTCACTGTGCCGAGCCGCAGATAAGAAGCACATTCTGTTTAGTGTGCAAAGTTTCAGATTAGCAGAACATTCTGTTTACTGTGCAAAGTGTAAAATATCAAAGTCACATATTCCATTCACTGTGCCGAGCCGCAGATAAGAAGCACATTCTGTTTAGTGTGCAAAGTTGCAGATTAGCAGAACATTCTGTTTACTGTGCAAAGTGTAAAATATCAAAGTCACATATTCCATTCACTGTGTCTAACCGCAGATAAGAAGCACATTCTGTTTAGTGTGCAAAGTTTCAGATTAGCAGAACATTCTGTTTACTGTGCAAAGTGTAAAATATCAAAGTCACATATTCCATTCACTGTGCCGAGCCGCAGATCAGAAGCACATTCTGTTTAGTGTGCAAAGTTGCAGATTAGGAGAACATTCTGTTTAGTGTGCAAAGTGTAAAATATCAAAGTCACATATTCCATTCACTGTGCCGAGCCGCAGATAAGAAGCACATTCTGTTTAGTGTGCAAAGTTGCAGATTAGGAGAACATTTTGTTTACTGTGCAAAGTGTAAAATATCAAAGTCACATATTCCATTCACTGTGTCTAACCGCAGATAAGCAGCACATTCTGTTTAGTGTGCAAAGTTGCAGATTAGCAGAACATTCTGTTTACTGTGCAAAGTGTAAAATATCAAAGTCACATATTCCATTCACTGTGCCGAGCCGCAGATAAGAAGCACATTCTGTTTAGTGTGCAAAGTTGCAGATTAGGAGAACATTCTGTTTACTGTGCAAAGTGTAAAATATCAAAGTCACATATTCCATTCACTGTGTCTAACCGCAGATAAGCAGCACATTCTGTTTAGTGTGCAAAGTTGCAGATTTGCAGCACATATTCCGTGTAATATGAAGAAGGCGGGTAAAAAGGGACGGGGAAGTGGACGTGATCCTGATAGTTCAGGGCGCGGGTCAGGACGCGTAGAAACTGTGCCTGGTGCCAGAGCACAAGAAAGAAAGACATCCACCATACCTAGCTTCATGTCTCAGTTTACAGGGCGTCGCAGGACATCACTCTCGAGGTCAGACCACTGCGAACAGGTGGTCGGTTGGATTTCAGCTGATACTGCTTCCAGTCGGTTAAGCACCACCCTGTCTTCCACCAAGTCCACTCTCAGTAGCCAAGAGTCTGGTCAACATAATCCTCACCCTGATCATCCTTCCTCCCACCATAGAGGGTCTGGTCAAAGAAGTGATCCCACACTGGGATATAGTGAGGAGCTCGTCTCATCACCAATCCTTCATTTGAACCTCTCTCCAAGCACGCTTGCAGAGGAACATGACATCTTGTGCCCTGATTCACAACCTCTAGAGGGTACCCAATCACAAGAAGATGACAGAGGGGAACGGCATTTAAGGTCAAAGGAAGTGGATGATGATGATGATGAGACACAGTTGCCATTAAATCAACCACTATTACTGTCTCAAGACCTTGATGAGGAGGATGATATACAGTTGTCAATGACTGAGTATGTGGTGGGATCAAGACATGAGGAGGATGATCAGAGTGAGGAAGTGGAGGAGGACTTGGTGGACGATGAGGTGACTGACCCCACCTGGGAAGGTGTAGAGCCGAGCGATGACAGCAGTCCTGAGGGTGAGCCATCTGCAGCACCGCAACAGGCTGGAAGAGGCAGTGGTGTGGCTACAGAAAGAAGGCGGACCGCACCAAACCGGCCCGCAAATGTTCCACGGAGCACCCCCTTGCGTAAATCTCCCTTGCCAAGGGGTAGGTGTTCCGCGGTCTGGCGTTTTTTTAAGGAAAGTGCGGACGACAAAAGAATTGTAGTTTGCAACCTGTGCCACACCAGAATGAGCCGAGGCATGAACACTAGAAACCTCACCACGACCAGCATGATCCGACACATGGCATCCAAGCACCGTAATAAGTGGGAGGAACGCCCGGATCGCCAATCTGTGTCTGCAGGCCACACCACTGCCTCCTCTTCCCCTGTTTTCGGTGCCGGCCAATCGCCTGTCGAAGGCGTAGGCCCGCATACCTCCCGCCCTGCACCTGTACCATCTGAAGCACCATCAGCGACCACATCCACTTCCCTGTCCCAGCGCAGCGTCCAAATGTCGTTACCCCAGGCATTTGAGCGCAAGCGAAAATACCCAGCCACCCACCCACAGGCCATAGCACTAACCTCACACCTTTCCAAATTACTGGCCATCGAAATGCTGCCATTTAGGCTTGTGGAGACTGAGTCCTTCCGCAGCCTGATGGCAGCAGCTGTCCCTCGGTACGCAGTCCCCAGCCGCCACTACTTTTCCCGGTGTGCCGTCCCCGCCTTACAACACCATGTGTCCCGTAACATCACCCGTGCCCTGACCAACGCAGTTACTGGGAAGGTCCACTTAACGACTGACACATGGACAAGTGCTTGTGGCCAGGGACGCTACATCTCCCTGACGGCACACTGGGTGAATGTCGTGGAGGCTGGGAGCGACTCGGACCCTGGGATGGCACAGGTGCTACCCACGCCGAGGATTGCGGGCCCTACCTCCATCAGGGTTTCCGCCAGCACCTACGTTATTGGCTCCTCCTCCTCCGTTTCCACCTCCGAATTCTCTGCGCGCAGCGCCACTCACCCATCAGCCGGCAGCTGGAAGCAGTGTAGCACTGCAGTGGGGAAGCGTCAACAGGCCGTGCTGAAGCTGATCTGCCTTGGGGACAAACAGCACACGGCCTCAGAGCTGTTGCAGGGGATTAGTCACCAGACCGAGCAATGGCTCTCGCCACTCAACCTGCAACCAGGCATGGTTGTGTGTGATAATGGGCGTAACTTGGTGGCGGCTTTGGAGCTCGGCAAGCTCACACACGTACCATGCCTAGCGCATGTATTTAATTTAGTGGTTCAGCGATTTCTAAAAACCTACCCCAATGTGCATGATCTCTTGACCAAGGTGCGCCGCGTGTGTGCACATTTCCGTAAGTCATCAACAGCTTCAGCCGGCCTGTTGAAGCTGCAGCAGCGCTTACAATTGCCAGCTCACCGGCTGCTGTGTGACGTGAGCACGCGCTGGAACTCCACCTTCCACATGTTGGCCCGGCTTTGTGAGCAGCAGAGGGCAGTAGTGGAGTACCAGCTGTTACACGGTCGTCGCCTCTCCGTTCAACTTCCTGTAATCAGAAGTGAGGAGTGGGAATGGATGTCAGACCTCTGTGAGGTTTTACGCAATTTTGAGGAATCGACACAGATGGTGAGCGGCGATAACGCTATTATCAGTGTAACCATCCCACTTCTGTGTCTACTGAAACGCTCGCTGCTCACAATTAAAACCGACGCTTTGCATGTGGAAGAGGTGGAAATGCGGGAGGAAGAACTTACACAAGGTGATAGCCAGAGCACCCTCACTTCGTCTTCTCAGCGACAATTGGAGGAGGCGGAGGAGGAGGAGGAGGAGGAGGAAGACACGGTTGCCTCCGCTACAGAGGGTAGCCATGGAAGTTTAGTTCCATCTCTTCAGCGTGGGTGGGCAGAAGAGGAGGAAGAGGATGAGGAGATTGAGAGTCATCCTCCTGGTGAGGACAGCGAAATCTTGCCTGTTGGTACTCTGGCACACATGGCTGACTTTATGTTAGGCTGCCTTTCCCGTGACCCACGCGTTACACGCATTTTAGACAACACGGATTACTGGGTGTTCACCCTTCTGGACCCCCGCTACAAAGAGAATTTCTCATCTCTCATTCCTCCGGTGGAGAGGACAAGCAAAATGGTGCAATACCAGAAGGTTCTTGTTGAAAAATTGCTCCAAAATTTTCCATCTGACAACGCTGGCGGCAGAGTACGTGCTACCTTGGCCAACCGAGAAGGGGAGAAAAGGGGAGCACACAGCAGTTCCGACAAAGGCAGGGCAACACTCTCCAAGGCGTGGGACACCTTCATGACACCCCGCCAGCACCCTCACCCTGATGCGCAGCCTAGTGTCACAAGGAGGGAAAAGTTTTGGAAGATGGTGAAGGAGTACGTAGCAGACCGTGTCAGCGTCCTCAATGATCCCTCTGTGCCTTACAACTACTGGGTGTCCAAGCTGGACACGTGGTATGAACTGGCACTCTACGCCTTGGAGGTGCTGGCCTGCCCTGCCGCCAGCGTTCTGTCTGAGCGGGTATTTAGTGCTGCTGGTGGCATCATAACAGATAAGCGTATCCGCCTTTCCACCGAAAATGCTGATAGGTTGACACTTATAAAAATGAACAAGGCCTGGATTTCCCCTGACTTCTCCACTCCACTGGAGGAAAGCCCCGGGTGAACATAAAGTCACTTTATATATGTTATTTACAATGATGGGAATACTCTGTATTCCCATTCACCCCTTCCACCCAAAAAATGGGTATATGGTTGACTCTCTTCCATATACCCTGTGATATAATTTTTATATAGGGACAGCTCACCAGCGGGCCCTGTGATATAATTTTTATATAGGGCCAGCTCACCAGCGGGCGCTGTTTGACAATTTTTGTATAGGTCAGCTCACCAGCGGGCCTTCTCATATAATATTTTATTGGGTCAGCTCTCTAGCGGGCCCTCTCATATAATGTTTTATAGCGTCAGCTCACTAGCGGGCCTTCGCATATAATGTTTAGGATGGTCAGCTCCGCAGCAGACCCTCACCCATAATGTTTTAGATGATCGGCTCAGCGCACGTTTCCCTCTTAATCATGGCCCCAGTTCAGAAAAATCGAGGACATTTTTGGGAGAATTTGCCTCTGCGCACGTTTCCCTCTTAATCATGGCCTCAGTTCAGAAAAATCGAGGACATTTTTGGGAGAATTTGCCTCTGCGCACGTTTCCCTCTTAATCATGGCCCCAGTTCCGAAAAATCGATGACATTTTTTGCAGAATTTGCAGATGATATACAAGTAAATATACAGCAAATCCTGTTTGGTAACAATTTTTCGCCTAAAGTCGTTTTTATCTTCCTTTTTGTGTGTTTTACGGTCAGTCTGTAAAAATGGTGTACTACGGGCGAAACATCGTTCCCAGCAGCGATGTTGGAGTCCAAGATGCATCCAGACATCCTCCCTATGCTGTCCCTGAACCATTTCTGTGGTGTTTCCATCATTTTCTGCCCTTTTCCTATGGACCAGGCACCCTCCCCTCATCAGAGCAGGGGGTGCCTGGTGTAATGCTCGAGTCCTCCCATTGACTTCAATGGGGCTCGGGTGCTCTGCCGAGCACTCGAGCCTCCGGGGGCGCTCGGTCAGAGCACCCGAACACCCGAGCATTGGGGTGCTCGATCATCACTAGTTGTTATCATTTGACATTCCCATTTGGATGACTGGTGTGCAGAAAACAAGTCATTCAGTGGCGTAAGTGTGTTGAAGCATGAATGACGTGTATTTGAAACAGCAGCATGGATTAAAATTTTGTTCAAACTACATGGCATAATTAAGAAATCCTATAATACTTCTTAATTGTCTACGATTTTGTGATTTGTTAATGGAGGCAACTTTTAAGTAATTGTCTAAAAGGCCCCCGGTTACTGATTTTGAAATCTAAGAATGTAACTTTCTCTCTTGCAATCTTTGACTTCTTTACAGAGACAAGGGCGTAGATTCGCTAAGCAGTGATAAAAAAAAGGTGATAAAGTGGAGATGACGTCTCAATTTTAGCACTTCTCCAGTTCCTTTGTTATGTGATGGAGCCTCTGTACTAAGATCCCCAAAGCTGAAGAAATCTTAGTGCATTGGCTCCATAGAATAACATAGGAAGTAGAGAATTTCTACCACTGGAGAAGTGATATATCCACTTTATCACGTCTTTATCACCACTTAGTGAATTTACCCCCTTGTAACCTACTTCCCTCAGTATTGTCAGAATTGTATTTAAAGTGTCAGTGGAGAGATGCATTAAGGTGAGATAAAGCGGTGATAAAGCAGAGAGAACTTCTCTAATGATATCACTTCTCCAGTTCCTATGTTATTCTATGGAGATAATGCACTAAGATTTCTTCAGCTTTGGAGATCTTAGTACATTGGCTCCATCCTATACAATAATTCGCTAAAACTAAAGATGAGCGAGCACCCCGATGCTCGGGTGCTCGGGTGCTCTGACCGAGCACCCCCTGATGCTCGAGTGCTCGGCCGAGCACCCGAGCCCCATTCAAATGAATGGGAGCACTCGAGCATTAAACCAGGCACCCCCTGCTCTGATGAGCGGAGGGTGCCTGGTCAATGTCCCCCTTCATCTCCGCTATGCCCCTCTTCCACAATGTCCCCCTTCATCTCCTATGCCATAGCGGAGATGAAGGGGGACATTGTGGAAGAGGGGCATAGCGGAGATGAAGGGGGACATTGTGGAAGAGGGGCATAGACTCTATGCCCCTCTTCCACAATGTCCCCCTTCATCTCCGCTATGCCCCTCTTCCACAATGTCCCCCTTCATCTCCTCTATGGCATAGGAGATGAAGGGGGACATTGTGGAAGAGGGGCATAGCGGAGATGAAGGGGCACATTGTGGAAGACGGGCATAGCGGAGATGAAGGGGGACATTGTGGAAGAGGGGCATAGAGTCTATGCCCCTCTTCCATAATGTCCCCCTTCATCTCCGCAATGCCCCCTTCATCTCCGCAATGCCCCCGTACCTCCATTCCCTGGTGGTCCAGCGGAGCGTCTTCGGATCTGTGCCTCTTCCGGCACAGATCCTCTTCACCCGAGCATGTCGGGCGAGCACATGGCGGTACTCGTACGAGTACCGCCATGTGCAGAGCAGAGCGATGCTCGAGCCGATCCGAGCATCGGCCGAGCACGCTCGCTCAACACTAGCTAAAACGTGTGTAACGACAAAGTCATGCACAGTAGAGACTGCCAGCGCAGCAGCTGATACAGAGCTGGACGATGCAAAGGAGCTTCCAGTTCTGTATCAGCCGCTGCTCGGGCAGTCTCCACTGTGCATGACTGCCCCGCGACCGGCTGGCACTATATCAGCCATGGCGTGGACAGTCTCTACTGTGCATGACTGCCCCGCGACCGGCTGGCACTATATCAGCCATGGTGTGGACAGTCTCTACTGTGCATGACTGCCCCGCGACCGGCTGGCACTATATCAGCCATGGTGTGGACAGTCTCTACTGTGCATGACTGCCCCGCGACCGGCTGGCACTATATCAGCCATGGTGTGGACAGTCTCTACTGTGCATGACTGCCCTGCGACCGGCTGGCACTATATCAGCCATGGCGTGGACAGTTTCTACTGTGCATGACTGCCCCGCGACCGGCTGGCAGTGGCAATGTTGTCCCGTGTAACGGGCTCTTCAACTAGTAGAATAATAAAGGAATTGGAGAAGTGATATCACTGGAGAAGTCATCTCCACTTTATCACCTCTTAGTGAATCTCCCCCAGCGTGTTCTTTCTCATCATCATCATGGGAGAAATATATATCACCAACTAGTGCCTCTACAGTTGGGAAGATTGATAATAGATTCACTATAAGTCTAAAGTAGTTTTAAAGGGATAGTAATGGATGAAACAAAATGCTACTCAGATTAAGCCTCCATGGGGCAGGTACAGCGGTATTTCAATTCTAAAGGATTCTCCTCCTATCCTTTTACTACCCTTAGCCTCCTCCCCTCAGATGTGGAATCCGGTCTTGGGACTGGACAGGGGAAGGATTTTCCTTATGCTCACTGAAGATTGCCCCTCGCTGCGCTCCATCCAGCTATCACGGTGCCCGTGATTGCTGCATTCAGATGTCTATTACCTGTAGGGGGCTCCCATTGGCTGTCTGTCTTCAGCCCGCCTCACATTGCCTTTTTAAACTCAGTTTGGGCACCCTCTGGTTGCCCTGTCGTTTGTCTCTGACAGCAGTCTCGTTCTCCTTACTGCTGCTGATATTTGGGCCTGCTGCTGTGTTCCTGTGTTGCTGTATCGTCCAGTTCCTGAGTTCCTGCCTGCTGAGTCTGTTCCAGTCCGGTTCTGGTTGTCATCGAGATAGGTTGCCGTTCCTGCTGCCAGTCTATCCCTGCCGTTACTGTTCCGGTTGTCTACGCCTGCCTGTTCCTGCTCGGCTCCTGCTTCCAGTTCCTGCTATCGTGGTGACATTGTCATCAGTCGTCTCGGCGACAGTCGCTATCCTGCTGGTTCCCAGTGTGCGGACGCTGGTTTGATCCGTTGGCCTTGTGGCCCATTTTCAACACTGTTGGTCCCAGCGTGCGGACGCTGGTTGCTCCATTGGCCTTGCGGCCCATTTACAGTACTGTTGGTTCCAGCGTGCGGACGCTGGTTGCTCCATTGGCCTTGCGGCTCATATGTTATACTGTTGGGTTCAGCGCGCGGGCGCTACTTCGCTCCATTGGCCTTGCGGCCCATTTACCACACTGTTGATCCCAGCATGCGGACGCTGGTTTGCTCCATTGGCCTTGTGGCCCATACGCTATACTGTTGGGTTCAGCGCGCGGGCGCTGCTTCTCTCCATTGGCCTTGCGGCCCATTTGCTATACTGTTGGTCCCAGCGTGCGGACGCTGGTTTGCTCCATTAGCCTGTGGCTTTACTCATTGTTTGGTACCAGTGTGCGGATACTGGTTTGCTCCACTACCTAGCGCTATTGACATTGTTGGTTACCAACGCGCGGGCGTTGGTTTGCTCCATAACCTGTGGGTCTGTTCCTATTATGCTGATGTTACCCTATGTTAGGCCACTGGTTTACTCCTTGTGTCTTAGTCTTGCACTTGAAGCCTCTCAGTGCGCTGTCCAGTCCTAGACAGCTTTCATTCTGTGATACACGGATACTGAGTGTCAGACTCAGGTGAAACCACTGCCCAGTAGTCTTTATATCCTATTCCACTGTCTATTGTCCACCTGGCAGTGCCTGGAGTCATTGTGGTTGTCACTTTCCTATTGGGGCTGCCTTGCCCGGTATATTGGTAAGGCTGGTAGAACCTATTATTATTCCACTCTAGGTTGCCTTACCCGGTATTGGCAAGGCCGGTAGAGCCCACTACCTCGGTATTCCGTTAGGCTACTCTGCCCGGTATATTGGCAAGTCCGGTAGAACCTCCTATTATTCCATCGCAAGGTTGCCTTACCCGGTATTGGCAGGGTCGGTAGAGCCTACTACATATATCTAATCAGGCTGCCTTGTCCGGTATATTGGCAAGGCCGGTAGTGTACTTCAGTTTCCGTTAGGCTGCCCTGCCTTGCTATTGTTATGGACATTTGCCTCTGCTTTATATTATTTGTATGTGTATAATACCCTATGGGATTGTCTTAAACTTTTCAATAAAGTTTTGTTTTTACCTAACCTCACGTCTGAGAGTCTTAACAAACCGTGACAAAGGCCAGCTCAAAGAGCCAGCGTGATGTAGGTGAAATGTGAGCCCGGTTGGGGCTCCATTGTCCGAGTATCTGAGCCTGCCTGTGGCCCCATCCGGTACTCGGTTTGGGGTTGTCATCCGGGTTCCTCTCTGTCTCCGGACAGAGTCACTGTTGCCTCCTTGTCGTTCCCGCAGTCTAGTCCCGGTTACAGTCGGTGTCGCGCGTGCGACATTCCGGTGTGATCCATCCATCTGTGCACCACGGTACGCTTGACCCTTTTTCCTGTCACCAGCTGAGGTTGGTCTTCGTTTGGGCGCCTCAGGCTGTTCTCCACATCGGGCAGTCAACATTGGTGCGAGCGTTCGTTTACCCCTTCGGGGAAGGTGCCATCTTCCACCAGATTTCTATATTGCAGTCTCTGTTGGGTCCTTCCAGGCATACAGTCGCAGTCCTCCGGTACTGCTACGACAGTTCACAAGCTTGTCGTGGGCCTCCGTTTACTTCTGTGGTATTACTCGCTATTCCGTCACTCTCTGTGTAGTGAGAGTCTTAAGGGCCTCGTGCTATTAGGGCCTGTCAGTCTTCCTGGCCTAATCGTAACCCATTCACTGCTGCCTCGTGTGAGTATCAGATGAACTATACCTGACCTGTGTCAGTATTATATTATCGCTGTTATATATACATATACTGGACCTGTTAGGGTACTGATTACTGTAACCTGACCTGTGTCAGTACTATATTGTGTGCATATATTATTGGACCCGCGAGGGTTATTGTTATTCTGAGTTGTTCAATAAAACTGTGTTTTACCTAACCTACTGTGTCTGAGTGTCAAATAAACCGTTACAATACCACCCTTATCTGCACTGTGTGTAACTTTATATCTACTGGTGATAGGTATACCACTCTTATCTGCACTGTGTGTATCTTTATATCTACGGGTGATAGGTATACCACCCTTATCTGTACTGTGTGTATCTTTATATCTACGGGTGATAGGTATACCACCCTTATCTGTACTGTGTGTATCTTTATATCTACCGGTGATAGGTATACCACTCTTATCTGTACTGTGTGTATATTTATATCTACGGGTGATAGGTATACCGCTCTTATCTGTACTGTGTGTATCTTTATATCTACGGGTGATAGGTATACCGCTCTTATCTGTACTGTGTGTATCTTTATATCTACGGGTGATAGGTATACCGCTCTTATCTGTACTGTGTGTATCTTTATATCTACGGGTGATAGGTGTACCACTCTTATCTGTACTGTGTGTATCTTTATATCTACGGGTGATAGGTGTACCACTCTTATCTGTACTGTGTGTATCTTTATATCTACGGGTGATAGGTATACCACTCTTATCTGTACTGTGTGTATCTTTATATCTACGGGTGATAGGTGTACCGCTCTTATCTGTACTGTGTGTATCTTTATATCTACGGGTGATAGGTGTACCACTCTTATCTGCACTGTGTGTAACTTTATATCTACGGGTGATAGGTATACCACTCTTATCTGTACTGTGTGTATCTTTATATCTACGGGTGATAGGTGTACCACTCTTATCTGCACTGTGTGTAACTTTATATCTACAGGTGATAGGTATACCGCTCTTATCTGTACTGTGTGTATCTTTATATCTACGGGTGATAGGTGTACCGCTCTTATC
Source organism: Rhinophrynus dorsalis (assembly GCA_037306005.1). Classification (NCBI taxonomy): domain Eukaryota; kingdom Metazoa; phylum Chordata; class Amphibia; order Anura; family Rhinophrynidae; genus Rhinophrynus; species Rhinophrynus dorsalis. The sequence continues at coordinate 561,450,772 of CM074721.1, forward strand.
TGTACTGTGTGTATCTTTATATCTACGGGTGATAGGTGTACCACTCTTATCTGCACTGTGTGTAACTTTATATCTACGGGTGATAGGTATACCACTCTTATCTGTACTGTGTGTATCTTTATATCTACGGGTGATAGGTATACCGCTCTTATCTGTACTGTGTGTATCTTTATATCTACGGGTGATAGGTGTACCACTCTTATCTGTACTGTGTGTATCTTTATATCTACGGGTGATAGGTGTACCACTCTTATCTGTACTGTGTGTATCTTTATATCTACGGGTGATAGGTATACCACTCTTATCTGTACTGTGTGTATCTTTATATCTACGGGTGATAGGTATACCACTCTTATCTGCACTGTGTGTATCTTTATATCTACGGGTGATAGGTGTACCACTCTTATCTGCACTGTGTGTAACTTTATATCTACGGGTGATAGGTATACCGCTCTTATCTGTACTGTGTGTATCTTTATATCTACGGGTGATAGGTATACCGCTCTTATCTGTACTGTGTGTATCTTTATATCTACAGGTGATAGGTATACCACTCTTATCTGCACTGTGTGTAACTTTATATCTACGGGTGATAGGTATACCACTCTTATCTGTACTGTGTGTATATTTATATCTACGGGTGATAGGTGTACCGCTCTTATCTGTACTGTGTGTAACTTTATATCTACTGGTGATAGGTATACCACTCTTATCTGTACTGCGTGTATATTTATATCTACGGGTGATAGGTATACCACTCTTATCTGTACTGTGTGTATCTTTATATCTACTGGTGATAGGTATACCGCCCTTATCTGTACTGTGTGTATCTTTATATCTACTGGTGATAGGTATACCGCTCTTATCTGTACTGTGTGTATCTTTATATCTACGGGTGATAGGTATACCGCTCTTATCTGTACTGTGTGTATCTTTATATCTACGGGTGATAGGTGTACCGCTCTTATCTGTACTGTGTGTATCTTTATATCTACGGGTGATAGGTGTACCACTCTTATCTGCACTGTGTGTAACTTTATATCTACGGGTGATAGGTATACCACTCTTATCTGTACTGTGTGTATCTTTATATCTACGGGTGATAGGTATACCGCTCTTATCTGTACTGTGTGTATCTTTATATCTACGGGTGATAGGTGTACCACTCTTATCTGTACTGTGTGTATCTTTATATCTACGGGTGATAGGTGTACCACTCTTATCTGTACTGTGTGTATCTTTATATCTACGGGTGATAGGTATACCACTCTTATCTGTACTGTGTGTATCTTTATATCTACGGGTGATAGGTATACCACTCTTATCTGCACTGTGTGTATCTTTATATCTACGGGTGATAGGTGTACCACTCTTATCTGCACTGTGTGTAACTTTATATCTACGGGTGATAGGTATACCGCTCTTATCTGTACTGTGTGTATCTTTATATCTACGGGTGATAGGTATACCGCTCTTATCTGTACTGTGTGTATCTTTATATCTACGGGTGATAGGTATACCACTCTTATCTGCACTGTGTGTAACTTTATATCTACGGGTGATAGGTATACCACTCTTATCTGTACTGTGTGTATATTTATATCTACCGGTGATAGGTATACCACTCTTATCTGTACTGTGTGTATCTTTATATCTACGGGTGATAGGTATACCACCCTTATCTGTACTGTGTGTATATTTATATCTACGGGTGATAGGTATACCACTCTTATCTGTACTGTGTGTATCTTTATATCTACGGGTGATAGGTGTACCACTCTTATCTGTACTGTGTGTATCTTTATATCTACTGGTGATAGGTATACCACTCTTATCTGTACTGTGTGTATCTTTATATCTACGGGTGATAGGTATACCGCTCTTATCTGTACTGTGTGTATCTTTATATCTACGGGTGATAGGTATACCGCTCTTATCTGTACTGTGTGTATCTTTATATCTACGGGTGATAGGTATACCACTCTTATCTGTACTGTGTGTATCTTTATATCTACGGGTGATAGGTATACCACTCTTATCTGTACTGTGTGTATCTTTATATCTACGGGTGATAGGTATACCACTCTTATCTGCACTGTGTGTAACTTTATATCTACGGGTGATAGGTATACCGCTCTTATCTGTACTGTGTGTATCTTTATATCTACGGGTGATAGGTATACCGCTCTTATCTGTACTGTGTGTATCTTTATATCTACGGGTGATAGGTATACCACTCTTATCTGCACTGTGTGTAACTTTATATCTACTGGTGATAGGTATACCGCTCTTATCTGTACTGTGTGTATCTTTATATCTACGGGTGATAGGTATACCGCTCTTATCTGTACTGTGTGTATCTTTATATCTACGGGTGATAGGTATACCACTCTTATCTGCACTGTGTGTAACTTTATATCTACTGGTGATAGGTATACCGCTCTTATCTGTACTGTGTGTATCTTTATATCTACGGGTGATAGGTATACCGCTCTTATCTGTACTGTGTGTATCTTTATATCTACGGGTGATAGGTATACCACTCTTATCTGCACTGTGTGTAACTTTATATCTACTGGTGATAGGTATACCGCTCTTATCTGTACTGTGTGTATCTTTATATCTACGGGTGATAGGTATACCGCTCTTATCTGTACTGTGTGTATCTTTATATCTACGGGTGATAGGTATACCACTCTTATCTGCACTGTGTGTAACTTTATATCTACTGGTGATAGGTATACCGCTCTTATCTGTACTGTGTGTATCTTTATATCTACGGGTGATAGGTATACTGCTCTTATCTGTACTGTGTGTATCTTTATATCTACGAGTGATAGGTATACCACTCTTATCTGCACTGTGTGTAACTTTATATCTACTGGTGATAGGTATACCACTCTTATCTGTACTGTGTGTATCTTTATATCTACGGGTGATAGGTATACCACTCTTATCTGCACTGTGTGTAACTTTATATCTACTGGTGATAGGTATACCGCTCTTATCTGTACTGTGTGTATCTTTATATCTACGGGTGATAGGTGTACCACTCTTATCTGTACTGTGTGTATCTTTATATCTACGGGTGATAGGTATACCACTCTTATCTGCACTGTGTGTAACTTTATATCTACTGGTGATAGGTATACCGCTCTTATCTGTACTGTGTGTATCTTTATATCTACGGGTGATAGGTATACCACTCTTATCTGTACTGTGTGTATCTTTATATCTACGGGTGATAGGTATACCACTCTTATCTGCACTGTGTGTAACTTTATATCTACTGGTGATAGGTATACCGCTCTTATCTGCACTGTGTGTATCTTTATATCTACTGGTGATAGGTGTACCACTCTTATCTGTACTGCGTGTATCTTTATATCTACTGGTGATAGGTATACCACTCTTATCTGTACTGTGTGTATCTTTATATCTACGGGTGATAGGTGTACCGCTCTTATCTGTACTGTGTGTATCTTTATATCTACTGGTGATAGGTATACCACTCTTATCTGCACTGTGTGTAACTTTATATCTACTGGTGATAGGTATACCACTCTTATCTGTACTGCGTGTATCTTTATATCTACGGGTGATAGGTATACCACTCTTATCTGCACTGTGTGTAACTTTATATCTACTGGTGATAGGTATACCACTCTTATCTGTACTGCGTGTATCTTTATATCTACGGGTGATAGGTGTACCGCTCTTATCTGTACTGTGTGTATCTTTATATCTACTGGTGATAGGTATACCACTCTTATCTGCACTGTGTGTAACTTTATATCTACTGGTGATAGGTATACCACTCTTATCTGTACTGTGTGTATCTTTATACCTACGGGTGATAGGTATACCACTCTTATCTGTACTGTGTGTATCTTTATACCTACGGGTGATAGGTATACCACTCTTATCTGTACTGTGTGTATATTTATATCTACGGGTGATAGATGTACCACTCTTATCTGTACTGTGTGTATATTTATATCTACGGGTGATAGATGTACCACTCTTATCTGTACTGTGTGTATATTTATATCTACGGGTGATAGATGTACCACTCTTATCTGTACTGTGTGTAACTTTATATCTACTGGTGATAGGTGTACCACTCTTATCTGTACTATGTGTAACTTTATATCTACGGGTGATAGGTATACCACTCTTATCTGTACTGCGTGTATCTTTATATCTACTGGTGATAGGTATACCACTCTTATCTGTACTATGTGTATCTTTATATCTACGGGTGATAGGTATACCACTCTTATCTGTACTGTGTGTATCTTTATATCTACGGGTGATAGGTGTACCACTCTTATCTGTACTGTGTGTATCTTTATATCTACGGGTGATAGGTATACCACTCTTATCTGTACTGTGTGTATATTTATATCTAGGGTTGATAGGTATACCACTCTTATCTGTACTCTGTGTATCTTTATATCTACGGGTGATAGGTATACCGCTCTTATCTGTACTGTGTGTATCTTTATATCTACTGGTGATAGGTATACCGCTCTTATCTGTACTGTGTGTATCTTTATATCTACGGGTGATAGGTGTACCACTCTTATCTGTACTGTGTGTATCTTTATATCTACGGGTGATAGGTATACCACTCTTATCTGTACTGTGTGTATATTTATATCTAGGGGTGATAGGTATACCACTCTTATCTGTACTCTGTGTATCTTTATATCTACGGGTGATAGGTATACCACTCTTATCTGTACTGTGTGTATCTTTATATCTACTGGTGATAGGTATACCACTCTTATCTGTACTGTGTGTATCTTTATATCTACGGGTGATAGGTGTACCGCTCTTATCTGTACTGTGTGTATCTTTATATCTACGGGTGATAGGTATACCGCTCTTATCTGTACTGTGTGTATCTTTATATCTACGGCTGATAGGTATACCACTCTTATCTGTACTGTGTGTATATTTATATCTAGGGGTGATAGGTATACCACTCTTATCTGTACTCTGTGTATATTTATATCTAGAGGTGATAGGTATACCGCTCTTATCTGTACTGTGTGTATCTTTATATCTACGGGTGATAGGTATACCACTCTTATCTGTACTCTGTGTATCTTTATATCTACGGGTGATAGGTATACCGCTCTTATCTGTACTGTGTGTATCTTTATATCTACGGGTGATAGGTATACCACTCTTATCTGTACTGCGTGTATCTTTATATCTACGGGTGATAGGTATACCGCTCTTATCTGTACTGTGTGTATATTTATATCTACGGGTGATAGGTATACCAGTCTTATCTGTACTGTGTGTATCTTTATATCTACGGGTGATGGGTATACCACTCTTATCTGTACTGCGTGTATCTTTATATCTACGGGTGATAGGTATACCACTCTTATCTAGGTATACCACTCTTATCTGTACTGCGTGTATCTTTATATCTACGGGTGATAGGTATACCACTCTTATCTGTACTGCGTGTATCTTTATATCTACGGGTGATAGGTATACCACTCTTATCTGTACTGTGTGTATATTTATATCTAGGGGTGAAAGGTATACCACTCTTATCTGTACTCTGTGTATCTTTATATCTACGGGTGATAGGTATACCACTCTTATCTGTACTGTGTGTATATTTATATCTACGGGTGATAGGTATACCACTCTTATCTGTACTCTGTGTATCTTTATATCTACGGGTGATAGGTATACCACTCTTATCTGTACTGTGTGTATATTTATATCTACGGGTGATAGGTATACCGCTCTTATCTGTACTGTGTGTATCTTTATATCTACGGCGGGTGATAGGTATACCACTCTTATCTGTACTGTGTGTATCTTTATATCTACGGGTGATAGGTATACCGCTCTTATCTGTACTGTGTGTATCTTTATACCTACGGGTGATAGGTATACCGCTCTTATCTGTACTGTGTGTATCTTTATATCTACGGGTGATAGGTGTACCACTCTTATCTGCACTGTGTGTATCTTTATATCTACGGGTGATAGGTATACCACTCTTATCTGTACTGTGTGTATCTTTATATCTACTGGTGATAGGTATACCACTCTTATCTGTACTGTGTGTATCTTTATATCTACGGGTGATAGGTGTACCGCTCTTATCTGTACTGTGTGTATCTTTATATCTACGGGTGATAGGTATACCACTCTTATCTGTACTGTGTGTATCTTTATATCTACGGGTGATAGGTATACCACTCTTATCTGTACTGTGTGTATCTTTATACCTACGGGTGATAGGTATACCGCTCTTATCTGTACTGTGTGTATCTTTATATCTACGGGTGATAGGTATACCACTCTTATATGTACTGCGTGTATCTTTATATCTACGGGTGATAGGTATACCACTCTTATCTGTACTGCGTGTATATTTATATCTACGGGTGATAGGTATACCACTCTTATCTGTACTGTGTTTATCTTTATATCTACTGGTGATAGGTATACCACTCTTATCTGTACTGTGTGTATCTTTATATCTACGGGTGATAGGTATACCGCTCTTATCTGTACTGTGTGTATCTTTATATCTACGGGTGATAGGTATACCGCTCTTATCTGTACTGTGTTTATCTTTATATCTACTGGTGATAGGTATACCACTCTTATCTGTACTGCGTGTATATTTATATCTACTGGTGATAGGTGTACCACTCTTATCTGTACTGTGTGTATCTTTATATCTACTGGTGATAGGTATACCACTCTTATCTGTACTGCGTGTATCTTTATATCTACCGGTGATAGGTATACCACTCTTATCTGTACTGCGTGTATCTTTATATCTACGGGTGATAGGTATACCACTTTTATCTGTACTGCGTGTATCTTTATACCTACGGGTGATAGGTATACCACTCTTATCTGTAGTGAGTGTATCTTTATATCTACGGGTGATAGGTGTACCACTCTTATCTGTACTGTGTGTATCTTTATATCTACGGGTGATAGGTATACCACTCTTATCTGTACTGTGTGTATCTTTATATCTATGAGTGATAGGTATACCACTCTTATCTGTACTGCGTGTATCTTTATACCTACGGGTGATAGGTATACCACTCTTATCTGTAGTGAGTGTATCTTTATATCTACGGGTGATAGGTATACCACTCTTATCTGTACTGCGTGTATCTTTATATCTACGGGTGATAGGTATACCACTCTTATCTGTAGTGAGTGTATCTTTATATCTACGGATGATAGGTATACCACTCTTATCTGTACTGTGTGTATCTTTATATCTACCCTGGTCCCCTTGATAACGCCCTCTATTGTCTCTATATCTATTTTGTCTTTTATCCTGACCATATCTACAAGGTGTTTTTATAATATCTTCCTGGTGAGTCTTCAGACTTAGGTGATCTAGGGGTAATCTTTGTATTTAAGTAAAGACCCATCCTTGTAATTAGGTGAGGAATGACTGTATTTAAACTTTCTGTGGATATTTCTTCTCCCGGTCTTGATTCCTAATTCCTCTCTCTGTTCATCACTAACTCACTGGATCAATCCTGTTTTTAGACAGTATATATCTTTCCCAACAAGATGACTCAATCAATTATTACTTCTGAACAGAACCAGAAGGAGCACAAACCACCAATAGATATCCCTGCTTAAATATCAGCTGTAGATTTATATATATAACCCAGTACTCACACTTAATGTTATCAGTGTCTGGTTGTGACTTGTGAGTACAACTGGTAATCTCCAATGGGGTATCAAAACCGGCCAGCTACAGTCACTCTCCCACAGAATTAAGAAAATCTGAATCTACATATTAAAAAGAATTAATATTATAAAAGTCATGACTTTTTTAACCAAATTATAATGCAGATGTTTTTAATATTGTTGTACCATATGCCTATTTAGTTTCTGAAGAAGAAGCTGCTTGCTTTCGAAACGTGTTATAGGGTGTTCACTGACGTTTTTCACTGTTTGGTATTATAGTAAATTTTTTTATATGTGGATTTGGATTTTCTTCATTGTGTGGGAGAGTGACCGTAGCGGGGCGGTTGTGATACCCTGACGGAGATTGCCTGTTGTACTCACAACCGGTCACTGATAACACCAAGTGTTAGTATTGTGATATATATCTACATTTACAGCTGATATTTAATCATAGATATTTATTGGTGGTTTGTGCTCCTTCTGGTTCAGTTCTTTTGTATTCCAAGGGTCCTGTAGAGACCTTCTGGTTTGTTGGGAAGCAGCAGCTACCTGTCAATTTGGAGTGACTGTTTGCAGGCAATCTGGGTCTCTCATCTGTTCTACTGACCACTTCTAGTGGTCACAGAAATTGTGAGTACCATGGTATACTGGTGGAGGTCTATATATCAAAGCAAAGATTATTGCACTGGGAAGCGCCCTTCTTCTCTTCTTGTCAATTATTACTAGTACACTAGCTCATTACATCCGATAATCATTGCCGCTGGAAGTTGTTGAAACCAATAATCACCTTTATGTATCGGCTTGGCACACCCAGAAATCATTGCTGTAGCAATTACTGCAGTATCATTTACTGTGACCAGTGATTACCAGGTGCAGTAGCATGGTATGTTCTGCACTAATTGCTAATGTTCAGGTCACTGTGATTTACTTCTCTTTTCTCACGGATGAGATTCCAATTTTATAGTTACATGAAAGCTGCAGGTGAATGATCTTCCTGAATACTGAGCTCTGTGGTTATGTGGTTAAATGAACATTCCTTTTGGTGACTGCTTACAGGTCAGAAAGTCATCTAAAGATCCTTTAACTTTATTACAGATGAAGAAATGTACATAAGTAGATGATTATAATTCTCATGGCAAATAAAAATATAAATTCATAAAATTCTTATAGAAACTCAGGAAGTCAGTGCTAGGGGAGGTGGGTAATGCATTACTGAGGAGTGTCAGTGAGTGGGGGAGATAATGTAGGGATAAGATAGGAAGTCAGTGCTAGGAGAGGTGGGTAATGCATTACTGAGCAGTGTCAGTGAGTGGGGAGGTAATGTAGGGATAAGACAGGAAGTCAGTGCTAGGGGAGGTGGGTAATGCATTACTGAGCAGTATCAGTGAGTGGGGAGGTAATGTAGGGATAAGACAGGAAGTCAGTGCTAGGGGAGGTGGGTAACGCATTGCTGAGCAGTATCAGTGAGTGGGGAGGTAATGTAGGGATAAGACAGGAAGTCAGTACTAGGGGAGGTGGGTAATACATTGCTGAGCAGTGTCAGTGAGTGGGGGAGATAATGTAGGGATAAGAAAGGAAGTCAGTGTTAGGGGAGGTGGGTAATGCATTGCTGAGCAGTGTCAGTGAGTGGGGGAGATAATGTTGGGATAATACAGGAAGTCAGTGCTAGGGGAGGTGGGTAATGCATTACTGAGCAGTGTCAGTGAGTGGGGAGGTAATGTAGGGATAAGACAGGAAGTCAGTGCTAGGGGAGATGGGTAATGCATTGCTGAGCAGTATCAGTGAGTGGGGAGGTAATGTAGATATAAGACAATAACTCAGTGCTAGGTAGGGTGACCACATTTCCCTTCTGCCATTCCGGGACGTGGTCACCCTATTGCCTTACCTTGAGTCCCTGGTGGTCTAGCGGAGTGCAAAGTGCTCTGTGCCTCCTCCGGCACAGAGCTGAAGCTCCCACGCGCTGTGCTCAGTAATGCAGAGCGCTGGGAGATGATGTCATCTCCCAGCGCTCTGTATTACTAGAGCGCTTGCCTCCAGATCAGGTAAGTTGCATTGCCGCCCTGGATGTCAGCCTGCAAGCGGCGTCCATGATGTGACACACCGCTTGCAGGCTGACATTCAGGGCGGCTTGGCTTCATTCCGGGACACTTCATTGTCCCGGTTGAAGGGGACCCGGGACGCGGGACATGTCCCTGAAATAAGGGACAGTCCCGGACGTTCCGGGACCCGTGGTCACCCTAGTGCTAGGGGAGGTGGGTAATGCATTGCTGAGCAGTGTCAGTGAGAGGGGAGGTAATGTAGGGATAAGACAGGAAGTCCGTACTAGGGGAGGTGTGTAATACATTACTGAGCAGTGTCAGTGAGAGGGGAGGTAATGTAGGGATAACACAGAAAGTCAGTGCTAGGGGAGGTGGGTAATGCATTGCTGAGCAGTGTCAGTGAGTGGGGAGGTAATGTAGGGATAAGACAGGAAGTCAGTGTTGGGGGAGGTGGGTAATGCATTGCTGAGCAGTGTCAGTGAGTGGGGGAAGTAATGTAGGGTTAAGCCAGGAAGTCAGTGCTAGGGGAGGTGGGTAATGCATTGCTGAGCAGTGTCAGTGAGTGGGGAGGTAATGTAGGGATAAGAAAGGAAGTCAGTGCTAGGGGAGGTGGGTAATGCATTGCTGAGCAGTGTCAGTGAGTGGGGAAGGTAATGTAGGGATAAGACAGGAAGTCAGTACTAGGGGAGGTGGGTAATGCATTGCTGAGCAGTGTTAGTGAGTGGGGAGGTAATGTAGGGATAAGACAGGAAGTCAGTGCTAGGGGAGGTATGTAATACATTGCTGATCAGTGTCAGTGAGTGGGGAAGGTAATGTAGGGATAAGACAGGAAGTCAGTGCTAGGGGAGGTGGGTATTGCATTGCTGAGCAATGTCAGTGAGTGGGGGAGGTAATGTAGATATAAGACAGTAAGTCAGTGCTAGGGTAGGTGGGTAATGCATTGCTGAGCAGTGTCAGTGAGTGAGGGAGGTAATGTAGGGATATGACAAGAAGTCAGTGCTAAGGGAGGTGGGTAATGTATTGCTATGCAGTGTCAGTGAGTAGGGAGGTAATGCAGGGATAAGACATGATGTCAGTACTAGGGGAGGTGGGTAATGCATTTCTGAGCAGTGTCAGTGAGTGGGGGAGGAAATGTAGGGATAAAGACAGGAAGTCAGTGCTAGAGGAGGTGGGTAATGCATTGCTGAGCAGTGTCAGTGAGTGGGGGAGGAAATGTAGGGATAAAGACAGGAAGTCATTGCTAGAGGAGGTGGGTAATGCATTTCTGAGCAGTGTCAGTGAGTGGAGGAGTAATGTAGGGATAAGACAGGAAGTCAGTACTAGTGGAGTTGTGTAATGCATTGCTGAGCAGTGTCAGTGAGTGGGGGAGGAAATGAAGGGATAAAGACAGGAAGTCAGTACTAGGGGAGGTGAGTAATGCATTGCTGAGCAGTGTCAGTGAGTGAGGAGGTAATGTAGGGATAAGATAGGAAGTCAGTGCTAGGGGAGGTGCGTAATGCATTGCTGAGCAGTGTCAGTGAGTGAGGAGGTAATGTAGGGATAAGATAGGAAGTCAGTGCTAGGGGATGTTGGTAATGTATTTCTGAGCAGTGTCAGTGAGTGGGGGAGGTAATGTAGGGATAAGACAGGAAGTCAGTGCTAGGGGAGGTGGGTAATGCATTGCTGAGCAGTGTCAGTGAGTGGGGGAGGTAATGTAGGGATAAGATAGGAAGTCAGTACTAGGAGAGGTGGGTAATACATTGCTGAGCAGTATCAGTGAGTGGGGAGGTAATGTAGGGATAAGATAGGAAGTCAGTGCTAGGGGAGGTGGGTAATGCATTACTGAGCAGTGTCAGTGAGTAGGGTAGGTAATGTAGGGTTAAGACAGGAAGTCAGTAATAGGATAGGTGGGTAATGCATTACTGAGCAGTGTCAGTGAGTGGGGAGATAATGTAGGGATAAGATAGGAAGTCAGTGCTAGGGGAGGTGGGTAATGCATTGCTGAGCAGTGTCAGTGAGTGGGGGAGGTAATGTAGGGATAAGACAGGAAGTCAGTGCTAGGGGAGGTGGGTAATGCATTGCTGAGCAGTGTCAGTGAGAGGGGAGGTAATGTAGGGATAAGACAGGAAGTCAGTGCTAGGGGAGGTGGGTAATGCATTGCTGAGCAGTGTCAGGGAGTGGGGAGGTAATGTAGGGATAATACAGGAAGTCAGTGCTAGGGGAGGTGGGTAATGCATTGCTGAGCAGTGTCAGTGAGTGGGGGAAGTAATGTAGGGTTAAGCCAGGAAGTCAGTGCTAGGGGAGGTGGGTAATGCATTGCTGAGCAGTGTCAGTGAGTGGGGAGGTAATGTAGGGATAAGAAAGGAAGTCAGTGCTAGGGGAGGTGGGTAATGCATTGCTGAGCAGTGTCAGTGAGTGGGGAAGGTAATGTAGGGATAAGACAGGAAGTCAGTACTAGGGGAGGTGGGTAATGCATTGCTGAGCAGTGTTAGTGAGTGGGGAGGTAATGTAGGGATAAGACAGGAAGTCAGTGCTAGGGGAGGTATGTAATACATTGCTGATCAGTGTCAGTGAGTGGGGAAGGTAATGTAGGGATAAGACAGGAAGTCAGTGCTAGGGGAGGTGGGTATTGCATTGCTGAGCAATGTCAGTGAGTGGGGGAGGTAATGTAGATATAAGACAGTAAGTCAGTGCTAGGGTAGGTGGGTAATGCATTGCTGAGCAGTGTCAGTGAGTGAGGGAGGTAATGTAGGGATATGACAAGAAGTCAGTGCTAAGGGAGGTGGGTAATGTATTGCTATGCAGTGTCAGTGAGTAGGGAGGTAATGCAGGGATAAGACATGATGTCAGTACTAGGGGAGGTGGGTAATGCATTCGTGAGCAGTGTCAGTGTGTGGGGGAGGTAATGTAGGGATAAGACAGGAAGTCAGTGCTAGAGGAGATTGGCAATGCATTACTGAGCAGTGTCAGTGAGTGGGGAGGAAATGTAGGGATAAAGACAGGAAGTCAGTGCTAGAGGAGGTGGGTAATGCATTGCTGAGCAGTGTCAGCAAGTGGGGAGGTAATGTAGGGATAAGACAGGAAGTCCGTACTAGTGGAGTTGTGTAATGCATTTCTGAGCAGTGTCAGTGAGTGGGGGAGGAAATGTAGGGATAAAGACAGGAAGTCAGTGCTAGAGGAGGTGGGTAATGCATTGCTGAGCAGTGTCAGTGAGTGGGGGAGGAAATGTAGGGATAAAGACAGGAAGTCATTGCTAGAGGAGGTGGATAATGTATTACTGAGCAGTGTCAGCGAGTGGGGAGGTAATGTAGGGATAAGACAGGAAGTCAGTACTAGTGGAGTTGTGTAATGCTTTGCTGAGCAGTGTCAGTGAGTGGGGGAGGAAATGAAGGGATAAAGACAGGAAGTCAGTACTAGGGGAGGTGAGTAATGCATTGCTGAGCAGTGTCAGTGAGTGAGGAGGTAATGTAGGGATAAGATAGGAAGTCAGTGCTAGGGGAGGTGCGTAATGCATTGCTGAGCAGTGTCAGTGAGTGAGGAGGTAATGTAGGGATAAGATAGGAAGTCAGTGCTAGGGGATGTTGGTAATGTATTTCTGAGCAGTGTCAGTGAGTGGGGGAGGTAATGTAGGGATAAGACAGGAAGTCAGTGCTAGGGGAGGTGGGTAATGCATTGCTGAGCAGTGTCAGTGAGTGGGGGAGGTAATGTAGGGATAAGATAGGAAGTCAGTACTAGGAGAGGTGGGTAATACATTGCTGAGCAGTGTCAGTGAGTGGGGAGGTAATGTAGGGATAAGATAGGAAGTCAGTGCTAGGGGAGGTGGGTAATGCATTACTGAGCAGTGTCAGTGAGTAGGGTAGGTAATGTAGGTTTAAGACAGGAAGTCAGTAATAGGAGAGGTGGGTAATGCATTACTGAGCAGTGTCAGTGAGTGGGGAGATAATGTAGGGATAAGATAGGAAGTCAGTGCTAGGGGAGGTGGGTAATGCATTGCTGAGCAGTGTCAGTGAGTGGGGGAGGTAATGTAGGTTTAAGACAGGAAGTCAGTAATAGGAGAGGTGGGTAATGCATTACTGAGCAGTGTCAGTGAGTGGGGAGATAATGTAGGGATAAGATAGGAAGTCAGTGCTAGGGGAGGTGGGTAATGCATTGCTGAGCAGTGTCAGTGAGTGAGGGAGGTAATGTAGGGATATGACAAGAAGTCAGTGCTAAGGGAGGTGGGTAATGTATTGCTATGCAGTGTCAGTGAGTAGGGAGGTAATGCAGGGATAAGACATGATGTCAGTACTAGGGGAGGTGGGTAATGCATTCGTGAGCAGTGTCAGTGTGTGGGGGAGGTAATGTAGGGATAAGACAGGAAGTCAGTGCTAGAGGAGATTGGCAATGCATTACTGAGCAGTGTCAGTGAGTGGGGAGGAAATGTAGGGATAAAGACAGGAAGTCAGTGCTAGAGGAGGTGGGTAATGCATTGCTGAGCAGTGTCAGCGAGTGGGGAGGTAATGTAGGGATAAGACAGGAAGTCCGTACTAGTGGAGTTGTGTAATGCATTTCTGAGCAGTGTCAGTGAGTGGGGGAGGAAATGTAGGGATAAAGACAGGAAGTCAGTGCTAGAGGAGGTGGGTAATGCATTGCTGAGCAGTGTCAGTGAGTGGGGGAGGAAATGTAGGGATAAAGACAGGAAGTCATTGCTAGAGGAGGTGGATAATGTATTACTGAGCAGTGTCAGCGAGTGGGGAGGTAATGTAGGGATAAGACAGGAAGTCAGTACTAGTGGAGTTGTGTAATGCATTGCTGAGCAGTGTCAGTGAGTGGGGGAGGAAATGAAGGGATAAAGACAGGAAGTCAGTACTAGGGGAGGTGAGTAATGCATTGCTGAGCAGTGTCAGTGAGTGAGGAGGTAATGTAGGGATAAGATAGGAAGTCTGTGCTAGGGGAGGTGCGTAATGCATTGCTGAGCAGTGTCAGTGAGTGAGGAGGTAATGTAGGGATAAGATAGGAAGTCAGTGCTAGGGGATGTTGGTAATGTATTTCTGAGCAGTGTCAGTGAGTGGGGGAGGTAATGTAGGGATAAGACAGGAAGTCAGTGCTAGGGGAGGTGGGTAATGCATTGCTGAGCAGTGTCAGTGAGTGGGGGAGGTAATGTAGGGATAAGATAGGAAGTCAGTACTAGGAGAGGTGGGTAATACATTGCTGAGCAGTGTCAGTGAGTGGGGAGGTAATGTAGGGATAAGATAGGAAGTCAGTGCTAGGGGAGGTGGGTAATGCATTACTGAGCAGTGTCAGTGAGTAGGGTAGGTAATGTAGGTTTAAGACAGGAAGTCAGTAATAGGAGAGGTGGGTAATGCATTACTGAGCAGTGTCAGTGAGTGGGGAGATAATGTAGGGATAAGATAGGAAGTCAGTGCTAGGGGAGGTGGGTAATGCATTGCTGAGCAGTGTCAGTGAGTGGGGGAGGTAATGTAGGGATAAGACAGGAAGTCAGTGCTAGGGGAGGTGGGTAATGCATTGCTGAGCAGTGTCAGTGAGAGGGGAGGTAATGTAGGGATAAGACAGGAAGTCAGTGCTAGGGGAGGTGGGTAATGCATTGCTGAACAGTGTCAGGGAGTGGGGAGGTAATGTAGGGATAATACAGGAAGTCAGTGCTAGGGGAGGTGGGTAATGCATTGCTGAGCAGTGTCAGTGTTTGGGGAGGTAATGTAGGGATAAGACAGGAAGTCAGTACTAGGGGAAGTGGGTAATACATTGCTGAGCAGTGTCAGTGAGTGGGGGGAGGTAATGTAGGGATAAGACAGGAAGTCAGTGCTAGGGGAGGTGGGTAATACATTACTGAGCAGTATCAGTGAGTGGGGAGGTAATGTAGGGGTAAGACAGGAAGTCAGTGCTAGGGGAGGTGGGTAATGCATTGCTGAGCAGTGTCAGTGAATGAGGAGGTAATGTAGTGATAAGACAGGAAGTCAGTGATAGGGGAGGTGGGTAATGCATTGCTGAGCAGTGTCAGTGAGTGGGGGAGGTAATGTAGGAATAAGACAGGAAGTCAGTACTAGGGGAGGTGGGTAATACATTGCTGAGCAATGTCAGTGAGTGAGATGTAATGTAGGAATAAGACAGGAAGTCAGTGCTAGGGGAGGTTGGTAATACATTATTGAGCAGTGTCAGTGATTGGAGGAGGTAATGTAGGGATAAGACAGGAAGTCAGTGCTAGGGGAGGTGGGTAATGCATTGCTGAGCAGTGTCAGTGAGTGGGGAGGTAATGTAGGGGTAAGACAGGAAGTCAGTGCTAGGGGAGGTGGGTAATGCATTACTGAGCAGTGTCAGTGAGTGGGGAGGTAATGTAGGGATAAGACAGGAAGTCAGTGCTAGGGGAGGTGGGTAATGCATTACTGAGCAGTGTCAGTGAGTGGGGAGGTAATGTAGTGGTAATACAGGAAGTCAGTGCTAGGGGAGGTGGGTAATGTATTACTGAGCAGTGTCAGTGAGTGGGGAGGTAATGTAGGGATAAGACAGGAAGTCAGTGCTAGGGGAGGTGGGTAATACATTACTGAGCAGTGTCAGTGAGTGGGGAGGTAATGTAGTGGTAATACAGGAAGTCAGTGCTAGGGGAGGTGGGTAATGCATTACTGAGCAGTGTCAGTGAGTGGGGAGGTAATGTAGGAATAAGACAGGAAGTCAGTGCTAGGGGAGGTGGGTAATGCAGTGCTGAGCAGTGTCAGTGAGTGGGGAGGTAATGTAGGGATAATACAGGAAGTCCGTGCTGGGGGGGAGTAATGCATTGCTGAGCAGTGTCAGTGAGTGGGGGAGGTAATGTAGGGATAAGACAGGAAGTCAGTACTAGGGGAGGTGGGTAATGCATTACTGAGCAGTGTCAGTGAGTGGTGAGGTGATGTAGGGATAAGACAAGATGTCAGTACTAGGAGAGGTGGGTAATGCATTACTGTGCAGTGTCAGTGAGTGGGGAGGTAATGTAGGGATAAGACAGGAAGTCAGTGCTAGGAGAGGTGGGTAATGCATTGCTGAGCAGTGTCAGTGAGTGGGGATGTAATGTAAGGATAATACAGGAAGTTAGTGCTAGGGGAGGTGGGTAATACATTACTGAGCAGTGTCAGTGAGTGGGGAGGTAATGTAGGGATAAGACAGGAAGTCAGTACTAGGGGAGGTGGGTAATACATTACTGAGCAGTGTCATTGAGTGGGGAGGTAATGTAAGGATAATACAGAAAGTTAGTGCTAGGGGAGGTGGGTAATGCATTGCTGAGCAATGTCAGTGAGTGGGGAGGTAATATAGGGATAAGACAGGAAGTCAGTACTAGGAGAGGTGGGTAATGCATTACTGAGCAGTGTCAGTGAATGAGGAGGTACTGTAGGGATAAGACAGGAAGTCAGTGCTAGTGGAGGTGGGTAATGCATTACTGAGCAGTGTCAGTGAGTGGGGGAGGTAATGTAGGTATAAGACAGGAAGTCAGTGCTAGGGGAGGTGGGTAATGTATTACTGAACAGTGTCAGTGAGTGGGGGAGGTAATGTAGGGATAAGACAGGAAGTCAGTGCTAGGGGAGGTGGGTAATGCATTGCTGTGCAGTGTAAGTGAGTGTGGAAGGAAATCTAGGGATAAAGACAAGAAGTGCCAACGCAGCATTCCTTTAATATCATGATATATACCATCACCAGCTGTATGGTCTCATTTGGGTAATCATCGGGTGACCAATGTGACCTATATAATGTGTGTGCAGCTTCTGTCACATAGGCTACAGGACATAACTGCCGTGGTTATCAACTTCCTATGTAACCTTTATTTATAGCTTTTTTGCAATATAATTGCTGTCATTTGAATCATTATAACCGGTGCACTTATCTATAATTTGATAAGTTAATTGGTTACAAGTAGCACTTTGTACATCCTGTGTAGGGTGCGGAGACGGTTAGCGGGGACGTTATGATGACATTTAGAGGTCTTTCTTGGATGTGTCCCAACTATGTATACAGTCTTCTAGTGACCTTTATGGGCGGTGGTCTTGACTCCTTACTCTCCCATAGACACTGAGAACATCCTTAGCTAAGTATATCAATAACAATCAAATACTTGTAATATTGCTGTCTGTCTCTATGTTATTTACTTTGGGAGTCTAAAGAACAACTGTGACACCAGCGTTGTTTTTTGGAGATAGAGTTTTTATTTACGATGGTTCTATATGATAATTAAGCACTGAACTACACTGACAGACCTTCACTGCTTGAGATATAAGTATGAATATCTCCTGAAAGCTGCGTCTGCTGATCTGTTGGCCAACATTTTTGAAAATCTTCAAATAGGCAGCCTTAACCCTCCGAGTGCCACAGAGCCATGCAAAGCAATGTATTGCGTAGACCTCTGGATCTCAAAGGGTTAAATTCAAGCAGACAAATCCACTATAAGATTGGCAGCTCCTTGTGTAAGAAATGGTTTCACCCTAGGTATCCTATTAAACATCGCACACAAGATATTGTGTGTCTACACCGCGCGTTAAGCTTGTCACCAAGATCAAAAGGGCGGCATAAGAATCTCGCCTGAGATTCTCATGTCACGTCCTAAAAAGTCGCTTCAACCCAGTCCGCATTTAACCCATTCATTCCGTCATTTATGATGCCTCCAGAATCCTCCAGACACCAGCAACATTTAGCATTTTACCTCTCCAGCCTGTCCTCCTACTCCCTCCCCTACCTAAAGTTTCCTCTATCACCCTGTTCTGTCTCCCTTCAACACGCCTGTCTCTCCCCATCCTGTTCTCTTCCTCTCTCCGTTACCATCCACGCACATGCTGATGCCTGCATGCTGATTTGGTTGGCTGCGCTGGTGGTGGGGCGTGTGCTGTTACCGGCTGGTATTTTGAGAAGAGGCTGTGAGTAGTGATGAGCGAGCACCCCAATGCTCGGGTGTTCGGGTGCTCTGACCGAGCACCCCCTGAGGCTCGAGTGCTCGGCCGAGCACCCGAGCCCCATTGAAGTCAATGGGAGGACTCGAGCATTACACCAGGCACCCCCTGCTCTGATGAGGGGAGGGTGCCTGGTCCATAGGAAAAGGGCAGAAAAGGATGGAAACACCACAGAAATGGTTCAGGGACAGCATAGGGAGGATGTCTGGATGCATCTTGGACTCCAACATCGCTGCTGGGAACGATCTTTCGCCCGTAGTACGCCATTTTTACTGACTGACCATAAAACACACAAAAAGGAAAATAAAAACGACTTTAGGCGAAAAATTGTTACCAAACAATATTTGCTGTATATTTACTTGTATATCATCTGCAAATTCTCCCAAAAATTTCCTTGATTTTCGGAAGTGAGGCCATGATTAAGAGGGAAACGTGCGCAGAGGCAAATTCTCCCAAAAATTTCCTTGATTTTCTGAACTGGGGCCATGATTAAGAGGGAAACGTGCGCAGAGGCAAATTCTCCCCAAAATTTCCTTGATTTTCTGAACTGGGGCCATGATTAAGAGGGAAACGTGCGCTGAGCTGACCATCTAAAACATTATGGGTGAGGGTCTGCTGCAGAGCTGACCATCCTAAACATTATATGCGAAGGCCCGCTAGTGAGCTGACGCTATAAAACATTATATGCGAAGGCCCGCTAGTGAGCTGACGCTATAAAACATTATATGCGAAGGCCCGCTAGTGAGCTGACGCTATAAAACATTATATGAGAGGGCCCGCTAGAGAGCTGACCCAATAAAACATTATATGAGAAGGCCCGCTGGTGAGCTGACCTATATAAAAATTGTCAAACAGGGCCCGCTGGTGAGCTGGCCCTATATAAAAATTATATCACAGGGCCCGCTGGTGAGCTGGCCCTATATAAAAATTATAGCACAGGGCATATGGAAGAGGAGGAGGAGGATGAGAAGATTAAGAGTCAACCATATACCCGTTTTTTGGGTGGAAGGGGTGAATGGGAATACAGAGTATTCCCATCATTGTAAATAATATATGTAAAGTGAGTTTATGTTCCCCCGGGGCTTTCCTCCAGTGGAGTGGAGAAGTCAGGGGAAATCCAGGCCTTGTTCATTTTTATAAGTGTCAACCTATCAGCATTGTCGGTGGAAAGGCGGATACGCTTATCTGTTATGATGCCACCAGCAGCACTAAATACCCGCTCAGACAGAACGCTGGCGGCAGGGCAGGCCAGCACCTCCAAGGCGTAGAGTGCCAGTTCATACCACGTGTCCAGCTTGGACACCCAGTAGTTGTAAGGCACAGAGGGATCATTGAGGACGCTGACACGGTCTGCTACGTACTCCTTCACCATCTTCCAAAACTTTTCCCTCCTTGTGACACTAGGCTGCGCATCAGGGTGAGGGTGCTGGCGGGGTGTCATGAAGGTGTCCCACGCCTTGGAGAGTGTTGCCCTGCCTTTGTCGGAACTGCTGTGTGCTCCCCTTTTCTCCCCTTCTCGGTTGGCCAAGGTAGCACGTACTCTGCCGCCAGCGTTGTCAGATGGAAAATTTTGGAGCAATTTTTCAACAAGAACCTTCTGGTATTGTACCATTTTGCTTGTCCTCTCCACCGGAGGAATGAGAGATGAGAAATTCTCTTTGTAGCGGGGGTCCAGAAGGGTGAACACCCAGTAATCCGTGTTGTCTAAAATGCGTACAACGCGTGGGTCACGGGAAAGGCAGCCTAACATAAAGTCAGCCATGTGTGCCAGAGTACCAACAGGCAAGATTTCGCTGTCCTCACCAGGAGGATGACTCTCAATCTCCTCATCCTCTTCCTCCTCTTCTGCCCACCCACGCTGAAGAGATGGAACTAAAGTTCCATGGCTACCCTCTGTAGCGGAGGCAACCGTGTCTTCCTCCTCCTCCTCCTCCTCCTCCAATTGTCGCTGAGAAGACGAAGTGAGGGTACTCTGGCTATCACCTTGTGTAAGCTCTTCCTCCCGCATTTCCACCTCTTCCACATGCAAAGCGTCGGTTTTAATTGTGAGCAGCGAGCGTTTCAGTAGACACAGAAGTGGGATGGTTACACTGATAATAGCGTTATCGCCGCTCACCATCTGTGTCGATTCCTCAAAATTGCGTAAAACCTCGCAGAGGTCTGACATCCATTCCCACTCCTCACTTCTGATTACAGGAAGTTGAACGGAGAGGCGATGACCGTGTAACAGCTGGTACTCCACTACTGCCCTCTGCTGCTCACAAAGCCGGGCCAACATGTGGAAGGTGGAGTTCCAGCGTGTGCTCACGTCACACAGCAGCCGGTGAGCTGGCAATTGTAAGCGCTGCTGCAGCTTCAACAGGCCGGCCGAAGCTGTAGATGACTTACGGAAATGTGCACACACGCGGCGCACCTTGGTCAAGAGATCATGCACATTGGGGTAGGTTTTTAGAAATCGCTGAACCACTAAATTAAATACATGCGCTAGGCATGGTACGTGTGTGAGCTTGCCGAGCTCCAAAGCCGCCACCAAGTTACGCCCATTATCACACACAACCATGCCTGGTTGCAGGTTGAGTGGCGAGAGCCACTGCTCGGTCTGGTGACTAATCCCCTGCAACAGCTCTGAGGCCATGTGCTGTTTGTCCCCAAGGCAGATCAGCTTCAGCACGGCCTGTTGACGCTTCCCCACTGCAGTGCTACACTGCTTCCAGCTACTGGCTGATGGGGGAGTGGCGCTGCGTGTAGAGAATTCGGAGGTGGAAACGGAGGAGGAGGAGCCAATAACGTAGGTGCTGGCGGAAACCCTGATGGAGGTAGGGCCCGCAATCCTCGGCGTGGGTAGCACCCGTGCCATCCCAGGGTCCGAGTCGCTCCCAGCCTCCACGACATTCACCCAGTGTGCCGTCAGGGAAATGTAGCGTCCCTGGCCACAAGCACTTGTCCATGTGTCAGTCGTTAAGTGGACCTTCCCAGTAACTGCGTTGGTCAGGGCACGGGTGATGTTACGGGACACATGGTGGTGTAATGCGGGGATGGCACACCGGGAAAAGTAGTGGCGGCTGGGGACCGCGTACCGAGGGACAGCTGCTGCCATCAGGCTGCGGAAGGACTCAGTGTCCACAAGCCTAAATGGCAGCATTTCGATGGCCAGTAATTTGGAAAGGTGTGAGGTTAGTGCTATGGCCTGTGGGTGGGTGGCTGGGTATTTTCTCTTGCGCTCAAATGCCTGGGGTAACGACATTTGGACGCTGCGCTGGGACAGGGAAGTGGATGTGGTCGCTGATGGTGCTTCAGATGGTACAGGTGCAGGGCGGGAGGTATGCGGGCCTGCGCCTTCGACAGGCGATTGGCCGGCACCGAAAACAGGGGAAGAGGAGGCAGTGGTGTGGCCTGCAGACACAGATGGGCGATCCAGGCGTTCCTCCCACTTATTACGGTGCTTGGATGCCATGTGTCGGATCATGCTGGTGGTGGTGAGGTTTCTAGTGTTCATGCCTCGGCTCATTCTGGTGTGGCACAGGTTGCAAACTACAATTCTTTTATCGTCCGCACTTTCCTTAAAAAAATGCCATACCGCGGAACACCTACCCTTTGGCATGGTAGATTTACACAAGGGGGTGCTCCGTGGAACATTTGCGGGCCGGTTTGGTGCGGTCCGCCTTCTTTCTGTAGCCACACCACTGCCTCTTCCAGCCTGTTGCGGTGCTGCAGATGGCTCACCCTCAGGACTGCTGTCATCGCTCGGCTCTACACCTTCCCAGGTGGGGTCAGTCACCTCATCGTCCACCAAGTCCTCCTCCACTTCCTCACTCTGATCATCCTCCTCATGTCTTGATCCCACCACATACTCAGTCATTGACAACTGTATAACATTCTCCTCAACAAGGTCTTGAGACGGAAATAGTGGTTGATTTAATGGCAACTGTGTCTCATCATCATCATCATCATCCACTACTTCCTTTGACCTTAAATGCCGTTCACATCTGTCATCTTCTTGTGATTGGGTACCCTCTAGAGGTTGTGAATCAGGGCACAAAATGTCATGTTCCTCTGCAAGCGTGCTTGGAGAGAGGGTCAAATGAAGGATTGGTGATGAGACGAGCTCCTCACTATATCCCAGTATGGGATCACTTCTTTGACCAGACCGTGTATGGTGGGAGGAAGGATGATCAGAGTGAGGATTATGTTGACCAGACTCTTGGCTACTGAGAGTGGACTTGGTGGAAGACAGGGTGGTGCTTAACCGACTGGAAGCAGTATCAGCTGTCATCCAACCGACCACCTGTTCGCAGTGGTCGGACCTCGAGAGTGATGTCCTGCGACGCCCTGTAAAATTAGACATGAAGCTAGGTATGGTGGATGTCTTTCTTTCTTGTGCTCTGGCACCAGGCACAGTTTCTCCGCGTCCTGACCCGCGCCCTGAACTATCAGGATCACGTCCACTTCCCCGTCCCTTTTTACCCACCTTCTTCATCTTACACGGAATATGTGACTTTAATATTTGAGTTTGAAAACTTAACAGTATTTCTTCCTATTCTGCAACTGTGCAGAGTACACAGAATAGGCTGCTAAACTGCGGTGACACACACTGAATGGAATATGTGACTTTAATATTTGAGTTTGAAAACTTAACAGTATTTCTTCCTATTCTGCAACTGTGCAGAGTACACAGAATAGGCTGCTAAACTGCGGTGACACACACTGAATGGAATATGTGACTTTAATATTTGAGTTTGAAAACTTAACAGTATTTCTTCCTAGTCTGCAACTGTGCAGAGTACACAGAATAGGCTGCTAAACTGCGGTGACGAACACAGAATGGAATATGTGACTTTAATATTTGAGTTTGAAAACTTAACAGTATTTCTTCCTATTCTGCAACTGTGCAGAGTACACAGAATAGGCTGCTAAACTGCGGTGACGAACACAGAATGGAATATGTGACTTTAATATTTGAGTTTGAAAACTTAACAGTATTTCTTCCTATTCTGCAACTGTGTAGAGTACACAGAATAGGCTGCTAAACTGCGGTGACGAACACAGAATGGAATATGTGACTTTAATATTTGAGTTTGAAAACTTAACAGTATTTCTTCCTATTCTGCAACTGTGCAGAGTACACAGAATAGGCTGCTAAACTGCGGTGACACACACTGAATGGAATATGTGACTTTAATATTTGAGTTTGAAAACTTAACAGTATTTCTTCCTATTCTGCAACTGTGCAGAGTACACAGAATAGGCTGCTAAACTGCGGTGACACACACTGAATGGAATATGTGACTTTAATATTTTAGTTTGAAGACTTAACAGTATTTCTTCCTATTCTGCAACTCTGCACAGTACACAGAATGTGCTGCTACACTGCGGCGAAGCACACTGAATGGAATATGTGACTTTGATATTTTAGTTTGAAGACTTAACAGTATTTCTTCCTATTCTGCAACTCTGCACAGTACACAGAATGTGCTGCTACACTGCGGCGAAGCACACTGAATGGAATATGTGACTTTGATATTTTAGTTTGAAGACTTAACAGTATTTCTTCCTATTCTGCAACTCTGCACAGTACACAGAATGTACTGCTAAACTGCGGCGAAGCACACTGAATGGAATATGTGACTTTGATATTTTAGTTTGAAGACTTAACAGAATGTGCTCTAATCTGCAACTTTGCACACTAAACAGAATGTGCTCTAATCTGCAACTTTGCACACTAAACAGAATGTGCTCTAATCTGCAACTTTGCACACTAAACAGAATGTGCTCTAATCTGCAACTGTGCACACTAAACAGAATGTGCTCTAATCTGCAACTTTGCACACTAAACAGAGTATATATTTTTTTTTTTTTTTTTTCCCCCCACACAAAATAACCTGCTGCCCCCACACACAGTAGTCCTAAAAAGGACTTTTGGTTCTTTTTTTTCACAATTTTGCTTGTTTTCCTCCCTACACTGACTTTCCCTTCCTATCCTCAGCTCTCCCTGGCTAAGACTGAGCCGAACTCGATGGTCAGGTGCTATACAGCACCCGACCACGGGTTCTGGCCAGCCAATCAGTGTAATGCCAGCAGCCAACATGGCTGCTGGCATTACACCGATGTCAGAGCCTCCCTGCACGTTTATTGGCTGCGCAGCAGCCGCAAAACGTGCGGGGAGGAGACCCGAACATGGCGGGCGAGCACATGCGGTACTCGTACGAGTACCGCCATGTGCCGAGCAGAGCGATGCTCGAGCCGATCCGAGCATCGGCCGAGCATGCTCGCTCAACACTAGCTGTGAGGAGTAGTGGCTGGGGTGTCAGACTGGACATGGGGAACAAGGCTGGAGTGTCAGACATGAAGTGTTTTCACATTTGGGTTTAGACCTAATGTTAGGGGGATTGGAGAGTCCTCTTATTTCTTGCCGCTATCTATTTCTTGCTGTTCTCTATACTTTTCTGTATTTATATTTAATTTATATTTGTTATATGGATATTTTATGATGAGTTAGTGCTGTGAGCTCTCTTCTCTTTTTCTGGTGGTGTACATAGTTACATAGTAGATAATTACATAGTAGATAATTACATAGTAGATAAGGCTGAAAAAAGACATGCGTCCATCAAGTCCAGCCCATGCCAATAACACTCCTGTTGATCCAGAGGAAGGCAACAAAAAGCCCTCTGGAGCAATTTCCAGTGTAGGTGTGTGTGTGTGTGTGTGTGTGTGTGTGTGTGTGTGTGTCTGTGTGTGTGTGTGTGTGTGTGTGTGTGTGTGTGTGTGTGTGTGTGTCAAATAGTTCCCCGGATCAATATCCTATTTGCTTTGAAGCCATCTGTCATAACTGTCAGTATTGTTCTGTGCTAGATAGGCATCCATTGCTTTTTTGAATGCAGTTGCATTATCTGCAAGCACAACATTCCGAGGCAAAGAATTCCATAGCCTTACCGCCCTTACTGTAAAGAATCCCTGCCTGTGTTTTAGTCGAAAGCGCCTTTCCTCTGTTCTCAGCTCAGCTCTTTGCATAAATAATTAATTGGCGAGTTCTTTGTATTGACCTTGAATATATATGTAAATGATAATCATATCACCCCTTAGACGTCTCTTCTCTAATGTAAACAAACCCAGTTTGGCTAGTCTCTCTTTATAACTCAGATCCTCCAATCCCTTACACATATCTCCTTTCAGCTCACTTTAGCAGCTTCTCATTTTATCCAATTTAATCACAAATAAGGAAAAAAAACATATTATTACTTTATTTGTATTCACCATTCCTTTCCTTTTCTATGCCCCTTGGCCTTTAAGAACTAGGCTGTTTGGCCTGTTCCAATGAGTATACCCCCTGTTTGTTTGGTATCAACCATTCATCATATGACTTGTGGGGAAGGTTATAAATGGAACATGTTTTCCAAGTAATCACTTTATTAATGCCGGCTCATAAGGGTCCTGCACCAGGTAAGTCCTTTATTTTCAACTTTTTTATTTTATTGTATGTCTGTTGTTTTTAATTGCACTACATAGAGGCCTACTAATAGACGCATTTCAAAATAACATCTTTCATCAGTATTTTTAATTTTAATTTAATTTAAATAGTTTTTGTAGGTGTGTTAGAGTAGGACTTACCATAAAGTGAGATACCGTGACGTGGTTGGTAAGCTTACACACGGATTGGTCAATTTGTGGGACGAAACTCTCACTTATTTTATTGATATTTACTAAGGATTATTAAATATGCACATTACCAGGCACACATTATTCACAGCATGTAGAGGAGCACAGAATTGTTTGGTTGTAAGTTCACAGACTCCTTTCTCATTCCAAGGGCTATGCTAACATATGCGGGCTGGGTTGAAGCGACCTGACATGAGAATCTTGCGTTTTCATGCAGGGCAAGATTCTCATGTCTGCCTTTTGATCACAAAGACATTCTTAACTCGCCGTGTAGCCGCACAATGTTTCCTATGTGACATTCTAAAAGCGAATTTTCATCCTAAAGATGTTCTACAGGTGGGAAGGCCACAATGGAGAAAGAGAGGTGATGATGGACCCTGAGCAAAAAATCACGCGAGCAGGAACCTCCCCCTCATATAATTCCACTCATTAAAAATTGAACAAAATACCAATAAAAAGAAAATGAAATGTAACTGTTTCAAACAGTAATTCAAAGATAGATTTGTCACATTCACTTTCATTTTCAGAGCTATGTTCTGATTTAAAAATTTCAGAGAATCTAATTCAATGCCCCTAGCCACACCGATGTGCATTCTGTGCCTGCCAGTGGACAGAACTATTTGACTGGTGCTCTCTGATATTGCCTGGGGTGGAACATGAGACTCTGACATGTCATCTTGAAGCCGGATGATGGCAATTGGTTCTTGTTATTGGCCTGCCCTGAGCAGGTCCACTCTCTGCCAGACTGACACTGAAAATCTCAGGGTGACTTTCACGGGCAGCGATAGCAGTGATATTGAAAATACTATGGGACTGTGAGAGCACTCAGCTGTGTATGGTCTCGCTCATATTGCTGACCCAGATCAAACCAGCACAACCTGCCCCTGTGTATAATATATATCAGGACTAAGCATATTTTGCCTCTGTCATCAGTGGCTGGTAATGGTGCCTCTGCAAATCATGTTTTTTGCTCTCTTGTACATAATAAAAAAAATCTGTTTTCATATATCAGGCAAATCTTCTCTACATGAGAAAACACCCAGATGCACATTTAGGCTTAGAATGGGCCTCGTCAGTGAGAGGCAGCTGATCTTTCCAGGCACACAGAGAAAGGCCATTAGACAGGGGGTTTTAGTGTTTGTGTAAAAGCACATGTCATACGGAGAGGGTATGATTCCTCAATAAACACAGACACGCCTCTTACGGATAACAGGCCACAGCTTTATTGAAATACTTCCAAACACATAATTATTATCCTTATTTCAGATTAATACTAACCAATCATTAATTAACCATTAATCATTAACTGACCGTCCTTGCCAGTCCACCTGTCTTGAAACCAAGCATGGCCAAATTGCACGGTTTCATGCTAGAATACCAACATTCTTCAGCACTTACCGCTGATCCCATCATTCCTTCAGAACTTACAGCTGATCCCTCTATTCCTTCAGAACTTACAGCTGATCTCTCTATTCCTTCAGCACTTACAGCTGAACCCAACATTCCTCAGCACTTATAGCTGATCCCATCATTCCTTCAGAACTTACAGCTGATCCTTTTATTCCTTCAGCACTTACAGCTGAACCCAACATTCTTCAGTACTTACAGCTGATCCCATCATTCCTTCAGAACTTACAGCTCATCCCTCTATTCCTTCAGCACTTACAGCTGAACCCAATATTCCTCAACACTTATAGCTGATCCCTTCATTACTTCAGCACTTATAGCTGAACCCAACATTCTTCAGCACTTACAGTTGACTGCCAATGAATTACCCCACCGGGCACCTTAAGTTCAATGGGTAACGTCACCACCCACAACCTAAGCCCAAAGGGCTTGTGCCTGAGGATAAATCCATATAACTTTACCACATCATTTACAGATCTCTGAAAGCCAGGCAAGGCCTACCTTCCTGCTGTGAGACAAAAACAAACACCACAAACATGCCAAAATAGGGAGGGAGGGATGCCTCTCCTTGTCCTCTTCCTCCCAACTGCAATCCGTTTCCTGTACCACAACGGTATAACCCCTTTACATGCTCCTCCCCTAGCACACACTCTTCCAATCAGGGCCAACCTTCCCATGACATGCTTCCCCTCCCTGTACTCTTGGATCCAGTCCAGGGAATTCTTTGATTTCAGGTACAGAAATGTGATGGGTAGGATATAGTTGTGATATGTTCAGTTTTAGGTGGGGGGGAAGGAGATTCCAGGATGGCATAGTGTAAGGTTGGGAAATTATTTCAGGCCACATCTCTGGAGGTGCATAGTTTTACTGCAGCTCCAAACTGAGTAAAACATATTGCATTTTTGTGGTCGCATGTGTGTATATAAAATTCACAGAGCCTGCATCCATCCCGTCGTTCCACACTATTAGATTTAGACATTGTATCAAATGTGTGTTTTTATGGCAAATGTATCATTCTTCGTCGCAGAGAAAGACAGAATGGATAAGTTATCACTGCACTGCACAGCCCTACTGAATGTGCAAAGCTAGTCATACCCAAATGCCAGATTAAATCAGCCCACTGACTGGATCCAGCTTGTGGGCTGCATTTTGTCCACCACTGGTATAGCTGATACATCGCTGGCGAGAAGTAAAAGTAAAATTGATAAAAGGTCATATAAGGAACGTTTATTGGAGTATCATAACAGAGACGCATTACTGGCATGCAGAGGCGGTTGAGAGGCTGTGTAAAGACTGGGCTAGAATAAGAGACACAAAAGCAGTTGTACTACAACTACAGCTGTGGAGGACTACAAATACGATGGCTGCAGATTATGTGAATTGAGTCTCCCCGCCACTATCACCACCTCCTAGAGGCCCTCTGGTTGCCCAATTTTTGCTAAAAGAACTAACAGAACAAGAGAAGGAAAGGCCTATAAAATGTAGAATTTACAGGTGGGGCTATTTCATTTCTGGGATGAGATAAAGGAATATTTACCACTGATGTCTTTCATCATTTATCAGTTTACTGGGAAATAAAAATTGTATGTTTTTTAGTCAGCACGGCCAAGAAAACTCCTATGTGTAATAAAGATTATAGATAAGATAAAATGGAAAGTGCTCAGAACAATACACAACGTCCCAGCTGCCATGATGAGAAGCAGGCACGGAGCGAGCAGGGCAGAGAGGAAGAGGGGGTGTGAAGGGCAGAGACGGAGGGGAGGTGGTAATAGCAGGACACAGAGAGGGATCACAGAGAAAAAAGGGAGATTAGGGGGAGAACAGGCAAAGAGAGAGTGGGAGGAGTGCAGAGCTGAGAAAGAGAGATGATTAGCAGGGCAGAGGAAGAGGGGGGAGAGCTGGGCAGAGAGGGAGAGAGCTGGGCACAGAGGGAGAGAGCTGGGTAGAGAGGGAGAGAGCTTGGCACAGAGGGAGAGAGCTTGGCAGAGAGGGAGAAAGCTGGGTAGAGAGGGAGAGAGCCGGGCAGAGAGGGAGAGAGCTGGGTAGAGAGGGAGAGAGTCGGGCACAGAGGGAGAGAGCTGGGTAGAGAGGGAGAGAGTCGGGCAGAGAGGGAGAGAGCCGGGCAGAGAGGGAGAGAGGTGGGTAGAGAGGGAGAGAGACGGGCACAGAGGGAGAAAGCTGGGTAGAGAGGGAGAGAGCTGGGCAGAGAGGGAGAAAGCTGGGTAGAGAGGGAGAGAGCTGGGTAGAGAGGGAGAGAGCCGGACAGAGAGGGAGAGAGCTGGGTAGAGAGGGAGAGAGCTGGGTAGAGAGGGAGAGAGCCGGGCAGAGAGGGAGAGAGCCGGGCACAGAGGGAGAAAGCAGGGTAGAGAGAGAGAGAGCTGGGCAGAGAGGGAGAAAGCTGGGTAGAGAGGAAGAGAGTCGGGCAGAGAGGGAGAGAGCCGGGCAGAGAGGGAGAGAGCCGGGCACAGAGGGAGAGAGCTGGGCAGAGAGGGAGAGAGCTGGGTAGAGAGAGAGAGAGCTGGGCAGAGAGGGAGAAAGCTGGGTAGAGAGGAAGAGAGCTGGGCACAGAGGGAGAGAGCTGGGCTAAGAAGGAGAGAGCTGGGTAGAGAGGGAGAGAGCTGGGTAGAGAGGGAGAGAGCCGGGCAGAGAGGGAGAGAGCTGGGTAGAGAGGGAGAGAGCTGGGCAGAGAGGGAGAGAGCTGGGTAGAGAGGAAGAGAGCTGGGTAGAGAGGGAGAGAGCTGGGTAGAGAGGGAGAGAGCCGGGCAGAGAGGGAGAGAGCCGGGCACAGAGGGAGAGAGCTGGGCAGAGAGGGAGAAAGCAGGGTAGAGAGGGAGAGAGCTGGGCAGAGAGGGAGAAAGCTGGGTAGAGAGGAAGAGAGTCGGGCAGAGAGGGAGAGAGCCGGGCAGAGAGGGAGAGAGCCGGGCACAGAGGGAGAGAGCTGGGCAGAGAGGGAGAGAGCTGGGTAGAGAGGGAGAGAGCTGGGTAGAGAGGGAGAGAGCCGGGCAGAGAGGGAGAGAGCCGGGCACAGAGGGAGAAAGCAGGGTAGAGAGAGAGAGAGCTGGGCAGAGAGGGAGAAAGCTGGGTAGAGAGGAAGAGAGTCGGGCAGAGAGGGAGAGAGCCGGGCAGAGAGGGAGAGAGCCGGGCACAGAGGGAGAGAGCTGGGCAGAGAGGGAGAGAGCTGGGTAGAGAGAGAGAGAGCTGGGCAGAGAGGGAGAAAGCTGGGTAGAGAGGAAGAGAGCTGGGCACAGAGGGAGAGAGCTGGGCTAAGAAGGAGAGAGCTGGGTAGAGAGGGAGAGAGCTGGGTAGAGAGGGAGAGAGCCGGGCAGAGAGGGAGAGAGCTGGGTAGAGAGGGAGAGAGCCGGGCAGAGAGGGAGAGAGCCGGGTAGAGAGGAAGAGAGCTGGGTAGAGAGGGAGAGAGCTGGGTAGAGAGGGAGAGAGCTGGGCAGAGAGGGAGAGAGCTGGGCAGAGAGGGAGAGAGCTGGGCAGAGAGGGAGAGAGCTGGGTAGAGAGGGAGAGAGCTGGGCAGAGAGGGAGAGAGCTGGGCAGAGAGGGAGAGAGCTGGGTAGAGAGGGAGAGAGCTGGGTAGAGAGGGAGAGAGCCGGGCAGAGAGGGAGAGAGCTGGGCAGAGAGGGAGAGAGCTGGGTAGAGAGGGAGAGAGCTGGGCAGAGAGGGAGAGAGCTGGGCAGAGAGGAAGAGAGCCAGGCAGAGAGGGAGAGAGCCGGGTAGAGAGGGAGAGAGCCAGGCAGAGAGGGAGAGAGCCGGGCAGAGAGAGAGAGAGCCGGGTAGAGAGGGAGAGAGCCGGGCAGAGAGGGAGAGAGCTGGGCAGAGAGGAAGAGAGCCGGGCAGAGAGGGAGAGAGCCGGGCAGAGAGGGAGAGAGCCGGGCACAGAGGGAGAGAGCTGGGCAGAGAGGGAGAAAGCTGGGTAGAGAGAGAGAGAGCTGGGTAGAGAGGGAGAGAGACGGGCAGAGAGGGAGAAAGCTGGGTAGAGAGGGAGAGAGCTGGGCAGAGAGGGAGAAAGCTGGGTAGAGAGGGAGAGAGCTGGGTAGAGAGGAAGAGAGCCGGGCAGAGAGGGAGAGAGCTGGGCAGAGAGGGAGAAAGCTGGGTAGAGAGAGAGAGAGCTGGGTAGAGAGGGAGAGAGACGGGCAGAGAGGGAGAAAGCTGGGTAGAGAGGGAGAGAGCTGGGCAGAGAGGGAGAGAGCTGGGTAGAGAGGGAGAGAGCTGGTCAGAGAGGGAGAGAGCTGGTCAGAGAGGGAGAGTAGAGTAATGACAGAAGTGCAGGACAGAGAGATCAGAGAAAGACATGAAGAGCAAGGTAGAGGAGAATATTATGGCTATGGGGGAGAGCAGAACAAAAAAGGAGACTGTGACAGCAGAGTAGAGAGGGAGGGGTGAGCCAGACAGATACATCTGGGGAGAGAAGGGTAGAGAGAGAGAGGAGGTGAGAAGGTCAGAGACAGAGTGGTGGAGAGCAGGGCAGAGAGGGAATGGGGGAGGGGGAGATCAGGGCAAAAGGGAAAAGAGAAAAGCAAAACAGAGAGGGAGGGAGGACAGGACAGAGAAATGATATTGAGCAGGACAGAGACAGTGAGAAAGTGTGAAAAGGGCAGAGACAGATGGAGCGCAGGACAGAAACAGGATGGGGGAAGAGCAGGGCAGAGACAAGGACAGAGATGGAGCAGTAGAAAGCAGGGCAGAGACAGACAGATGAAGAGAAGAGCTGGGGTTGAGAGCTGGAGAGCAAGGCTGAGTGGGAGAAAATGGTAGAAATGGAAAATGTAGAGCAGAGAAGGAGAAGGGGAGTGTGGAGAGTGAGGTGCAAACCAGGGTCAAATGGAAATGATGGATCAAGGTAGAGGGTGGTGGAAAGGGGAGAGCAAGAAACAAAGATGAAGGACAGGACATAGAGGGAGAGGAGAAGTGCAGGATAGAGAAAGGCAGGGGGGAAACAGGACACAGAGGGAGAGGGAACAGCAGAGCAGGTAAGGGCAGAACAAAAAAGAGGAAATCAAGTGTAGGACATAGAGGGAGAGGACAGAGGTGGAGAACAGGACAGAGAGGGAGAGAAGGGCAGTGAAGGACAGGCAGCACACAGGAAGACAGCAGGACAGAGAAAGACAGCAGGACAGAGGGAGACGGCAGGACAGAGGAAGATGGCAGGACAGATAGTGAGAGAAGGGCAGTGAAGGACAAGCAGGACAGAGGAAGACAGCAGGACAGAGGAAGACAGCAGGACAGAGGAAGATGGCAGGACAGAGAGTGAAAGAAGGCCAGTGAAGGACAAGCAGGACAGAGGAAGATAGCAGGACAGAGGAAGACAGCAGGACAGAGGAAGATAGCAGGACAGAGGAAGATGGCAGGACAGAGAGTGAAAGAAGGCCAGTGAAGGACAAGCAGGACAGAGGAAGATAGCAGGACAGAGGAAGACAGCAGGACAGAGGAAGATAGCAGGACAGAGGAAGATCGCAGGACAGAGAGTGAAAGAAGGCCAGTGAAGGACAAGCAGGACAGAGGAAGATGGCAGGACAGAGGAAGATGGCAGGACAGAGAGTGAGAGAAGGGCAGTGAAGGACAAGCAGGACAGAGGAAGACAGCAGGACAGAGGAAGATGGCAGGACAGAGAGTGAAAGAAGGCCAGTGAAGGACAAGCAGGACAGAGGAAGATAGCAGGACAGAGGAAGACAGCAGGACAGAGGAAGATAGCAGGACAGAGGAAGATCGCAGGACAGAGAGTGAAAGAAGGCCAGTGAAGGACAAGCAGGACAGAGGAAGATGGCAGGACAGAGGAAGATGGCAGGACAGAGGAAGATGGCAGGACAGA
>CM074721.1:561484480-561519297 GCA_037306005.1 Rhinophrynus dorsalis
TGCCAGTTCATACCACGTGTCCAGCTTGGACACCCAGTAGTTGTAAGGCACAGAGGGATCATTGAGGACGCTGACACGGTCTGCTACGTACTCCTTCACCATCTTCCAAAACTTTTCCCTCCTTGTGACACTAGGCTGCGCATCAGGGTGAGGGTGTTGGCGGGGTGTCATGAAGGTGTCCCACGCCTTGGAGAGTGTTGCCCTGCCTTTCTCGGAACTGCTGTGTGCTCCCCTTTTCTCCCCTTCTCGGTTGGCCAAGGTAGCACGTACTCTGCCGCCAGCGTTGTCAGATGGAAAATTTTGGAGCAATTTTTCAACAAGAACCTTCTGGTATTGCACCATTTTGCTTGTCCTCTCCACCGGAGGAATGAGAGATGAGAAATTCTCTTTGTAGCGGGGGTCCAGAAGGGTGAACACCCAGTAATCCGTGTTGTCTAAAATGCGTACAACGCGTGGGTCACGGGAAAGGCAGCCCAACATAAAGTCAGCCATGTGTGCCAGAGTACCAACAGTCAAGATTTCGCTGTCCTCACCAGGAGGATGACTCTCAATATCCTCATCCTCTTCCTCCTCTTCTGCCCACCCACGCTGAAGAGATGGAACTAAAGTTCCATGGCTACCCTCTGTAGCGGAGGCAACCGTGTCTTCCTCCTCCTCCTCCTCCTCCTCCTCCGCCTCCTCCAATTGTCGCTGAGAAGACGAAGTGAGGGTGCTCTGGCTATCACCTTGTGTAAGCTCTTCCTCCCCCATTTCCACCTCTTCCACATGCAAAGCGTCGGTTTTAATTGTGAGCAGCGAGCGTTTCAGTAGACACAGAAGTGGGATGGTTACACTGATAATAGCGTTATCGCCGCTCACCATCTGTGTCGATTCCTCAAAATTGCGTAAAACCTCGCAGAGGTCTGACATCCATTCCCACTCCTCACTTCTGATTACAGGAAGTTGAACGGAGAGGCGACGACCGTGTAACAGCTGGTACTCCACTACTGCCCTCTGCTGCTCACAAAGCCGGGCCAACATGTGGAAGGTGGAGTTCCAGCGCGTGCTCACGTCACACAGCAGCCGGTGAGCTGGCAATTGTAAGCGCTGCTGCAGCTTCAACAGGCCGGCCGAAGCTGTAGATGACTTACGGAAATGTGCACACACGCGGCGCACCTTGGTCAAGAGATCATGCACATTGGGGTAGGTTTTTAGAAATCGCTGCACCACTAAATTAAATACATGCGCTAGGCATGGTACGTGTGTGAGCTTGCCGAGCTCCAAAGCCGCCACCAAGTTACGCCCATTATCACACACAACCATGCCTGGTTGCAGGTTGAGTGGCGAGAGCCACTGCTCGGTCTGGTGACTAATCCCCTGCAACAGCTCTGAGGCCGTGTGCTGTTTGTCCCCAAGGCAGATCAGCTTCAGCACGGCCTGTTGACGCTTCCCCACTGCAGTGCTACACTGCTTCCAGCTACTGGCTGATGGGGGAGTGGCGCTGCGTGTAGAGAATTCGGAGGTGGAAACGGAGGAGGAGGAGCCAATAACGTAGGTGCTGGCGGAAACCCTGATGGAGGTAGGGCCCGCAATCCTCGGCGTGGGTAGCACCCGTGCCATCCCAGGGTCCGAGTCGCTCCCAGCCTCCACGACATTCACCCAGTGTGCCGTCAGGGAAATGTAGCGTCCCTGGCCACAAGCACTTGTCCATGTGTCAGTCGTTAAGTGGACCTTCCCAGTAACTGCGTTGGTCAGGGCACGGGTGATGTTACGGGACACATGGTGGTGTAATGCGGGGATGGCACACCGGGAAAAGTAGTGGCGGCTGGGGACCGCGTACCGAGGGACAGCTGCTGCCATCAGGCTGCGGAAGGACTCAGTGTCCACAAGCCTAAATGGCAGCATTTCGATGGCCAGTAATTTGGAAAGGTGTGAGGTTAGTGCTATGGCCTGTGGGTGGGTGGCTGGGTATTTTCTCTTGCGCTCAAATGCCTGGGGTAACGACATTTGGACGCTGTGCTGGGACAGGGAAGTGGATGTGGTCGCTGATGGTGCTTCAGATGGTACAGGTGCAGGGCGGGAGGTATGCGGGCCTGCGCCTTCGACAGGCGATTGGCCGGCACCGAAAACAGGGGAAGAGGAGGCAGTGGTGTGGCCTGCAGACACAGATGGGCGATCCAGGCGTTCCTCCCACTTACTACGGTGCTTGGATGCCATGTGTCGGATCATGCTGGTGGTGGTGAGGTTTTCTAGTGTTCATGCCTCGGCTCATTCTGGTGTGGCACAGGTTGCAAACTACAATTCTTTTGTCGTCCGCACTTTCCTTAAAAAAACGCCATACCGCGGAACACCTACCCTTTGGCAAGGGAGATTTACGCAAGGGGGTGCTCCGTGGAACATTTGCGGGCCGGTTTGGTGCGGTCCGCCTTGTTTCTGTAGCCACACCACTGCCTCTTCCAGCCTGTTGCAGTGCTGCAGATGGCTCACCCTCAGGACTGCTGTCATCGCTCGGCTCTACACCTTCCCAGGTGGGGTCAGTCACCTCATCGTCCACCAAGTCCTCCTCCACTTCCTCACTCTGATCATCCTCCTCATGTCTTGATCCCACCACATACTCAGTCATTGACAACTGTATAACATTCTCCTCAACAAGGTCTTGAGACGGAAATAGTGGTTGATTTAATGGCAACTGTGTCTCATCATCATCATCATCATCCACTACTTCCTTTGACCTTAAATGCCGTTCACATCTGTCATCTTCATGTGATTGGGTACCCTCTAGAGGTTGTGAATCAGGGCACAAGATGTCATGTTCCTCTGCAAGCGTGCTTGGAGAGAGGGTCAAATGAAGACGAGCTCCTCACTATATCCCAGTGTGGGATCACTTCTTTGACCAGACCGTGTATGGTGGGAGGAAGGATGATCAGAGTGAGGATTATGTTGACCAGACTCTTGGCTACTGAGAGTGGACTTGGTGGAAGACAGGGTGGTGCTTAACCGACTGGAAGCAGTATCAGCTGTCATCCAACCGACCACCTGTTCGCAGTGGTCGGACCTCGAGAGTGATGTCCTGCGACGCCCTGTAAAATGAGACATGAAGCTAGGTATGGTGGATGTCTTTCTTTCTTGTGCTCTGGCACCAGGCACAGTTTCCCCGCGTCCTGACCCGCACCCTGAACTATCAGGATCACGTCCACTTCCCCGTCCCTTTTTACCCGCCTTCTTCATCTTACACGGAATATGTGACTTTAATATTTGAGTTTGAAAACTTAACAGTATTTCTTCCTATTCTGCAACTCTGCAGAATACACAGAATAGGCTGCTAAACGGCGGTGACACACACTGAATGGAATATGTGACTTTAATATTTGAGTTTGAAAACTTAACAGTATTTCTTCCTATTCTGCAACTGTGCAGAGTACACAGAATAGGCTGCTAAACGGCGGTGACACACACTGAATGGAATATGTGACTTTAATATTTGAGTTTGAAAACTTAACAGTATTTCTTCCTATTCTGCAACTCTGCAGAGTACACAGAATAGGCTGCTAAACGGCGGTGACACACACTGAATGGAATATGTGACTTTAATATTTGAGATTGAAAACTTAACAGTATTTCTTCCTATTCTGCAACTCTGCAGAGTAC
The DNA here is from genome assembly GCA_037306005.1 of Rhinophrynus dorsalis. NCBI lineage: Eukaryota > Metazoa > Chordata > Amphibia > Anura > Rhinophrynidae > Rhinophrynus > Rhinophrynus dorsalis. Next base: position 561,488,108 of record CM074721.1, read on the forward strand.
ACAGAATAGGCTGCTAAACGGCGGTGACACACACTGAATGGAATATGTGACTTTAATATTTGAGTTTGAAAACTTAACAGTATTTCTTCCTATTCTGCAACTCTGCAGAGTACACAGAATAGGCTGCTAAACGGCGGTGACACACACTGAATGGAATATGTGACTTTAATATTTGAGTTTGAAAACTTAACAGTATTTCTTCCTATTCTGCAACTCTGCAGAGTACACAGAATAGGCTGCTAAACGGCGGTGACACACACTGAATGGAATATGTGACTTTAATATTTGAGTTTGAAAACTTAACAGTATTTCTTCCTATTCTGCAACTCTGCAGAGTACACAGAATAGGCTGCTAAACGGCGGTGACACACACTGAATGGAATATGTGACTTTAATATTTGAGTTTGAAAACTTAACAGTATTTCTTCCTATTCTGCAACTGTGCAGAGTACACAGAATAGGCTGCTAAACGGCGGTGACACACACTGAATGGAATATGTGACTTTAATATTTGAGTTTGAAAACTTAACAGTATTTCTTCCTATTCTGCAACTCTGCAGAGTACACAGAATAGGCTGCTAAACGGCGGTGACACACACTGAATGGAATATGTGACTTTAATATTTGAGTTTGAAAACTTAACAGTATTTCTTCCTATTCTGCAACTCTGCAGAGTACACAGAATAGGCTGCTAAACGGCGGGTGACACACACTGAATGGAATATGTGACTTTAATATTTGAGTTTGAAAACTTAACAGTATTTCTTCCTATTCTGCAACTCTGCACAGTACACAGAATAGGCTGCTAAACGGCGGTGACACACACTGAATGGAATATGTGACTTTAATATTTGAGTTTGAAAACTTAACAGTATTTCTTCCTATTCTGCAACTCTGCACAGTACACAGAATGTGCTGCTAAACTGCGGCGAAGCACACTGAATGGAATATGTGACTTTGATATTTTAGTTTGAAGACTTAACAGTATTTCTTCCTATTCTGCAACTCTGCACAGTACACAGAATGTGCTGCTAAACTGCGGCGAAGCAAACTGAATGGAATATGTGACTTTGATATTTTAGTTTGAAGACTTAACAGTATTTCTTCCTATTCTGCAACTCTGCACAGTACACAGAATGTGCTGCTAAACTGCGGCGAAGCACACTGAATGGAATATGTGACTTTGATATTTTAGTTTGAAGACTTAACAGTATTTCTTCCTATTCTGCAACTCTGCACAGTACACAGAATGTGCTGCTAAACTGCGGCGAAGCAAACTGAATGGAATATGTGACTTTGATATTTTAGTTTGAAGACTTAACAGTATTTCTTCCTATTCTGCAACTCTGCACAGTACACAGAATGTGCTGCTAAACTGCGGCGACGCACACTGAATGGAATATGTGACTTTGATATTTTAGTTTGAAGACTTAACAGAATGTGCTCTAATCTGCAACTTTGCACACTAAACAGAATGTGCTCTAATCTGCAACTTTGCACACTAAACAGAATGTGCTCTAATCTGCAACTTTGCACACTAAACAGAATGTGCTCTAATCTGCAACTGTGCACACTAAACAGAATGTGCTCTAATCTGCAACTTTGCACACTAAACAGAATATATTTTTTTTTTTTTTTTTCCCCCCACACAAAATAACCTTCTGCCCCCACACACAGTAGTCCTAAAAAGGACTTTTGGTTCTTTTTTTTTAACAATTTTGCTTTTTTTCCTCCCTACACTGACTTTCCCTTCCTATCCTCAGCTCTCCCTGGCTAAGACTGAGCCGAACTCGCTGGTCAGGTGCTATACAGCACCCGATCACGGGTTCTGGCCAGCCAATCAGTGTAATGCCAGCAGCCAACATGGCTGCTGGCATTACACCGATGTCAGAGCCTCCCTGCACGTTTATTGGCTGCGCAGCAGCCGCAAAACGTGCGGGGAGGAGACCCGAACATGGCGGGCGAGCACATGCGGTACTCGTACGAGTACCGCCATGTGCCGAGCAGAGCGATGCTCGAGCCGATCCGAGCATCGGCCGAGCATGCTCGCTCAACACTACTATCTATCTATCTATGTATCTATGTATCTATCTATCTATCTATCTATCTATCTATCTATCTATCTCATATCTATCTATCTATCTATCTATCTATCTATCTATCTATCTATCTATCTATATCTCATATATATCTATGTATCTATGTATCTATATATCTCATATCTATCTATCTATGTATGTATCTATCTATCTATCTATCTATCTATCTATCTATCTATCTATTTATCTATCTCATATCTATCTATCTATCTATCTATATATCTATCTCATATCTATCTATCTATCTATCTATCTATCTATCTATCTATATATCTATCTCATATCTATCTCATATCTATCTATCTATCTATCTATCTATCTATCTATCTATCTATCTATCTATCTATCCACACATATATAAACATTTTATATATAGTTGTACATTGCATATAAGTATAAAGAAGCAGTTAATTTTAAGGATTTTAGACTGATAGAAGATAAGTAGCTGGCACGTATTATGAAGTGAAGTAAAATGAACCCTTTGAGTGCCAGAGAGGTCCGCAAAGCAATGCGTTGTGTACCACTCTGGCACTCAAAGGGTTAAAGGTACAGATCATAGACTCACCTAATCCCATCCATCCTGGGCTGACCTGATTGAGTTACACAGCTTTAGAGATGCCTTATGCACAAAATTTAACCCCATCCCAACAACTGACTTACCAGGTACGTCCTGCAAAAACTGTCACTTAGTGATATAGGACGTACCTGGTAAGTCCTGGAAGTCCGGGTCTCCGTTCGGGGACTCCGAATAATTTCGAAAAAAAAAAAAAGTTAGCCAGGTGTTAAGGAGACAGCTGCGTATTCACGTGGCTGTCACTAAGGGGTTAAACAAACTGGCTCCGCTGGTAATCACACTGCATAAAGGCAAATGTGGAATACCTGCACATAGCAAACAAAACTAGTAAAAGCTCAATATTTTACAGATGACCTGAACAGTAACATATCAAAAACAGCCGACTTTTAGAAGGTTATTAAAAATATCTACGACCCCCGTAATCATTCTCACCCATCAACCATAAAAATAGGCAAAGAAACGATACAGCGCCCCACAGCAATAACCAATGCATTCAACATCTACTTTGTTGGATGTGCCACCACCCTGACAATCCCCTTAAGGACCATTGGCGTACCAGGACCATCACGGCGGTCCAGCACTTAAAGACCAGTGATGGTCCTGGTACGTCATGGAGTTCAGGGCTCCTGTCGCGGATGCAAGCTGCTCCGGAAGCCCTGAACCAGAATTGCAAAAAAAAAAAAGCGCCTTGGTCCTCAAGTGCCGGCCTCACGAGCGTGCGCCAGTCCTTAAGGGGTCAAACAAAACAAATTCTGAAGTAGATCACCTAAAACCTGATCCACGATATCAATGAATTTAATTTATGTCAGTAAATGATAGTAAAATATATGACCAGCTCCTTAACCCAAAAATAAAATTGCAATATCGGAATGACTGACTACCAACAGTGCTATTAAAGCTCAGTGCCATCCTATTACATCCATAATTAATGCCTCCCTGTCATCCAGGGAGTCTGGAAAATGGCTAGAGTTGTGCCTACCCACAAAAGAGGGAATAAATATCTAGTATCAAATTACAGACATATATCGCTACTCACCACATGAGCAATAATCCTAGAGAAATGTGTCCACGTGCAACTGTATAAATCTTACCGGCTCACCAGTTTTTTCACCCCAACTCAGTCTGGCTATTGTTCATCTCACTGACCAGTCAATGCCCTCCAAAAAAAAAACTCAGTGATGCCAGACGGGCATGGAAAATGGTGAGCTCATTGCTGTTATTTCCCCACATTATGCAAAGGTCTTTGATACAGAAGACCATAATATTCTGATAAGTAAACTCCAAAGTTCAGGATTAGGTAATCATTCTCTAAACTGGTTCCGATCCTATTTATCAGACAGAATGCAATATGTGCTGACAATACTTCTTCCCTGCTCAATGTTACAAGTGGGATTCACCAAGTCTCAAAACTTAGCCCTCTTCTATATTCTCGATTTATAAATGATCTACCCATGATTTGCAAATCATCTTCTGTACACATGTATGCGGGTGACACCATAATATATACCAAAAAAAACTCAAACATATCACAACTTGAAGCCATATTACAACACGATTTCTCTGAAGGTGAAAGATGGACAGCAAAGAACAAACTGTTCTTAAACACAGACAGAATGGTCTCAATGGGGTTTGGTACAAACCACAAACCTACATAATCCCTGCAATACCCACATATCCATTGTAATAGAGTCTAATTGTAAATTGTCCCTGGTGGAGTACTACAAATATCTTTGTATGTGGCTTGACCCCAACCTCACTTTTGGTCTTCATATTGATACATTAACAGCCAAACTTTATCACCAAATAGGTGCTCTGTTTACAAACAAATACAGTTTAAGTCCTCTTGTAAGAAAATGTATTGCTCACCAGATGTTAATGCCAGTCATAGACTATGGGGATGTAGTACATGCTCCAGCACCAAAAATCCATTTAGGTGAACTTGACAATGTATAGCTCATTATGAGACTTTATACTCCAATGTAATTACATTGCCCATCACTGAGAAACGTTTAAAGAACTAAAGTGGCTAACACTCAAATCGAGTTGTGCTCTTCATGTTTCTTGCCTAGTCTATAACCTCTTTGATGGAAAGCTACCACAATACCTGAGCAGTATGTTCACTCTAAATCTCCATACTAACTATAACCTCTACTCCAAAGCCAGCAACTCACTGACCATTCCACACTACCTGAGCAGTATGATCACTCGAGATCTCCATACTAACTATAACCTCCACTACTAACAACTCACTGACTATACCACACTACCTGAGCAGTATGATCACTCCAGATCTAAATACTAACTATAACTTCCACTACTAACAACTCACTGACTATTCCATACTACCTGAGCAGTATGATCACTCCAGATCTCCATACTAACTATAACATCCACTACTAACAACTCACTGACTATTCCACACTACCTGAGCAGTATGATCACTCCAGATCTCAATACTAACTATAACCTCCACTACTAACAACTCACTGACTATTCCACACTACCTGAGCAGTATGATCACTCCAGATCTCAATACTAACTATAACTTCCACTACTAACAACTCACTGACTATTCCATACTACCTGAGCAGTATGATCACTCAGATCTCCATACTAACTATAACCTCCACTACTAACAACTCACTGACTATTCCACACTACCTGAGCAGTATGATCACTCCAGATCTCAATACTAACTATAACTTCCACTACTAACAACTCACTGACTATTCCACACTACCTGAGCAGTATGATAACTCCAGATCTCAATACTAACTATAACCTCCACTACTAACAACTCACTGACTATTCCACACTACCTGAGCAGTATGATCACTCCAGATCTCAATACTAACTATAACTTCCACTACTAACAACTCACTGACTATTCCACACTACCTGAGCAGTATGATCACTCCAGATCTCCATACTAACTATAACATCCACTACTAACAACTCACTGACTATTCCACACTACCTGAGCAGTATGATCACTCCAGATCTCCATACTAACTATAACCTCCACTCCACTGATAACAACTTACTGACTATTTCACACTACCTGAGTAGTATGATCACTCCAGATCTCCATACTAACTATAACCTCCACTACTAACAACTCACTGACTATTCCACACTACCTGAGCAGTATGATCACTCCAAATCTCCATACTAACTATAACCTCCACTCCACTGATAACAACTCACTGACTATACCACACTTCCTGAGCAGTATGATCACTCCAGATCTCCATACTAACTATAACCTCCACTGCACTGCTAACTCACTGACTATTCCGCACTACCTGAGCAGTATGATTACTCCAGATCTCCATTCTAACTATAACCTCCACTGCACTGCTAAGAACTCACTGACTATTCCACACTACCTGAGCAATATGATCACTCCAGATCTCCATACTAACTATAACCTCCACTGCTAACAGCTCACTGACTATTCCACACTACCTGAGCAGTATGATCACTCCAGATCTCCATGCTAACTATAACCTCCACTACTAACAACTCACTGACTATTCCACACTACCTGAGTAGTATGATCACTCCAGATCTCCATACTAACTATAACCTCCACTACTAACAACTCACTGACTATTCCACACTACCTGAGCAGTATGATCACTCCAAATCTCCATACTAACTATAACCTCACTCCACTGATAACAACTCACTGACTATACCACACTACCTGAGCAGTATGATCACTCCAGATCTCCATACTAACTATAACCTCCACTGCACTGCTAACTCACTGACTATTCCGCACTACCTGAGCAGTATGATTACTCCAGATCTCCATTCTAACTATAACCTCCACTGCACTGCTAACAACTCACTGACTATTCCACACTACCTGAGCAATATGATCACTCCAGATCTCCATACTAACTATAACCTCCACTGCTAACAGCTCACTGACTATTCCACACTACCTGAGCAGTATGATCACTACAGATCTCCATGCTAACTATAACCTCTCCTGCTAACAGCTCACTGACTATTCCACACTACCTGAGCAGTATGATCACTCCAGATCTCCATACTAACTATAACCTCCACTGCTAACAACTCACTGACTATTCCACACTACCTGAGCAGAATGATCACTCCAGATCTCCACACTAACTATAACCTCCACTACTAACAACTCACTGACTATTCCACACTACCTGAGCAGTATGATCACTCCAGATCTCCATACTAACTATAACCTCCACTACTCACAACTCACTGACTATTCCACACTACCTGAGCAGTATGATCACTCCAGATCTCCATGCTAACTATAACCTCCACTGCACTTCTAACGACTCACTGACTATTCCACACTACCTGAGCAGTATGATCACTCCAGATCTCAATACTAACTATAACCTCCACTACTAACAACTCACTGACTATTCCACACTACCTGAGCAGTATGATCACTCCAGATCTCCATACTAACTATAACCTCCACTACTAACAACTCACTGACTACTCCACACTACCTGAGCAGTATGATCACTCCAGATCTCCATACTAACTATAACCTCCACTCCACTGCTAACAACTCACTGACTATTCCACACTACCTGAGCAGTATGATCGCTACAGATCTCCATACTAACTATAACCTCCACTACTAACAACTCACTGACTATTCCACATTAACTGAGCAGTATGATCACTGCATATCTCCATACTAACTATAAACTCCACTACTAACAACTCACTGACTATTCCACACTACCTGAGCAGTATGATCACTCCAGATCTCCATACTAACTATAACCTCCACTGATAACAACTCACTGACTATTCCACATTACCTGAGCAGTATGATCACTGCATATCTCCATACTAACTATAACCTCCACTGATAACAACTCACTGACTATTCCACACAACCTAAGCAGTATGATCACTGCAGATCTCCATACTAACTATAACCTCCACTACTAACAACTCACTGACTATTCCACACTACCTGAGCAGTATGATCACTCCAGATCTTCATGCTAACTATAACCTCCACTGCACTACTAACGACTCACTGACTATTCCACACTACCTGAGCAGTATGATCACTCCAGATCTCCATACTAACTATAACCTCCACTACTAACAACTCACTGACTATTCCACACTACCTGGGCAGTATGATCACTCCAGATCTCCATACTAACTATAACATCCACTACTAACAACTCACTGACTATTCCACACTACCTGAGCAGTATGATCACTCCAGATCTCCATATTAACTATAACCTCCACTCCACTGCTAACAACTCACTGACTATTCCACACTACCTGAGCAGTATGATCACTCCAGATCTCCATACTAACTATAACCTCCACTCCACTGCTAACAACTCACTGACTATTCCACACTACCTGAGCAGTATGATCACTCCAGATCTCCATACTAACTATAACCTCCACTACTAACAACTCACTGACTATTCCACACTACCTGAGCAGTATGATCACTCCAGATCTCCATACTAACTATAACCTCCACTACTAACAACTCACTGACTATTCCACACTACCTGAGCAGTATGATCACCCCAGATCTCCATACTAACTATAACCTCCACTCCACTGCTAACAACTCACTGACTATTCCACACTACCTGAGCAGTATGATCGCTACAGATCTCCATACTAACTATAACCTCCACTACTAACAACTCACTGACTATTCCACATTACCTGAGCAGTATGATCACTGCATATCTCCATACTAACTATAAACTCCACTACTAACAACTCACTGACTATTCCACACTACCTGAGCAGTATGATCACTCCAGATCTCCATACTAACTATAACCTCCACTGCTAACAACTCACTGACTATTCCACATTACCTGAGCAGTATGATTACTGCATATCTCCATACTAACTATAACCTCCACTGATAACAACTCACTGACTATTCCACACTACCTAAGCAGTATGATCACTGCAGATCTCCATACTAACTATAACCTCCACTACTAACAACTCACTGACTATTCCACACTACCTGAGCAGTATGATCACTCCAGATCTTCATGCTAACTATAACCTCCACTGCACTACTAACGACTCACTGACTATTCCACACTACCTGAGCAGTATGATCACTCCAGATCTTCATACTAACTATAACCTCCACTACTAACAACTCACTGACTATTCCACACTACCTGGGCAGTATGATCACTCCAGATCTCCATACTAACTATAACATCCACTACTAACAACTCACTGACTATTCCACACTACCTGAGCAGTATGATCACTCCAGATCTCCATACTAACTATAACCTCCACTCCACTGCTAACAACTCACTGACTATTCCACACTACCTGAGCAGTATGATCACTCCAGATCTCCATACTAAATATAACCTCCACTCCACTGCTAACAACTCATTGCCTATTCCACACTACCTGAGCAGTATGATCGCTACAGGTCTCCATACTAACTATAACCTCCACTACTAACAACTCACTGACTATTCCACATTACCTGAGCAGTATGATCACTGCATATCTCCATACTAACTATAACCTCCACTGCTAACAACTCACTGACTATTCCACACTACCTGAGCAGTATGATCACTCCAGATCTCCATACTAACTATAACCTCCACTACTAACACCTCACTGACGATTCCACACTACCTGAGCAGTATGATCACTCCAGAATTCCATACTAACTATAACCTCCACTACTAACAACTCGCTGACTATTCCACACTACCTGATCAGTATGATCACTCCAGATCTCCATACTAACTATAACCTCCACTGCTAACAACTCACTGACTATTCCACATTACCTGAGCAGTATGATCACTGCATATCTCCATACTAACTATAACCTCCACTACTAACAACTCACTGACTATTCCACACTACCTGAGCAGTATGATCACTCCAGATCTCCATGCTAACTATAACCTCCACTGCACTACTAACGACTCACTGACTATTCAACACTACCTGAGCAGTATGATCACTCCAGATCTCCATACTAACTATAACCTCCACTACTAACAACTCACTGACTATTCCACACTACCTGGGCAGTATGATCACTCCAGATCTCCATACTAACTATAACATCCACTTCTAACAACTCACTGACTATTCCACACTACCTGAGCAGTATGATCACTCCAGATCTCCAAACTAACTATAACCTCCACTCCACTGCTAACAACTCACTGACTATTCCACACTACCTGAGCAGTATGATCACTCCAGATCTCCATACTAACTATAACCTCCACTCCACTGCTAACAACTCACTGACTATTCCACACTACCTGAGCAGTATGATCGCTACAGATCTCCATACTAACTATAACCTCCACTACTATCAACTCACTGACTATTCCACATTAGCTGAGCAGTATGATCACTCCAGATCTCCATACTAACTATAACCTCCACTGATAACAACTCACTGACTATTCCACACTACCTAAGCAGTATGATCACTGCAGATCTCCATACTAACTATAACCTCCACTACTAACAACTCACTGACTATTCCACACTACCTGAGCAGTATGATCACTCCAGATCTCCATGCTAACTATAACCTTCACTGCACTACTAACGACTCACTGACTATTCAACACTACCTGAGCAGTATGATCACTCCAGATCTCCATACTAACTATAACCTCCACTACTAACAACTCACTGACTATTCCACACTACCTGGGCAGTATGATCACTCCAGATCTCCATACTAACTATAACATCCACTACTAACAACTCACTGACTATTCCACACTACCTGAGCAGTATGATCACTCCAGATCTCCATACTAACTATAACCTCCACTCCACTGCTAACAACTCACTGACTATTCCACACTACATGAGCAGTATGATCACTCCAGATCTCCATACTAACTATAACCTCCACTCCACTGCTAACAACTCACTGACTATTCCACACTACCTGAGCAGTATGATCGCTACAGATCTCCATACTAACTATAACCTCCACTACTATCAACTCACTGACTATTACACATTAGCTGAGCAGTATGATCACTGCATATCTCCATACTAACTATAACCTCCACTGATAACAACTCACTGACTATTCCACACTACCTAAGCAGTATGATCACTGCAGATCTCCGTACTAACTATAACCTCCACTACTAACAACTCACTGACTATTCCACACTACCTGAGCAGTATGATCACTCCAGATTTCCATGCTAACTATAACCTCCACTGCACTACTAACGACTCACTGACTATTCCACACTACCTGAGCAGTATGATCACTCCAGATCTCCATACTAACTATAACCTCCACTACTAACACCTCACTGACTATTCCACACTACCTGAGCAGTATGATCACTCCAGATCTCCATACTAACTATAACCTCCACTACTAACAACTCGCTGACTATTCCACATTACCTGAGCAGTATGATCACTGCATATCTCCATACTAACTATAACCTCCACTACTAACAACTCACTGACTATTCCACACTACCTGAGCAGTATGATCACTCCAGATCTCCATGCTAACTATAACCTCCACTGCACTACTAACGACTCACTGACTATTCAACACTACCTGAGCAGTATGATCACTCCAGATCTCCATACTAACTATAACCTCCACTACTAACAACTCACTGACTATTCCACACTACCTGGGCAGTATGATCACTCCAGATCTCCATACTAACTATAACATCCACTACTAACAACTCACTGACTATTCCACAGTACCTGAGCAGTATGATCACTCCAGATCTCCATACTAACTATAACCTCCACTCCACTGCTAACAACTCACTGACTATTCCACACTACCTGAGCAGTATGATCACTCCAGATCTCCATACTAACTATAACCTCCACTCCACTGCTAACAACTCACTGACTATTCCACACTACCTGAGCAGTATGATCGCTACAGATCTCCATACTAACTATAACCTCCACTACTATCAACTCACTGACTATTCCACATTAGCTGAGCAGTATGATCACTCTAGATCTCCATACTAACTATAACCTCCACTGATAACAACTCACTGACTATTCCACACTACCTAAGCAGTATGATCACTGCAGATCTCCATACTAACTATAACCTCCACTACTAACAACTCACTGACTATTCCACACTACCTGAGCAGTATGATCACTCCAGATCTCCATGCTAACTATAACCTTCACTGCACTACTAACGACTCACTGACTATTCAACACTACCTGAGCAGTATGATCACTCCAGATCTCCATACTAACTATAACCTCCACTACTAACAACTCACTGACTATTCCACACTACCTGGGCAGTATGATCACTCCAGATCTCCATACTAACTATAACATCCACTACTAACAACTCACTGACTATTCCACACTACCTGAGCAGTATGATCACTCCAGATCTCCATACTAACTATAACCTCCACTCCACTGCTAACAACTCACTGACTATTCCACACTACCTGAGCAGTATGATCACTCCAGATCTCCATACTAACTATAACCTCCACTCCACTGCTAACAACTCACTGACTATTCCACACTACCTGAGCAGTATGATCGCTACAGATCTCCATACTAACTATAACCTCCACTACTATCAACTCACTGACTATTCCACATTAGCTGAGCAGTATGATCACTGCATATCTCCATACTAACTATAACCTCCACTGATAACAACTCACTGACTATTCCACACTACCTAAGCAGTATGATCACTGCAGATCTCAATACTAACTATAACCTCCACTACTAACAACTCACTGACTATTCCACACTACCTGAGCAGTATGATCACTCCAGATCTCCATGCTAACTATAACCTCCACTGCACTACTAACGACTCACTGACTATTCCACACTACCTGAGCAGTATGATCACTCCAGATCTCCATACTAACTATAACCTCAACTACTAACAACTCATTGACTATTCCACACTACCTGGGCAGTATGATCACTCCAGATCTCCATACTAACTATAACATCCACTACTAACAACTCACTGACTATTCCACACTACCTGAGCAGTATGATCACTCCAGATCTCCATACTAACTATAACCTCCACTCCACTGCTAACAACTCACTGACTATTCCACACTACCTGAGCAGTATGATCACTCCAGATCTCCATACTAACTATAACCTACACTCCACTGCTAACAACTCACTGACTATTCCACACTACCTGAGCAGTATGATCGCTACAGATCTCCATACTAACTATAACCTCCACTACTATCAACTCACTGACTATTCCACATTACCTGAGCAGTATTATCACTGCATATCTCCATACTAACTAGAACCTCCACTGATAACAACTCACTGACTATTCCACACTACCTAAGCAGTATGATCACTGCAGATCTCCATACTAACTATAACCTCCACTACTAACAACTCACTGACTATTCCACACTACTTGAGCAGTATGATCACTCCAGATCTCCATGCTAACTATAACCTCCACTGCACTACTAACGACTCACTGACTATTCCACACTACCTGAGCAGTATGATGACACCAGATCTCCATACTAACTATAACCTCCACTGCTAACAACTCACTGACTATTCCACACTACCTGAGCAGTATGATCACTGCAGATCTCCATACTAACTATAACCTCCACTCCACTGCTAACAACTCACTGACTATTCCACACTACCTGAGAGTATGATCGCTACAGATCTCCATACTAACTATAACCTCCACTACTAACAACTCACTGACAATTCCACATTACCTGAGCAGTATGATCACTGCATATCTCCATACTAACTATAACCTCCACTACTAACAACTCACTGACTATTCCACACTATCTGAGCAGTATGATCACTCCAGATCTCCATACTAACTATAACCTCCACTACTAACAACTCACTGACTATTTCACACTACCTTGGCAGTATGATCACTCCAGATCTCCATACTAACTATAACATCCACTACTAACAACTCACTGACTATTCCACACTACCTGAGCAGTATGATCACTCCAGATCTCCATACTAACTATAACCTCCACTCCACTGCTAACAACTCACTGACTATTCCACACTACCTGAGCAGTATGATCGCTACAGATCTCCATACTAACTATAACCTCCACTACTAACAACTCACTGACTATTCCACATTACCTGAGCAGTATGATCACTGCATATCTCCATACTAACTATAACCTCCACTACTAACAACTCACTGACTATTCCACACTACCTGAGCAGTATGATCACTCCAGATCTCCATACTAACTATAACCTCCACTGCTAACAACTCACTGACTATTCCACATTACCTGAGCAGTATGATCACTGCATATCTCCATACTAACTATAACCTCCACTGATAACAACTCACTGACTATTCCACACTACCTAAGCAGTATGATCACTGCAGATCTCCATACTAACTATAACCTCCACTACTAACAACTCAACTGACTATTCCACACTACCTGAGCAGTATGATCACTCCAGATCTTCATACTAACTATAACCTCCACTGCTAACAACTCACTGACTATTCCACACTACCTCAGCAGTATGATCACTCCAGATCTCCATACTAACTATAACCTCCACTGCTAACAACTCACTGACTATTCCACACTACCTGAGCAGTATGATCACTCCAGATCTCCATACTAACTATAACCTCCACTACTAACAACTCACTGACTATTCCACACTACCTGAGCAGTATGATCACTCCAGATCTCTATACTAACTATAACCTCCACTGCAATACTAACAACTCACTGACTATTACACAGTACCTGATCAGTATGATCACTCCAGATCTCCATACTAACTATATCCTCCACTCCACTGCTAACAACTCACTGACTATTCCACACTACCTGAGCAGTATGATCATTCCAGATCTCCATACTAACTATATCCTCCACTCCACTGCTAACAACTCACTGACTATTCCACACTAACTGAGTAGTATGATCACTACAGATCTCCATACTAACTATAACCTCCACTACTAACAACTCACTGACTATTCCACATTACCTGAGCAGTATGATCACTGCATATCTCCATACTAACTATAACCTCCACTACTAACAACTCACTGACTATTCCACACTACCTGAGCAGTATGATCACTCCAGATCTCCATACTAACTATAACCTCCACTGCTAACAACTCACTGACTATTCCACATTACCTGAGCAGTATGATCACTGCATATCTCCATACTAACTATAACCTCTACTGATAACAACTCACTGACTATTCCAAACTACCTAAGCAGTATGATCACTGCAGATCTCCATACTAACTATAACCTCCACTACTAACAACTCACTGACTATTCCACACTACCTGAGCAGTATGATCACTCCAGATCTTCATACTAACTATAACCTCCACTGCTAACAACTCACTGACTATTCCACACTACCTGAGCAGTATGATCACTCCAGATCTCCATACTAACTATAACCTCCACTGCTAACAACTCACTGACTATTCCACACTACCTGAGCAGTATGATCACTCCAGATCTCCATACTAACTATAACCTCCACTACTAACAACTCACTGACTATTCCACACTACCTGAGCAGTATGATCACTCCAGATCTCTATACTAACTATAACCTCCACTGCAATACTAACAACTCACTGACTATTCCACAGTACCTGATCAGTATGATCACTCCACATCTCCATACTAACTATATCCTCCACTCCACTGCTAACAACTCACTGACTATTCCACACTACCTGAGCAGTATGATCACTCCAGATCTCCATACTAACTATATCCTCCACTCCACTGCTAACAACTCACTGACTATTCCACACTAACTGAGTAGTATGATCACTACAGATCTCCATACTAACTATAACCTCCACTACTAACAACTCACTGACTATTCCACATTACCTGAGCAGTATGATCACTGCATATCTCCATACTAACTATAACCTCCACTACTAACAACTCACTGACTATTCCACACTACCTGAGCAGTATGATCACTCCAGATCTCCATACTAACTATAACCTCCACTGCTAACAACTCACTGACTATTCCACATTACCTGAGCAGTATGATCACTGCATATCTCCATACTAACTATAACCTCCACTAATAACAACTCACTGACTATTCCAAACTACCTAAGCAGTATGATCACTGCAGATCTCCATACTAACTATAACCTCCACTACTAACAACTCACTGACTATTCCACACTACCTGAGCAGTATGATCACTCCAGATCTTCATACTAACTATAACCTCCACTGCTAACAACTCACTGACTATTCCACACTACCTGAGCAGTATGATCACTCCAGATCTCCATACTAACTATAACCTCCACTGCTAACAACTCACTGACTATTCCACACTACCTGAGCAGTATGATCACTCCAGATCTCCATACTAACTATAACCTCCACTACTAACAACTCACTGACTATTCCACACTACCTAAGCAGTATGATCAGTCCAGATCTCCATACTAACTATAACCTCCACTACTAACAAGTCACTGACTATTCCACACTACCTGAGCAGTATGATCACTCCAGATCATCATACTAACTATAACCTCCACTGCTAACAACTCACTGACTATTCCACACTACCTAAGCAGTATGATTACTGCAGATCTCCATACTAACTATAACCTCCACTACTAACAACTCACTGACTATTCCACATTACCTGAGCAGTATGATCACTGCATATCTCCATGCTAACTATAACCTCCACTACTAACAACTCACTGACTATTCCACACTACCTGAGCAGTATGATCACTCCAGATCTCCATACTAACTATAACCTCCACTGCTAACAACTCACTGACTATTCCACAGTACCTGAGCAGTATGATTACTGCAGATCTCCATACTAACTATAACCTCCACTACTAACAACTCACTGACTATTCCACACTACCTGAGCAGTATGATCACTCCAGATCTTCATACTAACTATAACCTCCACTACTAACAACTCACTGACTATTCCACACTACCTGAGCAGTATGATCACTACAGATCTCCATACTAACTATAACCTCCACTACTAACAACTCACTGACTATTCCACACTACCTGAGCAGTATGATCACTCCAGATCTCCATACTAACTATAACCTCCACTGCTAACAACTCACTGACTATTCCACACTACCTGAGCAGTATGATCACTCCAGATTTCCATACTAACTATAACCTCCACTGCTAACAACTCACTGACTATTCCACACTACCTGAACAGTATGATCACTCCAGATCTCCATACTAACTATAACCTCCTCTACTAACAACTCACTGACTATTCCACACTACCTGAGCAGTATAATCACTTCAGATCTCCATACTAACTATAACCTCCACCCCTAACAACTCATTGACTATTCCACACTACCTGAGCAGTATGATCACTCCAGATCTCCATACTAACTATAACCTCCACTGCTAACAACTCACTGACTATTCCACACTACCTGAGCAGTATGATTACTGCAGATCTCCATACTAACTATAACCTCCACTACTAACAACTCACTGACTATTCCACACTACCTGAGCAGTATGATCACTCCAGATCTTCATACTAACTATAACCTCCACTACTAACAACTCACTGACTATTCCACACTACCTGAGCAGTATGATCACTCCAGATCTCCATACTAACTATAACCTCCACTACTAACAACTCACTGACTATTCCACACTACCTGAGCAGTATGATCACTACAGATCTCCATACTAACTATAACCTCCACTGCTAACAACTCACTGACTATTCCACACTACCTGAGCAGTATGATCACTCCAGATCTCCATACTAACTATGACCTCCACTGCTAACAACTCACTGACTATTCCACACTACCTGAGCAGTCATACATCATCCTTAAACCAAAGCTGTTTGGACGGTTATGCTGGAAGCAGCCCCTGGTTTCATATTCTTATCATTCTTAAACGGCCCCTCCACACCATAGCAAAACTCCAACCGGTGATATAATGCAAATGTCTTAGGTATTGCCCTTGTCAACCTGCCATCCAATTGATCATTTTCCAATCTCCTTATACCATTTTGCCATCGGAGCAGGCCAGGCAGTGACAAGGTAACGGAGCTCACTCCTCCAGGCTCGAGTGCTTAGCCCGCTGCCTTCAGTCCCCACGGCCGGCCGATGTTACACCCTCCAGCTCCAAGCTCTGGGACGCGACAGCCACAGCGCATCACCCCGTTTGGCTTGAGCGCTTAGCCCACTGCCTCCAGCCCCCACAGCCGGACGATATTCCGCCCTCTGCCTCCAGGCCCTGGGACAAAGCAGTCGCGGCTCGTAAGCCCGTCTAAAACAGCGTGTCCCAGATAGCACTCGGCATTAGTGATGAGCGAGCACCCCAATGCTCGGGTGTTCGGGTGCTCTGACCGAGCACCCCCGGAGGCTCGAGTGCTCGGCCGAGCACCGAGCCCCATTGAAGTCAAAGGGAGGACTCAAGCATTACACCAGGCACCCCCTGCTCTGATGAGGGGAGGGTGCCTGGTCCATAGGAAAAGGGCAGAAAATGATGGAAACACCACAGAAATGGTTCAGGGACAGCATAGGGAGGATGCCTGGATGCATCTTGGACTCCAACATCGCTGTTGGGAACGATGTTTCGCCCGTAGTACGCCATTTTTACAGACTGACCGTAAAACACACAAAAAGGCAGATAAAAACGACTTTAGGCGAAAAATTGTTACCAAACAGTATTTGCTGTATATTTACTTGTATATCATCTGCAAATTCTCCCAAAAATGTCCTCGATTTTTCTGAACTGAGGCCATGATTAAGAGGGAAACGTGCGCAGAGGCAAATTCTCCCAAAAATTTCCTTGATTTTTCTGAACTGAGGCCATGATTAAGAGGGAAACGTGCGCAGAGGCAAATTCTCCCAAAAATTTCCTCGATTTTTCTGAACTGAGGACATGATTAAGAGGGAAACGTGCGCAAAGGCAAATTCTCCCAAAAATTTCCTCGATTTTTCTGAACTGGGGCCATGATTAAGAGGGAAACGTGCGCTGAGCCGACCATCCAAAACATTATGGGTGAGGGTCTGCTGCGGAGCTGACCATCCTAAACATTATATGCGAAGGCCCGCTAGTGAGCTGACGCTATAAAACATTATATGATAGGGCCCGCTAGAGAGCTGACCCAATAAAACATTATATGAGAAGGCCCACTGGTGAGCTGACCTATACAAAAATTGTCAAACAGGGCCCGCTGGTGAGCTGGCCCTATATAAAAATTATATCACAGGGCATATGGAAGAGGAGGAGGAGGATGAGAAGATTAAGAGTCAACCATATACCCGTTTTTTGGGTGGAAGGGGTGAATGGGAATACAGAGTATTCCCATCATTGCAAATAACATATATAAAGTCACTTTATGTTCCTCCGGGGCTTTCCTCCAGTGGAGTGGAGAAGTCAGGGGAAATCCAGGCCTTGTTCATTTTTATAAGTGTCAACCTATCAGCATTTTCGGTAGAAAGGCGGATATGCTTATCTGTTATGATGCCACCAGCAGCACTAAATACCCGCTCAGACAGAACGCTGGCGGCAGGGCAGGCCAGCACCTCCAAGGCGTAGAGTGCCAGTTCATACCACGTGTCCAGCTTGGACACCCAGTAGTTGTAAGGCACAGAGGGATCAGTGAGGACGCTGACACGGTCTGCTACGTACTCCTTCACCATCTTCCAAAACTTTTCCCTCCTTGTGACACTAGGCTGCGCATCAGGGTGAGGGTGCTGGCGGGGTGTCATGAAGGTGTCCCACGCCTTGGAGAGTGTTGCCCTGCCTTTGTCGGAACTGCTGTGTGCTCCCCTTTTCTCCCCTTCTCGGTTGGCCAAGGTAGCACGTACTCTGCCGCCAGCGTTGTCAGATGGAAAATTTTGGAGCAATTTTTCAACAAGAACCTTCTGGTATTGCACCATTTTGCTTGTCCTCTCCACCGGAGGAATGAGAGATGAGAAATTCTCTTTGTAGCGGGGGTCCAGAAGGGTGAACACCCAGTAATCCGTGTTGTCTAAAATGCGTATAACGCGTGGGTCACGGGAAAGGCAGCCTAACATAAAGTCAGCCATGTGTGCCAGAGTACCAACAGTCAAGATTTCGCTGTCCTCACCAGGAGGATGGCTCTCAATCTCCTCATCCTCTTCCTCCTCTTCTGCCCACCCACGCTGAAGAGATGGAACTAAAGTTCCATGGCTACCCTCTGTAGCGGAGGCAACCGTGTCTTCCTCCTCCTCCTCCTCCTCCTCCTCCGCCTCCTCCAATTGTCGCTGAGAAGACGAAGTGAGGGAACTCTGGCTACACCTTGTGTAAGCTCTTCCTCCCGCATTTCCACCTCTTCCACATGCAAAGCGTCAGTTTTAATTGTGAGCAGCGAGCGTTTCATTAGACACAGAAGTGGGATGGTTACACTGATAATAGCGTTATCGCCGCTCACCATCTGTGTCGATTCCTCAAAATTGCATAAAACCTCACAGAGGTCTGACATCCATTCCCACTCCTCACTTCTGATTACAGGAAGTTGAACGGAGAGGCGACGACCGTGTAACAGCTGGTACTCCACTACTGCCCTCTGCTGCTCACAAAGCCGGGCCAACATGTGGAAGGTGGAGTTCCAGCGCGTGCTCACGTCACACAGCAGCCGGTGAGCTGGCAATTGTAAGCGCTGCTGCAGCTTCAACAGGCCGGCTGAAGCTGTAGATGACTTACGGAAATGTGCACACACGCGGCGCACCTTGGTCAAGAGATCATGCAAATTGGGGTAAGTTTTTAGAAATCGCTGAACCACTAAATTAAATACATGCGCTAGGCATGGTACGTGTGTGAGCTTGCCGAGCTCCAAAGCCGCCACCAAGTTACACCCATTATCACACACAACCATGCCTGGTTGCAGGTTGAGTGGCGAGAGTCACTGCTCGGTCTTGTGACTAATCCCCTGCAACAGCTCTGAGGCCGTGTGCTGTTTGTCCCCAAGGCAGATCAGCTTCAGCACGGCCTGTTGACGCTTCCCCACTGCAGTGCTACACTGCTTCCAGCTACCGGCTGATGGGTGAGTGGCGCTGCGCGCAGAGAATTCGGAGGTGGAAACGGAGGAGGAGGAGCCAATAACGTAGGTGCTGGCGGAAACCCTGATGGAGGTAGGGCCCGCAATCCTCGGCGTGGGTAGCACCTGTGCCATCCCAGGGTCCGAGTCGCTCCCAGCCTCCACGACATTCACCCAGTGTGCCGTCAGGGAAATGTAGCGTCCCTGGCCACAAGCACTTGTCCATGTGTCAGTCGTTAAGTGGACCTTCCCAGTAACTGCATTGGTCAGGGCACGGGTGATGTTACGGGACACATGGTGGTGTAATGCGGGGATGGCACACCGGGAAAAGTAGTGGCGGCTGGGGACCGCGTACCGAGGGACAGCTGCTGCCATCAGGCTGCGGAAGGACTCAGTCTCCACAAGCCTAAATGGCAGCATTTCGATGGCCAGTAATTTGGAAAGGTGTGAGGTTAGTGCTATGGCCTGTGGGTGGGTGGCTGGGTATTTTCGCTTGCGCTCAAATGCCTGGGGTAACGACATTTGGACGCTGTGCTGGGACAGGGAAGTGGATGTGGTCGCTGATGGTGCTTCAGATGGTACAGGTGCAGGGCAGGAGGTATGCGGGCCTGCGCCTTCGACAGGCGATTGGCCGGCACCGAAAACAGGGGAAGAGGAGGCAGTGGTGTGGCCTTCAGACACAGATTGGCGATCCAGGCGTTCCTCCCACTTATTACGGTGCTTGGATGCCATGTGTCGGATCATGCTGGTGGTGGTGAGGTTTCTAGTGTTCATGCCTCGGCTCATTCTGGTGTGGCACAGGTTGCAAACTACAATTCTTTTGTCGTCCGCACTTTCCTTAAAAAAACGCCATACCGCGGAACACCTACCCCTTGGCAAGGGAGATTTACGCAAGGGGGTGCTCCGTGGAACATTTGCGGGCCGGTTTGGTGCGGTCCGCCTTCTTTCTGTAGCCACACCACTGCCTCTTCCAGCCTGTTGCGGTGCTGCAGATGGCTCACCCTCAGGACTGCTGTCATCGCTCGGCTCTACACCTTCCCAGGTGGGGTCAGTCACCTCATCGTCCACCAAGTCCTCCTCCACTTCCTCACTCTGATCATCCTCCTCATGTCTTGATCCCACCACATACTCAGTCATTGACAACTGTATATCATCCTCCTCATCAAGGTCTTGAGACAGTAATAGTGGTTGATGTAATGGCAACTGTGTCTCATCATCATCATCATCCACTTCCTTTGACCTTAAATGCCGTTCACCTCTGTCATCTTCTTGTGATTGGGTACCCTCTAGAGGTTGTGAATCAGGGCACAAGATGTCATGTTCCTCTGCAAGCGTGCTTGGAGAGAGGTTCAAATTAAGGATTGGTGATGAGACGAGCTCCTCACTATATCCCAGTGTGGGATCACTTCTTTGACCAGATCCTCTATGGTGGGAGGAAGGATGATCAGAGTGAGGATTATGTTGACCAGACTCTTGGCTACTGAGAGTGGACTTGGTGGAAGACAGGGTGGTGCTTAACCGACTGGAAGCAGTATCAGCTGACATCCAACCGACCACCTGTTCGCAGTGGTCGGACCTCGAGAGTGATGTCCTGCGACGCCCTGTAAAATGAGACATGAAGCTAGGTATGGTGGATGTCTTTCTGTCTTGTGCTCTGGCACCAGGCGCAGTTTCTACGCGTCCTGACCCGTGCCCTGAACTATCAGGATCACGTCCACTTCCCCGTCCCTTTTTTTCCGCCTTCTTCATATTACACGGAATATGTGCTGCAAATCTGCAACTTTGCACAGTACACAGAATTTGCTTCTTAACTGCGCGACGCACAGTGAATGGAATATGTGACTTTGATATTTTACAGTTTGAAGACTTAACAGAATTTTTTCCTATTCTGAAACTGTGCACAGTAAACAGAATTTGCTTCTTAACTGCGGCGACGCACAGTGAATGGAATATGTGACTTTGATATTTTACAGTTTGAACACTTAACAGAATTTTTTCCTATTCTGAAACTGTGCACAGTAAACAGAATTTGCTTCTTAACTGCGGCGACGCACAGTGAATGGAATATGTGACTTTGATATTTTACAGTTTGAACACTTAACAGAATTTTATCCTATTCTGAAACTGTGCACAGTAAACAGAATTTGCTTCTTAACTCGGCGACGCACAGTGAATGGAATATGTGACTTTGATATTTTACAGTTTGAACACTTAACAGAATTTTTTCCTATTCTGAAACTTTGCACAGTACACAGAATTTGCTTCTTAACTGCGGCTACGCACAGTGAATGGAATATGTGACTTTGATATTTTACAGTTTGAAGACTTAACAGAATGTTTTCCTATTCTGAAACTTTGCACAGTAAACAGAATTTGCTTCTTAAATGCGGCGACGCACAGTGAATGGAATATGTGACTTTGATATTTTACAGTTTGGACACTTAACAGAATTTTTTCCTATTCTGAAACTTTGCACAGTACACAGAATTTGCTTCTTAACTGCGGCTACGCACAGTGAATGGAATATGTGACTTTGATATTTTACAGTTTGAAGACTTAACAGAATGTTTTCCTATTCTGAAACTTTGCACAGTAAACAGAATGTGCTGCTAATCTGCAACTTTGCACACTAAACAGAATGTGCTCTAATCTGCAACTTTGCACACTAAAAAGAATGTGCTGCTAATCTGCAACTTTGCACACTGAACAGAATGTGCTCTAATCTGCAACTTTGCACACTAAACAGAATGTGCTCTAATCTGCAACTTTGCACACTAAACAGAATATATGAAGTTTTTTTTTTTTTTTTTTCCCCCCCCACACAAAATAAACTGCTGCCCCCACACACAGTAGTCCTAAAAAGGACTTTTGGGTCTTTTTTTTTTTCTCAATTGCTTGTCTTCTCCCTACACTGACTTTCCCTTCCTATCCTCATCTCTCCCTGGCTAAGACTGAGCCGAACTCGCTGGTCAGGTGCTATACAGCACCCGATCACGGGTTCTGGCCAGCCAATCAGTGTAATGCCAGCAGCCAACATGGCTGCTGGCATTACACTGATGTCAGAGCCTCCCTGCACGTTTATTGGCTGCGCAGCAGCCGCGAAACGTGCGGGGAGGAGACCCGAACATGGCGGGCGAGCACATGCGGTACTCGTACGAGTACCGCCATGTGCCGAGCAGAGCGATGCTCGAGCCGAACCGAGCTTCGGCCGAGCATACTCGCTCAACACTACTCGGCATCCTATGCTCCAGCGGAGATCCGCCCTCCAACCTCACTTCCTTCCTCAAATCATGTCCATCAAAAAGCATTTTTTTTCATGATATGAATTTTCCATTACTAACTTTCCTGATAGTAGGCTGACACCTAGCAACATGATAGGTTTTATGTTTCATATATATTTTATTAGTATTTACTAACATTTATAAAAAATAAAATAAATCAGTGTAAAAGAGTGAATCTGTGTTAGTTAGAATGAGTGTGCACTAAAAGAAATGAGAACTTTTTTTGGAAAACCCAAGAAACACATGAAAAAAGAATATGCATGTGGTATTTCCTGATCACTTGAAGAGTGGCTAAAAATGAGTGCGCTATATAGGTGAAAAATAAACGGGACACCAGTGGGTTGCAAAGCCTGCAAAATATGCAGTAGGTGAAATTAATGCAAGCAGCCAGAAAAAAGTCATGTAGTGTACTGGATTCAGAACTAATGTCTAAGATGTATATTAAGAAGTGAAGGACAAACTGTATATTATATTTCTGTAGTGTGGGACTCCCAAACATTACAAAGCATATTGCAATTATAGGTTGAAATGTGCAAAGTGATGAATGTCAAGAAGCAATAGAGACACACAGAAACATTTAGCGTGTTTACATAGCAACATGATAAATTAGGTTGAAAAAAGACACAAGTCCATGAAGGCCAACCTTTGCCTCATACCCCAGAGACATGAGAATTATATATCTTTCCTGATGCCAAATAATTCAGTCTTTATCAGACCTTCCTGATCTGCCTACTAATAAACAGTATAACTCTGTATGTTCCCTTTGGAAAGAAATGTATCTAATCTCTTAAATGTATCCATTGTATCTGCCATAACCACCTCCTTGGGCAAAGAATTCCACAATTTAACAAACCTTACTGCAAAAAACCCCTTCCTCTGCTGAAGTCTAAACCTCCTTTCCTCTAATCTCAAGGGGTGTCCCCTGGTCACCTGATCAGGCCTTGGAATAAATAGCTCACTACAGAGATCCTTGTATTGACCTCTCATATACTTGTACAATGTGATAAGGTCTCCTCTTAGTCGTCTTTTCTCTAGAGTAAATAAACCAAGTTTGTCTAGTCGTTCCTCATACGTCAAGTCCTCCATTCCCTTAATTAATTTTGTTGCTCTTCACTGTACCCTCTCTAGTTCTAGTATATCCTTTTTCAGAACTGGTGCCCAAAACTGCACTGCATACTCAAGGTGAGGTCTTACCAATGATTTGTACAAATGCAAAATAATGTTATCCACTCTTGCTTCAATACCTCTTTTTATACAAGACAGGATTTTGTTTGCCTTTGCTACTGCTGTTTGACACTGGTCACTGTTTCCAAGTTTGTAGTTGACAAGGATTCCCAGGTCTTTCTCCAGCAACGAGTCCCCTAAAATGATTCCATTAAGTTTATAAGTAGCCTTGGGATTGTTTCCTCCTTTTGATGTAGGAAGTGTGACAACAGATTCAGCACTGTCCTTGTGTCGGCCTACTATCACAATATCAGAAGCAAAAATAATTAGTCTTTTCATTGAGGTCCTTAGAGTAGAGGGTACCCAGCTTGTGGATACATAGTTCCTCCAGTTGAATTACTATGTTGTGCCTGTCACCACCTCGAGGAAGTCTGGGTTGATGATTAATGATCACGTACTTCAGATCATCAAGCGTATGATTTGCTGTAATGAAGTGATGGCCGACTGGTTTTGTTTGTCTTTCTCTTTCTTCTTCATTGCCTCTCTGATGTTTGATTGTTTGTTGGCTAACAATTTCCTTGAAGCTTATAGTTTCACCAACATGGGCATACATGGGCATTCCTTGAAGCTACTTATAGTTTCACCAACATGGGCATACATGGGCATTCCTTGAAGCTACTTATAGTTTCACCAACATGGGCATACATGGGCATTTCTTGAAGCTACTTATAGTTTCACCAACATGGGCATACTGTACAATATACCAGACATGTGCTGGTGCATGTGAGTTTATTTTATTAATGGGAAACGTTTTCCAGTATTCAGATGTTTAACCCTGTTTCCTGCAATTAGGTTCCTGCACATGGTGCAGCCAGTGCATTTAAAGCACCTTGGCTTAGTGAAAGGTAACCATTTGTGATACTGCTTCTGTAGCAGTGTTTGGTGTCTGTTGCCACCATCTAGTCTCTGAGGTTTGTAGTGCATTTATGACTCAGTAGTGGTCGCTGTTTGAATATAACTTGTAGGGAATTGCCACTAGAAAGTATGGGTCAGTTGTGATTTATAGTATCACTGATGTGTTAACTGTTGGGTGGAAGTATATGTAAACACCAGACGCTCAAATTCTTTTGGTTTAGTGGATTTAGATAATAGATCCTGTTGTTGAAAAGAAAGCTCCTTCTATTAGGCGTCTTGGAGTACATGTAGATGGTAACCGCGGGATGCTAGGAGTGAAAACAAATCTTTTGCTTGGAGTTCAGCTTGTTCTCTGTTAGTGTTATTAAGAATAATACGTAGAAATTCTGAATAAAGAACTCACTTCTTGGTGTGGAAAGGGTGGAAACTTTGGTAATCTAGCAGAGTATTCCAGTCAGTAGCCTTGCAAAAATTGGCAATGACCAGGCGGCCATTAGATTTGCATAATGTGAGGTCCAGAATATTGACCTGCAGCGGGCTATTGTTGCAGGAGAATTGAGAGTGGTGGCAAAGGTGTCAAAAGATCTCCTTTCCAGATAAGGAATAGATCGTCAAAGTAGCGACCATAAAACTGAATGCATGAAGAGCAGTGTTTTTGTGGCAAGCTGGGCTTTCAAATGCACCTGCATTACACATATTAAAAACACTTGGCCAACACATCTCTGCTTGTTAACAGCAAGAATAAGTCGGTGGTTTAGCTAACCAGTTCCCAGGCAAGATGGATAAGCCTCAGTGGATACTTTGTGCCATATTTCATGAACATTTTCACCATATCAGTTAGGCTTAGATTCACAGGGCAGAGGCCAGAGATTACATGTCTGCAATGCATTAATGACCTGTCTAGCTAATTTATCTCCACGCAGGCAGTCTTAAGCTCTGGAAGATACTTGCTGTTATATATTGCTAGCAAGATCAGCTGTATTTTGTACAAGTTAGCGATCCTATGAAAACAACATATATCAATCAACGTTGACCAAGTGAGCTAATTAGCGGCATTGCATTTGTGTCATCATGCTCGATCCTTTAGTGGCAAGCCGGTCTTCCAAACGCCCGGTCATTATACACTTTGACATTGTACTTATGGTGGATATCTGCCAGAAAGTAATATCTGTCTGTAATTGTCGCTTAGTCAACTTATGATTATTAATTGTAAGCACTTACGGTTATCTCTAGACATTCAATATTCTTTTGCCTATCTAGATGATTATCAAGGTTGCATGGCACTTTTTGACAGTATCACACCATTTTAAATAGGGTTCCCCACCTATCATAAGCCCTAATTTAACTCCTCAGGTAGAGTTATTTTACTAAATAAATACTTTTTCAATAAAAGTTAAGTTTTATAGTGAATGGTATCTATGTTCAAGTTATCCTCATCTAAGTTAAGTAACATATTGAGTGCTAGTACAGAAGAGTTATCTTTCCTCTTGTTTTGCTTACCCCAATACTCAAGATACCTGACCGCTCACATTGCACTGACTTGATCACTCCCTCCGCCTTCCTCCCTGCTCTATTTATGTCAATTCTGTTTATATCCCCTTGCCTTTCCTTTGTCCTCCTTGCTGTCTTATTCACCCCATCTCCTCCATATTTACAAGTCCATAATTTCCTATCTTGCAAGATTTATTAACAAAATGACCAAAATGTACTGTCAGGGAAATTAAACTGACTGTACTGATGGGACTGTTTCACACTCCGAGAGAGAGAGAAAAATATGGGAGGTTAAATTAATGATCCAGTTTAAAAGTTTTTAATTATGGTTTGAATAGAGACAGAGCATTCCTGACACATTATCACATTGCAGATTAACCTTTACAACAGTCCCACTGTCTTGGAACCCTCAGAGGAAGACTGCAATTAAAGCACTCTCCTCTACCAATGACTGATCAAAGAACCAGAGTCTGTATTGAGCTTTCTTATCTGATTTCGATTCTAAACAATGCAACGTGTACCTGTATATAAGAGAGATGTTTTCATATTTATCTGTATAACATGCCTGAGGAAGAGACGTAAGAGATCTTGAAAGCTTGCATTTTAAATCTGTTTTGTTAGCCAATAAAGTTATCAACTTTATCGACTATATTCGCCTCCAAAGTGTACTAATGGCAGTGAATGTTTATGGGTCTTCCCTCCATGGACCAAAATATCCCCATGGAAGCTACAGATTTATGGTTCATCAGTCCTTTTTTGTTGGTCATTTTCTCCGTGGCCCAAACTGTACAGATAACAGTGATGTGTTTAATGATCAGTGCATTTTAATATCAAAGTGTGCTAATGGCAGTGATGTGTATGGATCAGCCTGTTCAAGGTCAGAACATATTGACTGTAGTGATATGTTTTAGAATCCGTCCCTCCTACAGCAAAATACCAATTCTAGTAAAGAGTTTAAAAGTCAGTCTGTTCTAGGGCCAATGTAGAAACATGGAAACATAGAACTTGATGGCATATAAGAACAATTTGGCCCATTTAATTAGGGATGGGTAAACATTTTTTCCTCAAACCAACATAAGCGAATAATTGCACTTCACACTTGGTGAATAATTTCCAGAGAAAAATGTTTTTCCACTTTTTTCGCCTAGTTTATTGCATTGAAATCAATGGGAACATTGAATTTACACACAACATACTGCAACTATTTCTTTACTTCACACAGGCATAGTAAAAAAAAAAGGGTATGGGGTTGCCTGTGTTGGTGGAGTGTAGGGAAAGAATCAGTAGAACAGGGAATTTTTGTTGGGGGGGGGGTGTTGATTGGGATTAAAATAAATAAATAAAATAATAATAAAATAAGCCTGGACGAGGTTTAGCCAGTGTGCTATGATGCAGAAATACACAAGCTCCAACACAGAGTTGGAACCGTACTGCAGAGACCGGCAGTCGGAAACAAGAGTCAAGCAGAGGCCGTAAGTAAAGCAGGCATCGGCACACAAATAGTCGGAGACTGCAGGTTGTAGATACCTTGAAAGGGATAGTAATGTCTAGCAAAAATGTGCCCTAGTTTGATTAAGTAAAGTTTTTAGAAGGTATGTCCCTGGTTTTAATGTCTGTGTCTCTACCGTTCATCCAAAAATCGTTGTTGAAGTCTTCCCCTCCCGCCTCTTTTCATCAAACTGCCTGTAATTGTGTTAGAGCTGACTTGGTGTCGGCCGACACGACGGATCCTGTAGAGGAACAAATTTCAATTCAGGCTGTGTGAAAGCCTGCCCCCTCTGCAATGACGTGTCGCTTTCTCTGCAGAGCCAGATCTACTTTTTTTAAAGTGAGCGGTGCGGCTCATTTGCTTCATGTGTGAGTGACGTAGGGAGGACGTATGGAGCGCTTCACCCCTTCCCATCGGGTATTTCAGTGGAGCGCGCATAGGAGAGACAGGCTTCACGAGCACACGCAGGAGCAGAAGATTTTTAAAGATGGCCGACGGACTTCCAATGCCAGTAAACTATGAAAGGTAATATCTCACGAATGAATGAAATCTGAGCAAAACAAATCTTAGCAATAAGCTTTATTAAGCAAGGAGAATCATATATGAGGACATTACTATCACTTGAAGTCATAGAATACTGAAGAGTCATAAGTCAAGCTGGAGTCGGTACACAAGCAGTTGGAGAATCCAAGTCGCTGACACCTCAGGGTCATAGATAAGCGGAGAGTTGTAAGGTAAGCCGGAATCGGTACACAGTGAGTCGAACAAACAGGACAGTCGTTACCTCGGGATCATAGATAAGCAGGGAGTCGTAAGGAAAGGCGAAGTTGGTACACAAGGAGTCGAGCAGGCAAGGCAATCGGTACCTCGGGGTCGTAGATAAGCAGAGAGTGGTAAGGCAAGCCGGAATCGGTACACAAGGACTGATGAAATGAGGTGCCAACTTCATGGTGGGTACTTTGAGACATAAGTGGAGAGTAGAGAGGCACACTCTATCACCAGGGACATAAGTCGGAGCAATAGATCGCTTTTTGTCAGCAGTTCTTTTTCGCCTTGCAGCAGCCCTACTATCAGAGTCTCCCTTTGAGGCCTAGGCGATCCTGTGCTCTTTGCTAAAGTCATGTTTCAGGCACCAGCATGGATTCCTGTTTATGGGCCTATTCTGTTGGGCCTAAATGGGTCCCACCGCCTTCTGCTGCTTTACAAACCTCATTGAGGCTAGAACTTGTTGCCCTTTCATGGTGTATCTGTGCATCTCTTCAGTGTTGCTCTCATTTAACCCTTGCTTGACTGCCATGTTTACTCCTGCTCGATCCTGTGGCTATGTCTGACTACCCAATCTGTGTATGACCCTGGCTTGTCCGACTACCTGCTCTGTTTTGACCTTGGCTGTGGCTGACTACCTGATTTGGCTCTCAACTGTGGCTTGTCTGACATACGCTCTATGCTGTCCTTTGCTCCAGTCTGACTACCACCTGTCTGGGCTAGTTGTGGGCGCACTCTATCGGTGTAGTGCAACTGATACCTACATGGTAGAGTTGCTGGTTGCCTTTTGCTCCATTGTCTCCCTCCTGTGCCACTGTATCCGTTACCTCCTGGGCCTATTGCTTAACCCTCCGCTCTGTAGCCTATGTACAGTATTGCCTTCATATACTTACCGGCGTTGCAGCTGGCTACATTCCACACTCTTGCCTCCGCCCTTTGCCTATCTAGTAGACCAGTTCTGTGACTCTTTCGGAGGACTAGTTACTCTCTGTCTCGATCCTCCTTCTTCGAGACATCTGTCTGCCTGTCTCGGGTCTGGGACTTTAGCTGTCACTCCAGTGATCAGGTTTCCTGGCATTCCAGGTTTCCATTTGCTATGTATAGAACCAAGCCTGGTTCTGCTCCCATCTATCTCTAACCGGTTACAGTTCAGTGTCAATCCTTGGGTAGTGGACTGGGCATTGTCCTCATGACTGTTTCTACAAAGGTTGGGCAAGTGCTTACTCTTGATTATCTTAATAAACTAGTTAAACTTCACT
>CM074721.1:561519497-561567073 GCA_037306005.1 Rhinophrynus dorsalis
TGGGGAAGAAGTTATCCTTGACGGTGACAACAATGCTGGGTGTCTGCTGGTACCGTCACACGGACGACAAAAAAATTGTAGTTTGCAACCTGTGCCACACCAGAATGAGCCGAGGCATGAACACTAGAAACCTCACCACCACCAGCATGATCCGACACATGGCATCCAAGCACCGTAATAAGTGGGAGGAACGCCTGGATCGCCAATCTGTGTCTGCAGGCCACACCACTGCCTCCTCTTCCCTGTTTTCGGTGCCGGCCAATCGCCTGTCGAAGGCGCAGGCCCGCATACCTCCCGCCCTGCACCTGTACCATCTGAAGCACCATCAGCGACCACATCCACTTCCCTGTCCCAGCGCAGCGTCCAAATGTCGTTACCCCAGGCATTTGAGCGCAAGCGAAAATACCCAGCCACCCACCCACAGGCCATAGCACTAACCTCACACCTTTCCAAATTACTGGCCATCGAAATGCTGCCATTTAGGCTTGTGGACACTGAGTCCTTCCGCAGCCTGATGGCAGCAGCTGTCCCTCGGTACGCAGTCCCCAGCCGCCACTACTTTTCCCGGTGTGCCGTCCCCGCCTTACACCACCATGTGTCCCTTAACATCACCCGTGCCCTGACCAACGCAGTTACTGGGAAGGTCCACTTAACGACTGACACATGGACAAGTGCTTGTGGCCAGGGACGCTACATTTCCCTGACGGCACACTGGGTGAATGTCGTGGAGGCTGGGAGCGACTCGGACCCTGGGATGGCACAGGTGCTACCCACGCCGAGGATTGCGGGCCCTACCTCCATCAGGGTTTCCGCCAGCACCTACGTTATTGGCTCCTCCTCCTCCTCCTCCGTTTCCACCTCCGAATTCTCTGCGCGCAGCGCCACTCACCCATCAGCCGGTAGCTGGAAGCAGTGTAGCACTGCAGTGGGGAAGCGTCAACAGGCCGTGCTGAAGCTGATCTGCCTTGGGGACAAACAGCACACGGCCTCAGAGCTGTTGCAGGGGATTAGTCACCAGACCGAGCAGTGGCTCTCGCCACTCAACCTGCAACCAGGCATGGTTGTGTGTGATAATGGGCGTAACTTGGTGGCGGCTTTGGAGCTCGGCAAGCTCACACACGTACCATGCCTAGCGCATGTATTTAATTTAGTGGTTCAGCGATTTCTAAAAACCTACCCCAATTTGCATGATCTCTTGACCAAGGTGCGCCGCGTGTGTGCACATTTCCGTAAGTCATCTACAGCTTCAGCCGGCCTGTTGAAGCTGCAGCAGCGCTTACAATTGCCAGCTCACCGGCTGCTGTGTGACGTGAGCACGCGCTGGAACTCCACCTTCCACATGTTGGCCCGGCTTTGTGAGCAGCAGAGGGCAGTAGTGGAGTACCAGCTGTTACACGGTCGTCGCCTCTCCGTTCAACTTCCTGTAATCAAAAGTGAGGAGTGGGAATGGATGTCAGACCTCTGTGAGGTTTTACGCAATTTTGAGGAATCGACACAGATGGTGAGCGGCGATAACGCTATTATCAGTGTAACCATCCCACTTCTGTGTCTACTGAAACGCTCGCTGCTCACAATTAAAACCGACGCTTTGCATGTGGAAGAGGTGGAAATGGGGGAGGAAGAGCTTACACAAGGTGATAGCCAGAGCACCCTCACTTCGTCTTCTCAGCGACAATTGGAGGAGGCGGAGGATGAGGAGGAGGAGGAAGACACGGTTGCCTCCGCTACAGAGGGTAGCCATGGAACTTTATTTCCATCTCTTCAGCGTGGGTGGGCAGAAGAGGAGGAAGAGGATGAGGAGATTGAGAGTCATCCTCCTGGTGAGGACAGCGAAATCTTGCCTGTTGGTACTCTGGCACACATGGCTGACTTTATGTTAGGCTGCCTTTCCCGTGACCCACGCGTTATACGCATTTTAGACAACACGGATTACTGGGTGTTCACCCTTCTGGACCCCCGCTACAAAGAGAATTTCTCATCTCTCATTCCTCCGGTGGAGAGGACAAGCAAAATGGTGCAATACCAGAAGGTTCTTGTCGAAAAATTGCTCCAAAATTTTCCATCTGACAACGCTGGCGGCAGAGTACGTGCTACCTTGGCCAACCGAGAAGGGGAGAAAAGGGGAGCACACAGCAGTTCCGACAAAGGCAGGGCAACACTCTCCAAGGCGTGGGACACCTTCATGACACCCCGCCAGCACCCTCACCCTGATGCGCAGCCTAGTGTCACAAGGAGGGAAAAGTTTTGGAAGATGGTGAAGGAGTACGTAGCAGACCGTGTCAGCGTCCTCAATGATCCCTCTGTGCCTTACAACTACTGGGTGTCCAAGCTGGACACGTGGTATGAACTGGCACTCTACGCCTTGGAGGTGCTGGCCTGCCCTGCCGCCAGCGTTCTGTCTGAGCGGGTATTTAGTGCTGCTGGTGGCATCATAACAGATAAGCGTATCCGCCTTTCCACCGACAATGCTGATAGGTTGACACTTATAAAAATGAACAAGGCCTGGATTTCCCCTGACTTCTCCACTCCACTGGAGGAAAGCCCCGGGTGAACATAAACTCACTTTACATATATTATTTACAATGATGGGAATACTCTGTATTCCCATTCACCCCTTCCACCCAAAAAACGGGTATATGGTTGACTCTTAATCTTCTCATCCTCCTCCTCCTCTTCCATATGCCCTGTGCTATAATTTTTATATAGGGCCAGCTCACCAGCGGGCCCTGTGATATAATTTTTATATAGGGCCAGCTCACCAGCGGGCGCTGTTTGACAATTTTTGTATAGGTCAGCTCACCAGCGGGCCTTCTCATATAATGTTTTATTGGGTCAGCTCTCTAGCGGGCCCTCTCATACAATGTTTTATAGCGTCAGCTCACTAGCGGGCCTTCGCATATAATGTTTAGGATGGTCAGCTCCGCAGCAGACCCTCACCCATAATGTTTTAGATGGTCGGCTCAGCGCACGTTTCCCTCTTAATCATGGCCCCAGTTCAGAAAAATCGAGGACATTTTGGGAGAATTTTCTCTGCGCACGTTTCCCTCTTAATCATGGCCTCAGTTCAGAAAAATCAAGGACATTTTTGGGAGAATTTGCCTCTGCGCACGTTTCCCTCTTAATCATGGCCTCAGTTCAGAAAAATCGAGGAAATTTTTGGGAGAATTTGCAGATGATATACAAGTAAATATACAGCAATTACTGTTTGGTAACAATTTTTCGCCTAAAGTCGTTTTTATTTTCCTTTTTGTGTGTTTTACGGTCAGTCTGTAAAAATGGCGTACTACGGGCGAAAGATCGTTCCCAGCAGCGATGTTGGAGTCCAAGATGCATCCAGACATCCTCCCTATGCTGTCCCTGAACCATTTCTGTGGTGTTTCCATCATTTTCTGCCCTTTTCCTATGGACCAGGCACCCTCCCCTCATCAGAGCAGGGGGTGCCTGGTGTAATGCTCGAGTCCTCCCATTGACTTCGAGCCTCCGGGGGTGCTCGGTCAGAGCACCCGAACACCCGAGCATTGGGGTGCTCGCTCATCACTAGTCTATTGCATTTTATTTTAACTTTCTTCTTTTGCTTGCCTGATTCCTTGTTTGCATATTCTATTGCACGCTTTATATTTTATAAATGATGCATCTTAAACTTCAACATTTTGAAGGCTTATGTCTTATTCCTTTTTCTGCAAACCCCTTTGTTAAGCCACATCGGTCTTATTTTTTTCCTATCATATTTATTCCCCAATGGTATATATTGATGCATATATTTATCCAAAAGCAGCCAAATTCCATATGTCTTCTGTATTTTTAGACTTTGAAGATTACATCCCATTGAATGTCCTCTAGTGCTGATTTTTTTTGCATTGTAAAATTTGCTTTTTTAAACGTAGAAACATAGAATTTGATGGCAGATAAGAACCATTCTACCCATCTAGTCACTTATTTTCCTACTGTAAAAACCTCACCTTGTTTGGTCCTTGGTCTTGTTTTATGTTCAGGTCAGCCTTATGCCTATCCCAGGCATTGATTGCATTCCCTCACTGTATTAACTTCTACCGTTTCTTCTGGTGGGTTATTTCACTTATCTACTACCGTCTCAGTGAAGTAAAACCTGTGTCTCTCTAGTTTTAGACTATGGCCTCTTGTCCTAACATTTTTACTCCTTTGAAATGTACTTCCCTCCTGCACTTTGTTGAATCCCTTCATGTATGTGCATGTGTCTACCATATCCCCTCTCTCTTCTCTCCTCCAAGCTATACATGATCAGATCCTTTAGTCTATCCTGATATTTCTTTTCCTGTAAACCAGTCACCATATTGGTAGCCCTTCTCTGAATTCTCTCTAGAGTATGTATATCCTTCTGGAGATGGGGTCTCCAGCTATACAACCCAGTACCCTGCTTGCATTCCCCGCTGCTTTACCACATTGCCTGCCTACCTTTAATTCAGTAGAAAAAATTGCTCACAAATTCCTTTCCTCTGTTGTCTCTGACAGTACAGTACCCTTAACAGTATATTTTTCCTTTGGATTGTTACGCTCCAAGTACCTTATTTTACATTTATCAATATTAAACTGCAGCTGCCACACTCTTGTCCATTCTTCTAATTTACCCAAATCATTTGTCATTTGGCTTATTCCCCCTGGAATGTCTACCCTATTGCACATCTTTGTATCATCTGTAAAAAGGCATACCTCACCTTGAAAACCTTTTGCAATATCACCTAATAAAAATATTAAAAAGAATGTTTGATGAATATTTTTAATGGGTTTCTTGTAGAAAATAAGAAAGTTATGGTAACTGACCAGATACTTCCCCACCTGTATATTTTATACAATTTTAGATTAATTTGACGTCACTAGGTCCAGTAAGATATCATTTCTAGTTGGTTCCTCTAATAATAACCATGACTTGCTTTATGTTACTGCCTGTTACGGTTTTCAGACACTTCAGACAGAGGGTATGGTAAAACGCAGTTTTATTAAATAAATTAATGAACAATATCGCCCTCTACAGGAACACAGGGTAAACAAGAATAAGTGTCTAGACCCTTACAGGCCAGTATACTGAGAACAGACAGAGTAGAATATATGTACAAGAAATATATACTAGGACTGGTGACCCAAACAGGGACACATAATAGTTAACTCAGTCCTTATCAGTCTTTGTTGTGGTGTAGGCACGCCCAAGGTGTAGCTGAAGCTTGTATAAGTACGAGGAGTCAATATCAAGTCTGTAGGAGAGCACTCGACTTGCACGGCAGAACTGACCCAGAACGCTAGAGCAATAGTGGATAGCCCCCACGGGCGTAACAAGTGCCACCAGTATTTGGGAACTGTGAGTCGTTAGCCCCCACGGGCGTAAACCGGAGACTACAAGCTGCAAGAGCAAGGCACGTTAGCCCCCACGGGCGTACAACGGAGACTGCAAGCTGCAAGTGTAAGGATCAAGCCCCCTCGGGCGTAAACGGAAGCCAATAGCTAGTGCCAGGTAGCCTCCACGGGCGTACAACTATTCCACCAGTGCAAGTGCGTGGGCAAGATGATCACCGGTATGGTACCGGAACAACTACCCTGCATAGATGGACTATGAGCCGCCGTCTCTCAGGCCCAAGCGGCCGGCTCAGCAGTAGTAGTGTAGCACTGACTGGGTTAACTAAGCACTTGGTAGGAGGTGAGGCACAGCAAGGAATCAGCTCAGCAATCGGAATCGCCCTGATGATATCGCTCTGCAAGCTTAAGGAGACTCAGCAGTAGTATAGCTCAGTAGCGTTTGACAGTGAACGGTGACTCAAGGGTTAAGGTCAGTCTCGAGCACGAGCGCGACTCCAGGAGTAAGAATGTCGCCCAGTAGTCAGCAGCAGGAACGTAGATAGACTGGAACCGGGAACTGTGGAGAATCGTGGACACGCCGGATCAGCAACAAGCAGGAACGTCAGCCAGGCCGGGTCGGATACCAGAGCGGGTTCGTAGACAAGCCGGATCAGCAACGGGCAGGAACACAGGAGAGTATCAAGCAGGCCAAGTCGGTACACGGAAATCAGGAACGCAGAGAACAGCAGCAAGGCTCAGGAACACCACGAAAGGGCACCAGACTGGTGCCAGCGGCCAGTATAAAAAGGGTAACCAGGGGCGGCCAACACAGCTCAGCCAATCAGGGAGCAGCACAGCAAAGAGTGACACACAGGATCACGGGGACCGTGATACTGCCATTATGAGTGTGCTTCTTTGAAATATTTGCTTTTTTTATCAGGCTGTAACATAGGGGCCTCCCTGTTAGATGAAATAGCCCATCTTCCCTCTTCACTCCCATGCCTTTTCTCTAATCCAAGTTCCTCTTCTACACTGTCTACCCCACCCTGTATTGTTTCAGCCCCCTCTTCCTAACTTAAAGCCTCCACCAACAATCCGTTGCCCACGCACAGCAGCCCCCTTCCACTTAAGTGCAATCCAGCTCTGCTATACCGATTGCTTCCAAGAGAAAAGACAGGCCATTGCTCGAGAAATCCAAACCCCTCCTGCTTACACCAAGCCTTTTGCCAAACATTTGCTGTAAGCAGGAGGGGTTTGGGCTTCTAGAGCACTGGGCTGTGTTTCAGCTCCCATATCCTCTACTTGTTTTAAGTGCCAAAGTATTCTTTACTTTTGGCTGTTCTCTGCTGCAGACTCCTCTCTCCCTACTGCAGCTCTCGGAATCTATCGCAGCTAAAGAGGAGCCGAGAGAGGGTCTGGAGCGGGCAACAACCAAAGATAAGTAAGATTTTGTCAATGTGGAAGAAAAACCTCCCTCGTCTTGTAAAGTCCAGAGGTGAGGACAGGAGAGGAGCTTGGACTTGTAACTTCTCTCTCTGCTAGCCACTTATTCCTATACTCACGTCCCTCAGCCTTGTTCCACTGCCCACTAGAAGGTATATCACCATACATATACGTCCTGGTTACACTGTCTGCTGGTAGTCACAGATCTCCACATACACTGACCCCCTCAAGGCTTGTTCCACTGCCCACTGGTAGTCACAGACCCAGCTATGGTAACTGACCAAAGATAGTAAGATTTTGTCAATGTGGAAGAAAAAGCTCCCTCTTCCTGTAAAGTCCAGAGGTAAAGAGCTTGGACCTGTAACTTCTTTCTCTGCTAGCCACTTATTCCTATCCTCAAGTTCCTCAGCCTTGTTCCACTGCCCGCTGGTAGTCACAGACCCAGTTAGGGTAACTGACCAAAGATAAGTAAGATTTTGTCAATGTGGAAGAAAAAGCTCCCTCTTCTTGTAAAGTCCAGAGGTGAGGACAGGAGAGGAGCTTGGTCCTGTAACTTCTCTCTCTGCTAGCCACTTATTCCTATACTCACGTTCCTCAGCCTTGTTCCACTGCCCACTAGAAGCTATATCACCATACATATGCATCCTGGTTACACTGTCTGCTGGTAGTCACAGATCTCCACATACACTGACCCCCTCAAGGCTTGTTCCACTGCCCACTAGAAGGTATATCACCATACATATACATCCTGGTTACACTGTCTGCTGGTAGTCACAGATCTCCACATACACTGACCCCCTCAAGGCTTGTTCCACTGCCCACTAGAAGGTATATCACCATACATATACATCCTGGTTACACTGTCTGCTGGTAGTCACAGATCTCCACATACACTGACCCCCTCAAGGCTTGTTCCACTGCCCACTGGTAGTCACAGACCCAGTTAGGGTAACTGACCAAAGATAAGTAAGATTTTGTCAATGTGGAAGAAAAGCCTCCCTCTTCTTGTAAAGTCCAGAGGTAAGGAGCTTGGTCCTGTAACTTCTCTCTCTGCTAGCCACTTATTCCTATACTCACGTCCCTCAGCCTTGTTCCACTGCCCACTAGAAGGTATATCACCATACATATACATCCTGGTTACACTGTCTGCTGGTAGTCACAGATCTCCACATACACTGACCCCCTCAAGGCTTGTTCCACTGCCCACTAGAAGGTATATCACCATACATACACATCCTGGTTACACTGTCTGATGGTAGTCACAGATCTCCACATACACTGACCCCCCCCCAAGGCTTGTTCCACTGCCCACTGGTAGTCACAGACCCAGCTATGGTAACTGACCAAAGATAAGTAAGATTTTGTCAATGTGGAAGAAACAGCTCCCTCTTCTTGTAAAGTCCAGAGGAAAGGACTGGAGAGGAGCTTGGACCTGTAACTTCTCTCTCTGCTGGCCACTTATTCCTATACTCACGTCCCTCAGCCTTATTCCACTGCCCACTAGAAGCTATATCACCATACATATACATCCTGGTTACACTGTCTGCTGGTAGTCACAGATCTCCACATACACTGACCCCCTCAAGGCTTGTTCCACTGCCCACTGGTAGTCACAGACCCAGTTAGGGTAACTGACCAAAGATAAGTAAGATTTTGTCAATGTGGAAGAAACAGCTCCCTCTTCCTGTAAAGTCCAGAGGTGAGGACAGGAGAGGAGCTTGGACCTGTAACTTCTCTCTCTGCTAGCCACTTATTCCTATACTCACGTCCCTCAGCCTTGTTCCACTGCCCACTAGAAGGTATATCACCATACGTATACATCCTGGTTACACTGTCTGCTGGTAGTCACAGATCTCCACATACACTGACCCCCTCAAGGCTTGTTCCACTGCCCACTGGTAGTCACAGACCCAGCTATGGTAACTGACCAAAGATAAGTAAGATTTTGTCAATGTGGAAGAAAAAGAAACCGACGTCAGTGCTCTAGCTGACAGAAGCAGATCCTGGTCCCGGGACTGACCAGCGGCTCTTGAGCAGACCTAAAATAGCACTATATAGAAAGAAATACTTAGTAGGTCTATAAAGTGTGCTTGCAAACCCGGAACACTTTGTAGACTGTTCCAATGAAGTATTTCTTTCTAGATAGTGCTATTTCGGCTCTGCTGAAGAGCTGTCAGTCAGTCCCGGAACCAGGATCTCCTTCTATCAGCTAGAGCACTGAAGTCTGTTAAAGGGGAGGGAGGGGGGAACTTTAGAAGCGCTATTTCGGCTCTGCTGAAGATCTGCCGGCCGGGGACCAGAATAAGCTCTGCTGGAGAGCCTTTGGTCGATCCCGGGACCCGAATCTCAATCTGTCAGCTAGAGCGCTGACATCTGTGAAAGGGGCGAGAGGGGGGAACTTTGGAAGCGTATATCTTTCAAACTATACATGTCTGAGAGACCAGACTTACATTAATTCATTTATTTGTTTAATATCTACAATATTAAAAGTTGTTAAAAGCAAATATTATAATCCTTTTAAAGTGATAGTAATACTTAACATTAAATAGATTTAGTTCTGTAGATACTTAAAAATAAATTAATTGCACCGGTTCCCCCTTCCCCCCACTTGTACTGACGTCAGCTTTCAAAGTTACAGACGGAGATCCCAGTCCATAGACCGTCCTGCGGCTCTTCAGAAGAGCCAGCTGTTTCACATCAGTGTATACATGAAGTGTATGAAGACTGTTTTATATACCAACGGGCAATCTACACCATCGTTAGGACTTTTAAAGGGATAGTAATGTTTCCTAATAAAAGCAGCTCTAATTAATCATCATAGTATTTGGACTTTGAAGAGTGTTATTTCAATACTGTCAGAGTTGTAGTACAAGAGTAATTCAATGACAAAGTATCCCCCTCTCGCCCCTTTTACTGATGTAACACTGCTCAGCCAGATCAGAAGGGAGGTGTCCAGGTAGACTGCAGAGAGGGACAATCTTCAATTAAGATAAGGGAAAAACCTGAAAAACTTGTCAAGGGGGGCAGGGCTTTCATTGTTCTCATAGGAAGAAGATTGTCCCCTTCTGTTATCTGTCTGGTCTATGGACTGGATTCCACATCTGAGAAGAGATGACTTACACTAGGTAAAAGGGGCGGGAGGGGAAACTTTGCTTGTGAATATCTCTCAAACCATAAAGGTTTTGAGAGATAAGACTTATATCGTTCTTCATGATTTTTTAATGCCTACAAAATAAAATAAAGATAAAATGAAGTATTACTATCCCTTTAATGCCAGCTGATTCACATCAGTGTATTCATGAAGTGTATGAAGACTGTTGTATATACCAACGGGTAATCTACACCATCATTAGGACTTTTAATGCCAGCTGTTTCACATCCGTGTATCCATGAAGTGTATGAAGACTGTAGTATATACCAACGGGCAATCTATACCATTGTT
This sequence comes from Rhinophrynus dorsalis, assembly GCA_037306005.1. Lineage (NCBI taxonomy): Eukaryota > Metazoa > Chordata > Amphibia > Anura > Rhinophrynidae > Rhinophrynus > Rhinophrynus dorsalis. The sequence goes on from CM074721.1 coordinate 561,529,687, forward strand.
AATGCCAGCTGTTTCACATCAGTTTATGCATGAAGTGTATGAAGACGGCTGTATATACCCGAATTTGCTAAAAATAACTCTCTACAGGAATCTATTCAGATGTCTCCCTTCTTCTACCTTTACGGAATGAACCCAGGGGCCCTGCCTACAGCTGTCTCTGAGTCCGGTATTCCTGCACTAGTCACTCACTTGGATAAAGTCAGAGAGAGCTGGAGTTCCGTAAGGGAAGCTTTGTGTAGGTGTCAAGGATACAAGAGTAAATAATACACACGAAACAGGTACAGTGAAGTTTAACCAGTTTATTAAGATAAGCAAGAGTAAGCACTTCCCCAACCTTTGTAGAAACAGTCGTGAGGACAATGCCCAGTCCACTACCCAAGGATTGACACTGAACTGTAACCGGTTAGAGATAGATGGGAGCAGAACCAGGCTTGGTTGTATACATAGCAAATGGAAACCTGGAATGCCAGGAAACCTGATCACTGGAGTGACAGCTAAAGTCCCAGACCTGAGACAGGCAGACAGATGTCTCGAAGAAGGAGGATCGAGACAGAGAGTAACTAGTCCTCCGAAAGAGTCACGGAACCGGTCTACTAGATAGGCAAAGGGCGGAGGCAAGAGTGTGGAATGTAGCCAGCTGCAACGCCGGTAAGTATGTGAAGGCAATACTGTACATAGGCTACAGAGCGGAGGGTTAAGCAATAGGCCCAGGAGGTAATGGATACAGTGGCACAGGAGGGAGACAATGGAGCGAAAGGCAACCAGCAACTCTACCACGGAGGTAGCAGTTGCACTACACCGATAGAGTGCGCCCACAACTAGCCCAGACAGGTGGTAGTCAGACTGGAGCAAAGGACAGCATAGAGCGTATGTCAGACAAGCCACAGTTGAGAGCCAAATCAGGTAGTCAGCCACAGCCAAGGTCAAAACAGAGCGGGTAGTCGGACAAGCCAGGGTCATACACAGATCGGGTAGTCAGACATAGCCACAGGATCGAGCAGGAGTAAACATGGCAGTCAAGCAAGGGTTAAACGAGAGCAACACTGAAGAGATGCACAGATACACCATGAAAGGGCAACAAGTTCTAGCCTCAATGAGGTTTGTAAAGCAGCAGAAGGCGGTGGGACCCATTTAGGCCCAACAGAATAGGCCCATAAACAGGAATCCATGCTGGTGCCTGAAACATGACTTTAGCAAAGAGCACAGGATCGCCTAGGCCTCAAAGGGAGACTCTGATAGTAGGGCTGCTGCAAGGCGAAAAAGAACTGCTGACAAAAAGCGATCTATTGCTCCGACTTATGTCCCTGGTGAAAGAGTGTGGCTCTCTACTCTTCACTTATGTCTCAAAGTACCCACCATGAAGTTGGCACCTCATTTCATCAGTCCTTGTGTACCGATTCCGGCTTGCCTTACCACTCTCTGCTTATCTACGACCCCGAGGTACCGATTGCCTTGCCTGCTCGACTCCTTGTGTACCGACTTCGGCTTTCCTTATGATTCCCTGCTTATCTATGATCCTGAGGTAACGACTGTCTTGTTTGTTCGACTCACTGTGTATCGATTCCAGCTTACCTTACAACTCTCCGCATATCTATGACCCTGAGGTGTCAACGACTTGGATTCTCCAACTGCTTGTGTACCGACTCCAGCTTGACTTATGACTCTCCAGTATTCTATGACTTCAAGTGATAGTAATGTCCTCATATTTAAACTCCATATATGATTCTCCTTGCTTAATAAAGCTTATTGCTAAGATTTGTTTTGCTCAGATTTCATTCATTCGTGAGATATTACCCTTCATAGTTTACTGGCATTGGAAGTCCGTCGGCCATCTTTAAAAATCTTCTGCTCCTGCGTGTGCTTGTGAAGTCTGTCTCTCCTATGCGCGCTCCACTGGGGTGAAGCGTTCCATACGTCCTCCCTACGTCAATCACACATGAAGCAAATGAGCCGCACCGCTCACTTTAAAAAAAGTAGATCTGGCTCTGCAGAGCAAGCGACACGTCATTGCAGAGGGGGCAGGCTTTCACACAGCCTGAACTGAAATTTGTTCCTCTACAGGATCCGTCGTGTCGGCCGACACCAAGTCAGCTCTAACACAATTACAGGCAGTTTGATGAAAAGAGGCGGGAGGGGAAGACTTCAACAACGATTTTTGGATGAACGGTAGAGACACAGACATTAAAACCAGGGACATACCTTCTAAAAACTTTACTTAATCAAACTAGGGCACATTTTTGCTAGACATTACTATCCCTTTCAAGGTATCTACAACCTGCAGTCTCCGACTATTTGTGTGCCGATGCCTGCTTTACTTACGGCCTCTGCTTGACTCTTGTTTCCGACTGCCGGTCTCTGCAGTACGGTTCCGACTCTGTGTCGGATCTTGTGTATTTCTGCATCCTAGCACACTAGCTAAACCTCCTCCAGGCTGAGAGAACGTGATAACTACCAATTTCTTATTTTATTATTATTTTATTTATTTATTTTAATCCCAGTCAACACCCCCCCCCCCAACAAAAATTCCCTGTTCTACTGATTCTTTCCCTACACTCCACCAACACAGGCACCACCATACCCTTTTTATACTATGCCTGTGTGAAGTAAAGAAATAGTTGCAGTATGTTGTGTGTAAATTCAATGCTCCCATTGATTTCAATGCAATAAACTAGGCGAAAAAAGTGGAAAAACACTTTTCTCTGGAAATTTTTCACCAAGTGTGAAGTGCAATTATTCGCTTATGTTGGTTTGAGGAAAAAATGTTTACCCATCCCTAATTAAATGGGCCAAATTGTTCTTATATGCCATCAAGTTCTATGTTTCCATGTTTCTACATTGGCCCTAGAACAGACTGACTTTTAAACTCTTTACTAGAATTGGTATTTTGCTGTAGGAGGGACGGATTCTAAAACATATCACTACAGTCAATATGTTCTGACCTTGAACAGGCTGATCCATACACATCACTGCCATTAGCACACTTTGATATTAAAATGCACTGATCATTAAACACATCACTGTTATCTGTATAGTTTGGGCCACGGAGAAAATGACCAACAAAAAAGGACTGATGAACCATAAATCTGTAGCTTCCATGGGGATATTTTGGTCCATGGAGGGAAGACCCATAAACATTCACTGCCATTAGTACACTTTGGAGGCGAATATAGTCGATAAAGTTGATAACTTTATTGGCTAACAAAACAGATTTAAAATGCAAGCTTTCAAGATCTCTTACGTCTCTTCCTCAGGCATGTTATACAGATAAATATGAAAACATCTCTCTTATATACAGGTACACGTTGCATTGTTTAGAATGGAAATCAGATAAGAAAGCTCAATACAGACTCTGGTTCTTTGATCAGTCCATGGTAGAGGAGAGTGCTGTAAATTGCAGTCTTCCTCTGAGGGTTCCAAGGCATTTACGATCCCAGTGGGACTGTTGTAAAGGTTAATCCACAATGTGATAATGTGTCAGGAATGCTCTGTCTCTATTCAAACCATAATTCAAAGCTTTTAAGCTGGATCATTAATTTAACCTCCCATATTTTTCTCTCTCTCTCTCGGAGTGTGAAACAGTCCCATCAGTACAGTCAGTTTAATTTCCCTGACAGTACATTTTGGTCATTGTGTTAATAAATCTTGCAAGATAGGAAAATATAGAAACATAGAATTTGACGGCAGATAAGAACCATTCGGCCCATCTAGTCTGCCCAATTTCCTACTGTAAAAAAAAAAAAAAAAAACACACAACCTCAAACCTTTTTTGGTCCTTGGTCTTTTCTTATGTTAAGGACCGCCTTATGCCTATCCCATGCATGCTTAAATTCTGTCACTGTATTGACATCTATCACTTCTGCTGGTAGGCTATTCCACTTGTCTATTTCCCTCTCAGTGAAGTAAAACTTTCTTACATTACATCTAAACCTGTGTCCCTCTAGTTTTATACTATGGCCTCTTGTCCTAACGTTTTTACTCTTTTGAAATGTACTTCCCTCCTGCACTGTGTTGAATATCTTCATGTATGTGAATGTGAATGTGAATCATATCCCCTCTCTCTCTTCTCTCCTCCAAGCTATACATGTTCAGATCCTTTAGTCTATCCTGATATTTCTTTTCCTGTAAACCAGTCACCATTTTAGTAGCCCTTCTTTGAATTTTCTCTAGAGTATCTATATCCTTCTGGAGATGGGGTCTCCAGTACTGTACACAATACTCTATAGTGTCTATATCCTTCTGGAGATGGGGTCTCCTGTACTGTACACAATACTCTAGAGTATCTATATCCTTCTGGAGATGGGGTCTCCGGTACTGTACACAATACTCTAGAGTATCAATATCCTTCTGGAGATGGGGTCTCCGGTACTGTACACAATACTCTAGAGTATCTATATCCTTCTGGAGATGGGGTCTCCGGTACTGTACACAATACTCTAGAGTATCAATATCCTTCTGGAGATGGGGTCTCCGGTACTGTACACAATACTCTAGAGTATCTATATCCTTCTGGAGATGGGGTCTCCGGTACTGTACACAATACTCTAGAGTATCTATATCCTTCTGGAGATGTGGTCTCCGGTACTGTACACAATACTCTAGAGTATCAATATCCTTCTGGAGATAGGGTCTCCGGTACTGTACACAATACTCTAGAGTATCTATATCCTTCTGGAGATGTGGTCTCCGGTACTGTACACAATACTCTAGAGTATCTATATCCTTCTGGAGATGGGGTCTCCGGTACTGTACACAATACTCTAGAGTATCTATATCCTTCTGGAGATGGGGTCTCCAGTACTGTACACAATACTCTAGAGGATCTATATCCTTCTGGAGATGGGGTCTCCAGTACTGTACACAACACTCTAGAGGATCTATATCCTTCTGGAGATGGGTTCTCCTGTACTGTACACAATACTCTAGAGGATCTATATCCTTCTGGAGATGGGGTCTCCGGTACAGTACACAACATTCTAGAGGATCTATATCCTTCTGGAGATGGGGTCTCCGGTACAGTACACAACATTCTAGAGTATCTATATCCTTCTGGAGATGGGGTCTCCGGTACTGTACACAACACTCTAGAGTATCTATATCCTTCTGGAGATGGGGTCTCCTGTACTGTACACAATACTCTAGAGTATCTATATCCTTCTGGAGATGGGGTCTCCTGTACTGTACACAATACTCTAGAGTATCTATATCCTTCTGGAGATGGGGTCTCCTGTACTGTACACAATATTCTATAGTATCTATATCCTTCTGGAGATGGGGTCTCCGGTACTGTACACAATACTCTATAGTATATATATCCTTCTGGAGATGGTGTCTCCGGTACTGTACACAATACTCTAGAGTATCTATATCCTTCTGGAGATGGGGTCTCCAGTACTGTACACAATACTCTATAGTATCTATATCCTTCTGGAGATGGGGTCTCCGGTACTGTACACAATACTCTAGAGTATCTCTATCCTTCTGGAGATGGGGTCTCCTGTACTGTACACAATACTCTAGAGTATCTATATCCTTCTGGAGATGGGGTCTCTAGTACTGTACACAATACTCTAGAGTATCTATATCCTTCTGGAGATGGGGTCTCCTGTACTGTACACAATATTCTAGGTGAGGTCTAACTAGAGATCTGTACAGTGGCATGACTACTTCCCTTTTTCTGGACTTGTAAATATGGAGGAGATGGGGTGAATAAGACAGCAAGGAGGACAAAGGAGAGGCAAGGGGATATAAACAGAATAGACATAAATAGAGCAGGAAGGAAGGCGGAGGGGGTGATCAAGTCAGTGCAATGTGAGCGGTCAGGTATCTTGAGTATTGGGGTAAGCAAAACAAGAGGAAAGATAACCCTTCTGTACTAGCACTCGATATGTTACTTAAGTTACATGCGGATAACTTGAACATGGATACCATTCACTATAAAACTTAACTTTTATTGAAAAAGTATTTATTTATTAAAATAACTCTAACAGATTAGTTAAATTAGGGTTTATGATAGGTGGGGAGCCCTATTTAAAATGGTGTGATACTGTCAAAAAGTGCCATGCAACCTTGATAATCATCTAGATAGACAAAAGAATATTGAATGTCTAGAGATAACAGAAAGTGCTCATAATTAATAATCATAAGTTGACTAAGTGACAATTACAGACAGATATTACTTTCTGGCAGATATCCACCATAAGTACAATGTCAAAGTGTATAATGCCCGGGCGTTTGGAAGACCGGCTTGCCCCTAAAGGATCGAGCATGATGACACAAATGCAGTGTCGCTAATTAGTTCACTTGGTCAACGTTGATTGATATATGTTGTTTTCATAGGATCGCTAACTTGTACAAAACACAGCTGATCTTGCTAGCAATATATAACAGCAAGTATCTTCCACAGCTTAAGACTGCCTACGTGGAGATAAATTAGCTAGACAGGTCATTAATGCAGACATGTAATCTCTGGCCTCTGCCCTCTGAATCTAAGCCTTACTGATATGGTGAAAATGTTCATGAAATATGGCACAAAGTATCCACTGAGGCTTATCCATCTTGCCTGGGAACTGGTTAGCTAAACCACCCACTTATTCTGGCTGTTAACAAGTAGTGTTGAGCGAGCACCACGATGCTCGGGTGCTCGGGTGCTCTGACCGAGCACCCCCTGAGGCTCGAGTGCTTGGCCGAGCACCCGAGCCCCATTGGAATGAATGGGGCAACACCAGGCACCCCCTGCTCTGATGAGGGGAGGGTGCCTGGTCAATGCCCCCTTCATCTCCGCTATGCCCCCTTCATCTCAGAATGCCCCCTTCAGCTCCGCAATGTCCCCCTTCAGCTCCGCTATGCCCCTCTTCCACAATGTGCCCCTTCATCTCCGCTATGCCCCTCTTCCACAATGTGCCCCTTCATCTCCGCTATGCCCCTCTTCCACAATGTCCCCCTTCATCTCCTCTATGCCATAGAGGAGATGAAGGGGGACATTGTGGAAGAGGGGCATAGCGGAGATGAAGGGGCACATTGTGGAAGAGGGGCATAGCGGAGATGAAGGGGCACATTGTGGAAGACGGGCATAGCGGAGATGAAGGGGGACATTGTGGAAGAGGGGCATAGAGTCTATGCCCCTCTTCCACAATGTCCCCCTTCATCTCCGCAATGCCCCCTTCATCTCCGCAATGCCCCCGTACCTCCAGTCCCTGGTGGTCCAGCGGAGCTTCTTCGGATCTGTGCCTCTTCCGGCACAGATCCCCGCCACCCGAACATGTCGGGCGAGCACATGGCGGTACTCGACGAGTACCGCCATGTGCCGAGCAGAGCGATGCTCGAGCCGATCCGAGCATCGGCCGAGCACGCTCGCTCATCACTATTAACAAGCAGAGATGTGTTGGCCAAGTGTTTTTAATATGTGTAATGCAGGGCATTTGAAAGCCAGCTTGCCACTAAAACACTGCTTTCATGCATTCAGTTTTATGGTCGCTACTTTGACGATCTATTCCTTATCTGGAAAGGAGATCTTTGACACCTTTGCCACCACTCTCAATTCTCCTGCAGCAATAGCCCGCTGCAGGTCAATATTCTGAACCTCACATTATGCAAATCTAATGGCCGTCTGGTCATTGCCAATTTTTGCAAGGCTACTAACTGGAATACTCTGCTAGATTACCAAAGTTTCCACCCTTTCCACACCAAGAAGTGAGTTCTTTATTCAGAATTTCTACGTATTATTCTTAATAACACTAACAGAGAACAAGCTGAACTCCAAGCAAAAGATTTGTTTTCACTCCTAGTATCCCTCGGTTACCATCTACATGTACTCCAAGACGCCTAATAGAAGGAGCTTTCTTTTCAACAACAGGATCTATTATCTAAATCCACTAAACCAAAGGAATTTCAGCGTCTGGTGTTTACATATACTTCCACCCAACAGTTAACACATCAGTGATACTATAAATCACAACTGACCCATACTTTCTAGTGGCAATTTCCTACTATTTATATTTAAACAGCGACCACTACTGAGTCATAAATGCACTACAAACCTCAGAGACTAGATGGTGGCAACAGACACCAAACATTGCTACAGAAGCAGTATCACAAATGGTTACCTTCACTAGGCCAGGGTGCTTTAAATGCACTGGCTGCACCATGTGCAGGAACCTAATTGCAGGCAACAGGGTTAAACATCTGAATACTGGAAAACGTTTCCCATTAATAAAATAAACTCACATGCACCAGCACATTTCTGGTATACTGTACAGTATGCCCATGTTGGTGAAACTATAAGTAGCTTCAAGGAATGCCCATGTATGCCCATGTTGGTGAAACTGTAAGTAGCTTCAAGGAATTGTTAGCCAACAAACAATCAAACATCAGAGAGGCAATGAAGAAGAAAGAGAAAGACAAACAAAACCAGTCGGCCATCACTTCATTACAGCAAATCATATGCTTGATGATCTGAAGTACATGATCATTAATCATCAACCCAGCCTTCCTCGAGGTGGTGACAGGCACCGCATAGTAATTCAACTACAGGAACTATAGTATCCACAAGCTGGGTACCCTCTACTCTAAGGACCTCAATGAAAAGACTAATTATTCTTGCTTCTGATATTGTGATAGTAGACCGACACAAGGATGGTGCTGAATCTTTTGTCACACTTCCTACATCAAAGGGAGGAAACAATCCCAAGGCTACTTATAAATGTAATGGAGTCATTTTAGGGGACTCATTGCTAGAGAAAGACTTCGGTATCCTTGTCAACTACAAATTTGGAAACAGTGACCAGTGTCAAACAGCAGTAGCAAAGGCAAACAAAATCCTGTCTTGTATAAAAAGAGGTATTGAAGCAAGAGTGGATAACATTATTTTGCCATTATACAAACCATTGGTAAGACCTCACCTTGAGTATGCAGTGCAGTTTTGGGCACCAGTTCTGAAAAAGGATATACTAGAACTAGAGAGGGTACAGTGGAGAGCAACAAAATTAATTAAGGGAATGGAGGACTTGATGTATGAGGAACGACTAGACAAACTTGGTTTATTTACTCTAGAGAAAAGACGACTAAGAGGAGACCTTATCACATTGTACAAGTATATGAGAGGTCAATACAAGGATCTCTGCGGTGAGATATTTATTCTAAGGCTTGATCAGGTGACCAGGGGACACCCCTTGAGATTAGAGGAAAGGAGGTTTAGACTTCAGCAGAGGAAGGGTTTTTTTACAGTAAGGTCTGTTAAACTGTGGAATTCATTGCCCAAGGAGGTGGTTATGGCAGATACAATGGATACATTTAAGAGAAGATTAGATACATTTCTTTCCAAAGGGAACATACAGTGTTATACTGTTTATCAGTAGGCTGATTAGGAAGGTCTGATAAAGACTAACTTATTTGGTAGCAGGAAAGCTATACAATTACTGTGGTATGAGGAGAAGTTTGAACTTGATGGACCTCTGTCTTTATTCAACCTAATTTACTATGTTACTATGTTACTATCATTCATGAACATTGGAGGTCCCTCCTAGGTGAAGGTGAACATAGATCTTGCCACAAGACTAGTGTTGCCACTCTCAACACCTCATCATGAATTTGGACTGGACCATGGAGCTCTATGTATACACATGGCAGATAAGAATGAGAGTGGTTTTAGGAACATCGCCATCCTATTGGTTTTCATTATTCATAGGACATAACATTTAAAAATTGCTTCATTTGATCCCTGTTGAGGAAAAACAAGAAGAACAAAAGTGCAGAAGTCCTTCTAAGCATAGTATCTCTTTAGCTTGTTGAGCCTTCACCAACACTCTGTGCTCTATAGAATATCACTCACTTGTAAGAGAGGTTAACAAAACTGCCTCTCAGTTAAACCAGCTCCCCTGGTATAAACCCCAGAAAGGTTTTCTTTAGGTGGTCATCCTTGGTGTGCCTCCTTCTGGTCCTCTCTTGCAGATCTTTTCACCATCTCAGAGATATGGGATTATACTAGGGGTTTGGCACCTCTCCCAGTTTTGCCCAATAGTAGACTTGAAGATCTGAATAACTGAGGTTAACTTAAGGATGGTAATGTATGAGCCGGGTACGGGATATAACCAACAAGTTTATTAACAAATAAATAAAACTAGCAATTGCTAGATACAGCAATGTAATGTATGGTTAAAAAATGGCAACAGTATAACGCTCTACTCATTTCATAATTACCTTGTTACTTCTTCAGGATAAAAAATGATCCAAAATGATTATAATGATGCTCATAAGCATCAACTACTACAGTATGGTGTCTGTTGGACTGTCTGGCTACCACTGGCTTCACGTTTCTCCCACTGGCCCATTACAATGATGTGCCTTAATACCCATTCATGCTCTGTATACACACACACTGGGTTGATTTATAATGGATTACATCACCAGATGATGGTCTCACAATGACAGTATGGGAAATATTGTTTCTCTTTCAGCTACTTGATGTTTTTTCCCCTTACCTTATACAAGGATCTTTTCTTTATTAGAGCAATCAGAAGTATTACCATGTTATATATCATGTGTTACTACTGTGTGACAGACTGTCTGGCCATTATTGGAACATCTCCGAAGTGCCACCATTTTTTTTTTCAAATTACATTTTAATGATTACATTTTTTTCACTTCTTTTAGTCAGCTACACAGTTGGTACCTAATTGCTTGCATTTCAAGATTAAAGTGATTCTGGATCAAATTTATTTTTGTATCTTTTCAACAGTTGTTTATGTTCAATGCGCACATGGGGTTTATTCACTACATCTCTCTGTTCCATTTCTTATCTGCTGTTTTAAGGGTATCACACTTGATTGCACTCCCAATAATTAATAACTTGTAACTGTGACCAGGCAGTCAGCCACCCTCGGCATGGACATCTAACAGGCACAGATGGGGGAATTTCAAGGGGATCTACAACACCTGAACCCAAGGTGCACCTGGAGCAATGTAGAGTGAGAGGTAAACATGAGAGTTTGACAGGAGAGTGGACAAGAGAGAAAGACAGCTCCTGCAGCAAATCCACTTATAACCACAGGCAAGTAAACAAAAAGGAATGAAGTGGAATTGAAGAGAAGAGATTAAATAAATATTACAAGTATAACATTATTTTGCTAATCCACTATAATTAGATGTTAATCTCAACTTGTTTCTGACTACTTGTATCTCCTCTCCCCTGCTATCCTTGTCACATGCATGCCAGCATGAACATATTACTTCTATCTATTCTAACCATTCCGCTAATAATACAGATTTTCTCTAATCCCTGCAACCATGCCCTGTACCTGCACCATACCATATTAATACACCATGGACTTCTATATACATGTGCTCTACCCTCTGAATGCTGGTGGAGAGTATTAAAAACAAGCTCACCCAGCCCCAGTAATTAAAGTACCAGACGCACCCTCTCACTATATGCTCACAGAAAACAACTCACTACATTTTTATGCATCCTATTACTTGCCTTCGCAAATGACATAGAAACAAGCTCTGGCCCTCAAATAGCAATAAATGGCAACCTCCCCTTTAAAAAAGGTCTCTCTTTTGTGAACTGCAACATAAGCAGCATACTGCCCTGGCACCTAGAAGATAAGCTTACAGGCTTTAAAAAAGATGCTTTAGTATTATTGTGATTGTCTTGATAAAGGTCTTATGAACAAAGCATCGACCATGTGTTCTTGACCATTTGTTGCAAATAAGACTTCTTTAAAAAGTCCCATGGGTGCTGCCCTCTTTCTTGTTTCATGTTTCATCCTGCTTTAGAAATGTGCACCTGGGCAACAACTGACTGAGTACTCTCACCTCCCCCCTACTTTTACTATATATATATATACTAGTTTTAAAGCCCGTGTACATGGGCCAACACTGGCGGAGCTGCAGTCATGCACAGTACTGACTGCCCGAATGCTCTGGGGCTGATACCTTCGGTCTTCCATGAATAGTTAAGGTAAGACTTTAGGTAGCTCTTCAGGAGAGCTGACATCGGGATATTTAACTATAATTACTTCATCGGTATGGTCTACAACGTGTGCCTTGTTTGCAAGCACACGTTGTAGTTATAGTTAGATATCTTGATGACAGAGCTCCTGAAGAGCAATATCTCATGACGTCCGCTATACAGCGGACGGATGAGAAGGGGTAGGGAGCGGAGGTCTTTATTTTCTTACATCTCTCAAACCATAATGGTTTGAAAGATGGGAATGAGGGAGTTAAGTATGTTTTTATTATTCCTATCATTTGGCTTACAGTTTTTTTGGGGGTTTACTATACCTTTAAGAAAGTAGTCTTTCAAGCGCTGATGTTATCGTACAGAAGGTAAGGAGAGATGATCGTGGACCGAATAAGGAAGTACGAGAGCCGTATGTGCATGACCAACGTCAATGGCTGTGGAAGAAGGGATGATAGAGTACTGAAAGTGCTGGCCGTACGGTATCGTTGAGAGATAATCACAGCGATAACAGAAGACGGCACTGTTTATCTCTAACATAAGATAAATAAACAATATAAATAAATTTGAGATCTTGCACACAAACTAGATATGACAAACTTTTGTACAGTGAGCAGAATTGATAAAATGAATCAATTACTCATATTCCTGAAACAATATATGTAATTTTATTTAAAGCTAAATAAAATATGATATATAGAACAATAGTTATCTGTGAATAGGGAAACAGAGATATGCAAACTTGACTCAGTAATAGTTAGTACGGAGAGTTAGAGTGAGTATATTGCTCATGTAGTGTGGAATAGTCAGTGAGTTGTTAGTAGTGGAGGTTATAGTTAGTATGGAGATATGGAGTGATCATACTGGTCAGGTAGTGTGGAATAGTCAGTGAGTTGTTAGTAGTGGAGGTTATAGTTAGTATGGAGATCTGGAGTGATCACACTGCTCAGGTAGTGTGGAATAGTCAGTGAGTTGTTAGCAGTGGAGGTTATAGTTAGTATGGAGATCTGGAGTGATCATACAGCTCAGGTAGTGTGGAATAGCCAGTGAGTTGTTAGTAGTGGATGTTATAGTTAGTATGGAGATCTGGAGTGATCATACTGCTCAGGTAGTGTGGAATAGTCAGTGAGTTGTTAGCAGTGGAGGTTATAGTTATTATGGAGATCTGGAGTGATCATACTGCTCAGGTAATGTGGAATAGTCAGTGAGTTGTTAGTAGTGGAGGTTATAGTTAGTATGGAGATCTGGAGTGATCATACTGCTCAGGTAGTGTGGAATAGTCAGTGAGTTGTTAGTAGTGGAGATTATAGTTAGTATGGAGATCTGGAGTGATCATACTGCTCAGGTAGTGTGGAATAGTCAGTGGGTTGTTAGCAGTAGAGGTTATAGCTAGTATGGAGATCTGTAGTGATTATACTGCTCAGGTAGTGTGGAATAGTCAGTGAGTTGTTAGCAGTAGAGGTTATAGTTAGTATAGAGATCTGGAGTGATCATATACTGCTCAGGTAGTGTGGAATAGTCAGTGAGTTGTTAGTAGTGTAGGTTATAGTTAGTATGTAGATCTGGAGTGATGATACTGCTCAGGTAGTGTGGAATAGTCAGTCAGTTGTTAGTAGTGGCGGTTATAGTTATTATGGAGATCTGGAGTGATCATACTGCTCAGGTAGTGTGGAATAGTCAGTGAGTTGTTAGTAGTGGAGTGGAGGTTATAGTTAGTATGGAGATCTGGAGTGATTATACTGCTCAGGTAGTGTGTAATAGTCAGTGAGTTGTTAGTAGTGGAGGTTATAGTTAGAATAGAGATCTGGAGTGATCATACTGCTCAGGTAGTGTGGAATAGTCAGTGAGTTGTTAGCAGTGGAGGTTATAGTTAGTATGGAGATCTGGAGTGATCATACTGCTCAGGTAGTATGGAATAGTCAGTGAGTTGTTAGTAGTGGAGGTTATAGTTAGTATGGAGATCTGGAGTGATCATACTGCTCAGGTAGTGTGGAATAGGCAGTGAGTTGTTAGTAGTGGAGGTTATAGTTAGTATGGAGATCTGGAGTGATCATACTGCTCAGGTAGTGTGGAATAGACAGTGAGTTGTTAGTAGTGGAGGTTATAGTTAGTATGTAGATCTGGAGTCATGATACTGCTCAGGTAGTGTGGAATAGTCAGTCAATTGTTAGTAGTGGAGGTTATAGTTATTATGGAGATCTGGAGTGATCATACTGCTCAGGTAGTGTGGAATAGTCAGTGAGTTGTTAGCAGTGGAGGGGAGGTTATAGTTAGTATGGAGATCTGGAGTGATCATACTGCTCAGGTAGTGTGGAATAGTCAGTGAGTTGTTAGCAGTGGAGGTTATAGTTAGTATGGAGATCTGGAGTGATCATACTGCTCAGGTAGTGTGGAATAGTCAGTGAGTTGTTAGTAGCGGAGGTTATAGTTAGTATGGAGATATGGAGTGATCATACTGGTCAGGTAGTGTGGAATAGTCAGTGAGTTGTTAGTAGTGGATGTTATAGTTAGTATAGAGATCTGGAGTGATCATACTGCTCAGGTAGTGTGGAATAGCCAGTGAGTTGTTAGTAGTGGATGTTATAGTTAGTATGGAGATCTGGAGTGATCATACTGCTCAGGTAGTGTGGAATAGTCAGTGAGTTGTTAGCAGTGGAGGTTATAGTTATTATGGAGATCTGGAGTGATCATACTGCTCAGGTAATGTGGAATAGTCAGTGAGTTGTTAGTAGTGGAGGTTATAGTTAGTATGGAGATCTGGAGTGATCATACTGCTCAGGTAGTGTGGAATAGTCAGTGAGTTGTTAGTAGTGGAGATTATAGTTAGTATGGAGATCTGGAGTGATCATACTGCTCAGGTAGTGTGGAATAGTCAGTGGGTTGTTAGCAGTAGAGGTTATAGCTAGTATGGAGATCTGTAGTGATTATACTGCTCAGGTAGTGTGGAATAGTCAGTGAGTTGTTAGCAGTAGAGGTTATAGTTAGTATAGAGATCTGGAGTGATCATATACTGCTCAGGTAGTGTGGAATAGTCAGTGAGTTGTTAGTAGTGTAGGTTATAGTTAGTATGTAGATCTGGAGTGATGATACTGCTCAGGTAGTGTGGAATAGTCAGTCAGTTGTTAGTAGTGGCGGTTATAGTTATTATGGAGATCTGGAGTGATCATACTGCTCAGGTAGTGTGGAATAGTCAGTGAGTTGTTAGTAGTGGAGTGGAGGTTATAGTTAGTATGGAGATCTGGAGTGATTATACTGCTCAGGTAGTGTGTAATAGTCAGTGAGTTGTTAGTAGTGGAGGTTATAGTTAGAATAGAGATCTGGAGTGATCATACTGCTCAGGTAGTGTGGAATAGTCAGTGAGTTGTTAGCAGTGGAGGTTATAGTTAGTATGGAGATCTGGAGTGATCATACTGCTCAGGTAGTATGGAATAGTCAGTGAGTTGTTAGTAGTGGAGGTTATAGTTAGTATGGAGATCTGGAGTGATCATACTGCTCAGGTAGTGTGGAATAGGCAGTGAGTTGTTAGTAGTGGAGGTTATAGTTAGTATGGAGATCTGGAGTGATCATACTGCTCAGGTAGTGTGGAATAGACAGTGAGTTGTTAGTAGTGGAGGTTATAGTTAGTATGTAGATCTGGAGTCATGATACTGCTCAGGTAGTGTGGAATAGTCAGTCAATTGTTAGTAGTGGAGGTTATAGTTATTATGGAGATCTGGAGTGATCATACTGCTCAGGTAGTGTGGAATAGTCAGTGAGTTGTTAGCAGTGGAGGGGAGGTTATAGTTAGTATGGAGATCTGGAGTGATCATACTGCTCAGGTAGTGTGGAATAGTCAGTGAGTTGTTAGCAGTGGAGGTTATAGTTAGTATGGAGATCTGGAGTGATCATACTGCTCAGGTAGTGTGGATTAGTCAGTGAGTTGTTAGTAGTGGAGGTTATAGTTAGTATGTAGATCTGGAGTGATGATACTGCTCAGGTAGTGTGGAATAGTCAGTGAGTTGTTAGTAGTGGAGGTTATAGTTAGTATGTAGATCTGGAGTGATCATACTGCTCAGGTAGTGTGGAATAGTCAGTGAGTTCTTAGTAGTGGATGTTATAGTTAGTATGGAGATCTGGAGTGATCATACTACTCAGGTAGTGTGGAATAGTCAGTGAGTTGTTTGTAGTGGAGGTTATAGTTAGTATGAAGATCTGGAGTGATCATACTGCTCAGGTAGTGTGGAATAGTCAGTGAATTGTTAGTAGTGGAGGTTTATGGTTAGTATGGTGAGCTGAAGTGACCATACTGCTCAGGTAGTGTGGAATAGTCAGTGAGTTTTTAGTAGTGGAGGTTATAGTTAGTATGGAGAGCTGAAGTGACCATACTGCTCAGGTAGTGTGGAATAGTCAGTGAGTTGTTAGTAGTGGAGGTTATATTTAGTATGGAGATCTGGAGTGATCATACTGCTAAGGTAATGTGGAATAGTCAGTGAGTTGTTAGCAGTGGAGGTTATAGTTAGTATGGAGTTCTGGAGTGATCATACTGATCAGGTAGTATGGAATAGTCAGTGAGTTGTTAGCAGTGGAGGTTATAGTTAGTATGGAGTTCTGGAGTGATCATACTGATTAGGTAATGTGGAATAGTCAGTGAGTTGTTAGTAGTGGAGGTTATAGTTAGTATGGAGATCTGGAGTGTTCATACTGCTCAGGTAGTGTGGAATAGTCAGTGAGTTGTTGGTAGTGGAGGTTATAGTTAGTATGGAGATCAGGAGTGATCATACTGCTCAGGTAGTGTGGAATAGTCAGTGAGTTGTTAGTAGTGGAGGTTACAGTTAGTATGGAGATCTGGAGTGATCATACTGCTCAGGTAGTGTGTAATAGTCAGTGAGTTGTTAGTAGTGGAGGTTATAGTTAGTATGTAGATCTGGAGTGATGATACTGCTCAGGTAGTGTGGAATAGTCAGTGAGTTGTTAGTAGTGGAGGTTATAGTTAGTATGTAGATCTGGAGTGATCATACTGCTCAGGTAGTGTGGAATAGTCAGTGAGTTCTTAGTAGTGGATGTTATAGTTAGTATGGAGATCTGGAGTGATCATACTACTCCGGTAGTGTGGAATAGTCAGTGAGTTGTTTGTAGTGGAGGTTATAGTTAGTATGAAGATCTGGAGTGATCATACTGCTCAGGTAGTGTGGAATAGTCAGTGAGTTGTTAGCAGTGGAGGTTATAGTTATTATGGAGATCTGGAGTGATCATACTGCTCAGGTAGTGTGGATTAGTCAGTGAGTTGTTAGTAGTGGATGTTATAGTTAGTATGGAGATCTGGAGTGATCATACTGCTCAGGTAGTGTGGAATAGTCAGTGAGTTGTTAGTAGTGGAGGTTATAGTTAGTATGGAGATCTGGAGTGATCATACTGCTCAGGTAATGTGGAATAGTCAGTGAGTTGTTAGCAGTGGAGGTTTATAGTTAGTATGGTGAGCTGAAGTGACCATACTGCTCAGGTAGTGTGGAATAGTCAGTGAGTTGTTAGTAGTGGAGGTTATAGTTAGTATGGAGAGCTGAAGTGACCATACTGCTCAGGTAGTGTGGAATAGTCAGTGAGTTGTTAGTAGTGGAGGTTATAGTTAGTATGGAGTTCTGGAGTGATCATACTGCTCAGGTAGTGTGGAATAGTCAGTGAGTTGTTAGCAGTGGAGGTTATAGTTAGTATGGAGTTCTGGAGTGATCATACTGATTAGGTAATGTGGAATAGTCAGTGAGTTGTTAGTAGTGGAGATTATGGAGATCTGGAGTGTTCATACTGCTCAGGTAGTGTGGAATAGTCAGTGAGTTGTTGGTAGTGGAGGTTATAGTTAGTATGGAGATCAGGAGTGATGATACTGCTCAGGTAGTGTGGAATAGTCAGTGAGTTGTTAGTAGTGGAGGTTACAGTTAGTATGGAGATCTGGAGTGATCATACTGCTCAGGTAGTGTGGAATAGTCAGTGAGTTGTTAGCAGTGAAGGTTATAGTTAGTATGGAGATCTGGAGTGATCATATTACACAGGTAGTGTGGAATAGTCAGTAAGATGTTGGCAGTGGAGTGGAGGTTATAGTTAGTGTGGAGATTTAGAGTGAACATACTGCTCAGGTATTGTGGTAGCTTTCCAGCTAAGAGGTTATAGACTAGGCAAGAAACATGAAGAGCACATTTCGATTTGAGTGTTAGCCACTTTAGTTCTTTAAACATTTCTCAGTATAAAGTGCCATAATGAGCCAGACAGTGTCAAGTTTACCTAAATGGATTTTTGGTGCTTAAGCATATACTACATCCCCATAGTCTATGACTGGCATTAACATCTGGTGAACATTACGTTTTCTTACAAGAGGACTTAAACGGTATTTGTTTGTAAACAGAGCACTTATTTGGGGATAAAGTTTGGCTGTTAATTTATCAATATGACGACCAAAAGTGAGGTTGGGGTCAAGCCACATACCAAGATGGTTGTAGGACTCCATCAGGGACAATTTACAATTAGACTATGTTACAATGGATAGGTGGGTATTGCAGGGATTATGTAGTTTGTGGTTTGTACCAAATCCCATTGTGACCATTTTGTCTGTGTTTAAGAACAGTTTGTTCTTTGCTGTCCATCTTTCACCTTCAGAGAAATCGTGTTGTAATATGGCTTCAAGTTGTGATATGTTTGAGTTTTTTTGGTATATATTATGGTGTCACCCGCATACATGTGTACAGAAGATGATTTGCAAATCATGGGTAGATCATTTATAAATCGAGAATATACAAGAGGCTAAGTATTGAGACTTGGTGAATCCCACTTGTAACATTGAGCAGGGAAGAAGTATTGTCAGCACATATTGCATTCTGTCTGATAAATAGGATCGGAAACAGTTTAGAGAATGATTACCTAATCCTGAACTTTAGAGTTTACTTATCAGAATATTATGGTCTACTGTATCAAAGACCTTTGCATAATGTAGGGAAATAACAGCAATGAGCTCACCATTTCCCATGCCCGTCTGGCATCACTGAGTTTTTTTTTTGGAGGGCATTGACTGTTCAGTGAGATGAACAATAGCCAGACTGAGTTGGGGTGAAAAAACTGGTGAGCCGGTAAGATTTATACAGTTGCACGTGGACACATTTCTCTAGGATTTTTGCTCATGTGGTGAGTAGCGATATATGTCTGTAATTTGATACTAGATATTTATTCCCTCTTTTGTGGGTAGGCACAACTCTAGCCATTTTCCAGACTCCCTGGATGACAGGGAGGCATTAATTATGGATGTAATAGGATGGCACTGAGCTTTAATAGCACTGTTGGTAGTCAGTCATTCCGATATTGCAATTTTATTTTTGGGTTAAGGAGCTGGTCATATATTTTACTATCATTTACTGACATAAATTAAATTCATTGATATCGTGGATCAGGTTTTAGGTGATCTACTTCAGAATTTGTTTTGTTTGACCCCTTAAGGACTGGCGCACGCTCGTGAGGCCGGCACTTGAGGACCAAGGGGCTTTTTTTTTTTTGCAATTCTGGTTCAGGGCTTCTGGAGCAGCTTGCATCCGCGCCAGGAGCCCTGAACTCCATGACGTACCAGGACCATCACTGGTCTTTAAGTGCTGGACCGCCGTGATGGTCCTGGTACGCCAATGGTCCTTAAGGGGATAGTCAGGGTGGTGGCACATCCAACAAAGTAGATGTTGAATGCATTGGTTATTGCTGTGGGGCGCTGTATCGTTTCTTTGCCTATTTTTATGGTTGATGGGTGAGAATGATTACGGGGGTCGTAGATATTTTTAATAACCTTCTAAAAGTCGGCTGTTTTTGATATGTTACTGTTCAGGTCATCTGTAAAATATTGAGCTTTTACTAGTTTTGTTTGCTATGTGCAGGTATTCCACAATTGCCTTTATGCAGTGTGATTACCAGCGGAGCCAGTTTGTTTAACCCCTTAGTGACAGCCACGTGAATACGCGGCTGTCTCCTTAACACCTGGCTAACATTTTTTTTTTTTTTCGAAATTATTCCGGAGTCCCCGAACGGAGACCCGGACTTCCAGGACTTACCAGGTACGTCCTATATCACTAAGTGACAGTTTTTGCGGGACGTACCTGGTAAGTCAGTTGTTGGGATGGGGTTAAATTTTGTGCATAAGGCATCTCTAAAGCTGTGTAACTCAATCAGGTCAGCCCAGGATGGATGGGATTAGGTGAGTCTATGATCTGTACCTTTAACCCTTTGACTGCCAGAGTGGTACGCAGCGCATTGCTTTGGCACTCAAAGGGTTCATTTTACTTCACTTCATAATACGTGCCAGCTACTTATCTTCTATCAGTCTAAAATCCTTAAAATTAACTGCTTCTTTATACTTATATGCAATGTACAACTATATATAAAATGTTTATATATGTGTGGATAGATAGATAGATATATAGATATATAGATAGATAGATAGATAGATAGATAGATAGATAGATAGATATGAGATAGATAGATAGATAGATAGATAGATAGATAGATAGATAGATAGATATGAGATAGATAGATAGATAGATAGATAGATAGATAGATATGAGATAGATATGAGATAGATATATAGATAGATAGATAGATAGATATGAGATAGATAAATAGATAGATACGTAGATAGATAGATATGAGATATATAGATACATAGATACATAGATATATATGAGATATAGATAGATAGATAGATAGATAGATAGATAGATAGATAGATAGATAGATATGAGATATATAGATACATAGATACATAGATACATAGATATATATGAGATATAGATAGATAGATAGATAGATAGATAGATAGATAGATAGATAGATAGATAGATAGATAGATATGAGATAGATATGAGATAGATATATAGATAGATAGATAGATAGATAGATAGATAGATATGAGATAGATAAATAGATAGATAGATAGATAGATAGATAAATAGATAGATACGTAGATAGATAGATATGAGATATATAGATACATAGATACATAGATATATATGAGATATAGATAGATAGATAGATAGATAGATAGATAGATAGATAGATAGATAGATATGAGATAGATAGATAGATAGATAGATAGATAGATAGATAGATAGATAGACAGACAGACAGACAGACAGACAGATAGATAGATAGATAGATAGATAGATAGATAGATAGATATAAGATAGATATATATGAAATAGATAGATAGATAGATAGATAGATAGATAGATAGATAGATAGATATGAGATAGATAGATAGATAGATAGATAGATAGATAGATAGATAGATGATATGAGATAGATAGGGCTCAAAAGTTCCACTCACCACTAGCCAATGGCGAGTGAAAATTTAGCCCTGGTGAGTAGAAATTCAGCCCTGGTGGTTATGTTATGGCTTGCAGTGGCGAGTAACTTTTCAGGTCTGGCGAGTAGCAAAGGACTTAAAATTATAAGACCTGGATAGATATGATATAGATCGATAGATAGATCGATAGATAGATAGATAGATAGATAGATAGATAGATAGATAGATATGAGATAGATAGATAGATCGATAGATAGATATGAGATAGATAGATAGATAGATAGATATGAGATAGATAGATAGATATATAGATAGATAGATAGATAGATAGATAGATAGATAGATATAGATAGATAGATAGATAGATAGATAGATAGATAGATAGATATGAGATAGATAGATAGATAGATAGATAGATAGATAGATAGATATGAGATAGATAGATAGATAGATAGATATGAGATAGATAGATAGATAGATAGATAGATAGATAGATAGATATGAAATAAATAGATAGATAGATAGATAGATAGATAGATAGATAGATTGATAGGTAGATAGATAGATAGATAGATAGATATGAGATAGATAGATAGATAGATAGATAGATAGATAGATATGAGATAGATAGATATGAGATAGATAGATATAGATGGATAGATAGATAGATAGATAGATAAATAGATAGATAGATATGAGATAGATAGATAGATAGATATAAGATAGATATATATGAAATAGATAGATAGATAGATAGATAGATAGATAGATAGATATGAGATAGATAGATAGATAGATAGATAGATAGATAGATAGATAGATATGAGATAGATATGAGATAGATAGATGATAGATAGTAGATAGATCGATAGATAGATCGATAGATAGATAGATCGATAGATAGATAGATCGATAGATATATAGATAGATAGATGATATGAGATAGATAGGGCTCAAAAGTTCCACTCACCACTAGCCAATGGCGAGTGAAAATTTAGCCCTGGTGAGTAGAAATTCAGCCCTGGTGGTTATGTTATGGCTTGCAGTGGCGAGTAACTTTTCAGGTCTGGCTAGTAGCAAAGGACTTATAAGACCTGGATAGATATGATATAGATCGATAGATAGATAGATAGATAGATAGATAGATAGATAGATAGATAGATAGATATGAGATAGATAGATAGATCGATAGATAGATATGAGATAGATAGATAGATAGATAGATAGATAGATATGAGATAGATAGATAGATAGATAGATAGATAGATATAGATAGATAGATAGATATGAGATAGATAGATAGATAGATAGATAGATAGATAGATAGATAGATAGATAGATATAGATAGATAGATAGATAGATAGATAGATAGATAGATAGATAGATAATGAGATAGATAGATATGAGATAGATAGATATAGATAGATAGATAGATAGATAGATAGATAGATAGATAGATAGATATAGATAGATAGATAGATAGATAGATAGATATAGATAGATAGATAGATAGATAGATAGATAGATAGATAGATAAATAGATATAGATAGATAGATAGATAGATAGATAGATAGATAGATAGATAGATAGATAGAGGCAGCACCAGTGGAACTTAACTAATTATATTTTAGTAGAGCAAAATATCAATAATATGGTCTTCGTTCCCACATCAGGAGCCGGGAGGAGAGACATGACATGAGCCGTCCGGACCGGAGCAGCACGTTCAGCGAATGCGCTGATCCTTAGCGGGAAGCTCCAGACGGCTCACAGCGAAGCTCCCTGTGTGCGAAACCACACATGTACAGTACAGACTCTCCACTGCGCATCTGCGGTTACGTCTCACAGTGAGCGACGCATTCTACCACTTTATGTTATAGGATATAATGTCTCTGTATTTATACAAATACACCACTCGCTGCTGTATACACTCCAGGACGTGCTTGAAAACGAGATAAATCTCTCTGTATACTTTCTGGTAAAACGTTTTCTAATTAAATAAATCTTCACTGCCTCTACATTATCTCCTTCATTTGTCACAGGTCAATGTCCGACTCCTGGGGAAGGACAGATCCTGATACGCTTCCTAATACAAGTGCAGCAGATTGTACTTCCTACTACTGCCAATTAACCCTGCTTTTCATTTTAAAGCGATAGTAATGCTTGTTTTATATAAGCTTTAAAATTGTAGTTATTAAATAAATAAAGCAAAGCATCCACGTCTTTTTTTCTATAACTTTCATAGTTTTAGTGTAATCTGGATCAAAAGCTGACAAACTTGGATTCTGGTCCGTGGACCGGACGGCTCGTCTGGGGAGTTGAAATAGCAGTGGATACACAGCAAATCTTAAAGGGATAGTAATACTTAATTATTACTAATCCTTATATTAAAGTCCTATTAAAAATAAATGTATTGTCCCCAGTGTCATCTCTCAAACCTTTATGGTTTGAGAGATGATCGCTCCTAAAGTTGCCCTCTCCCTCCCCCTTCCCCGTAGTCAGCGTTCTAGCTGACTGCAGGGAACAGAGTCGTACGACCATCAGGTGGCTCTCCAGCAGAACCAAGATCGTATTAATACAAAATAAATCTTTCACTGAAATGGTCTTCTACGTGTGATTGGTTTGTGATTGGTTTGCAAGCACACATAGAAGACCGTTTTAGTGAAATATTTTTTTTTTTAATTAACGCGAACGCGACCATTATGTGTCCACTGAGTCTGAGGAGGAGGGGACCACTACTGTACCAATGCTGTCCAGTCCCCCTAAATCACCCCAAGGGACCTTGGGGAATTTAATGGGAAGGGAGGGAGAAAAGGGAATGAGAAGGGAGGGAGAAAAGGGTAGTACTAGTGAGAGCAGGACAGGTCAGCTGCCTGTACCTGCTTCAAGACGTGCTGCCCCTGCTGCCAGTGCCACCATTGCTGTACCTGCAGCCACTAGTGTTGTACCTGTTGCCAGACATGCTGCCCCTGCTGCCAGTGCCACCATTTCTGATCCTGCAGCCACTAGTGTTGTACCTGCTGCCAGTACTGAACCTGCTGCCAGTACTGAACCTGCTGCCAGTGCTGAACCTGCTGCCAGTGCTGAACCTGCTGCCAGTACTGAACCTGCTGCTAGTGCTGAACCTGCTGCCAGTGCTGAACCTGCTGCCAGTACTGAACCTGCTGCCAGTACTGAACCTGCTGCTAGTACTGAACCTGCTGCTAGTACTGAACCTGCTGCCAATACTGAACCTGCTGCTAGTACTGAACCTGCTGCCAGTGCTGAACCTGCTGCTAGTACTGAACATGCTCCCAGTACTGAACCTGCTGCTAGTACTGAACCTGCTGCTAGTGCTGAACCTGCTGCCAGTGCTGAACCTGCTGCTAGTACTGAACCTGCTGCTAGTACTGAACCTGCTGCCAGTGCTGAACCTGCTGCTAGTACTGAACCTGCTGCCAGTGCTGAACCTGCTGCATGTGCTGAACCTGCTGCTAGTACTGAACCTGCTGCTAGTACTGAACCTGCTGCTAGTACTGTACCTGCTGCCAGTGCTGAACCTGCTGCCAGTACTGAACCTGCTGCCAGTGCTGAACCTGCTGCCAGTGCTGAACCTGCAGGTAGTACTGAACCTGCTGCTAGTACTGAACCTGCTGCCAGTGCTGAACCTGCTGCTAGTACTGAACCTGCTGCCAGTACTGAACCTGCTGCCAGTACTGAACCTGCTGCTAGTACTGAACCTGCTGCCAGTACTGAACCTGCTGCCAGTGCTGAACCTGCTGCTAGTACTGAACCTGCTGCCAGTGCTGAACCTGCTGCTAGTACTGAACCTGCTGCCAGTACTGAACCTGCTGCTAGTACTGAACCTGCTGCTAGTACTGAACCTGCTGCCAGTGCTGAACCTGCTGCTAGTACTGAACCTGCTGCCAGTGCTGAACCTGCTGCTAGTACTGAACCTGCTGCTAGTGCTGAACCTGCTGCCAGTACTGAACCTGCTGCTAGTACTGAACCTGCTGCCAGTGCTGAAACTGCTGCTAGTGCTGAACCTGCTGCTAGTACTAAACCTGCTGCCAGTACTGAACCAGCTGCCAGTACTGAACCTGCTGCCAGTGCTGAACCTGCTGCTAGTACTGAACCTGCTGCCAGTGCTGAACCTGCTGCCAGTGCTGAACCTGCTGCCAGTACTGAACCTGCTGCTAGTACTGAACCTGCTGCTAGTACTGAACCTGCTGCTAGTACTGAACCTGCTGCCAGTGCTGAACCTGCTGCCAGTACTGAACCTGCTGCCAGTACTGAACCTGCTGCTAGTACTGAACCTGCTGCCTGTGCTGAACCTGCTGCTAGTACTGAACCTGCTGCCAGTGCTGAACCTGCTGCCAGTACTGAACCTGCTGCTAGTACTGAACCTGCTGCTAGTACTGAACCTGCTGCCAGTGCTGAACCTGCTGCCAGTACTGAACCTGCTGCCAGTACTGAACCTGCTGCCAGTACTGAACCTGCTGCCTGTGCTGAACCTGCTGCTAGTACTGAACCTGCTGTCAGTACTGAACCTGCTGCTAGTACTGAACCTGCTGCCAGTACTGAACCTGCTGCCAGTACTGAACCTGCTGCCAGTACTGAACCTGCTGCCAGTACTGAACCTGCTGCCTGTGCTGAACCTGCTGCTAGTACTGAACCTGCTGCCAGTGCTGAACCTGCTGCCAGTACTGAACCTGCTGCCAGTACTGAACCTGCTGCCAGTGCTGAACCTGCTGCCAGTACTGAACCTGCTGCCTGTGCTGAACCTGCTGCCAGTGCTGAACCTGCTGCCAGTACTGAACCTGCTGCCAGTGCTGAACCTGCTGCCAGTGCTGAACCTGCTGCCAGTACTGAACCTGCTGCCTGTGCTGAACCTGCTGCTAGTACTGAACCTGCTGCCAGTGCTGAACCTGCTGCCAGTACTGAACCTGCTGCTAGTACTGAACCTGCTGCCAGTACTGAACCTGCTGCCAGTACTGAACCTGCTGCCAGTACTGAACCTGCTGCCAGTACTGAACCTGCTGCTAGTACTGAACCTGCTGCTAGTACTGAACCTGCTGCTAGTACTGTACCTGCTGCTAGTACTGAACCTGCTGCCAGTACTGAACCTGCTGCCAGTGCTGAACCTGCTGCTAGTACTGAACCTACTGCTAGTACTGAACCTGCTGCCAGTACTGAACCTGCTGCCAGTACTGAACCTGCTGCCAGTGCTGAACCTGCTGCTAGTACTGAACCTGCTGCTAGTACTGAACCTGCTGCCAGTACTGAACCTGCTGCTAGTGCTGAACCTGCTGCTAGTACTGAACCTGCTGCCAGTACTGAACCTGCTGCTAGTGCTGAACCTGCTGCTAGTACTGAACCTGCTGCCAGTACTGAACCTGCTGCTAGTACTGAACCTGCTGCTAGTGCTGTACCTGCTGCTAGTACTGAACCTGCTGCCAGTGCTGAACCTGCTGCTAGTACTGAACCTGCTGCCAGTACTGAACCTGCTGCTAGTACTGAACCTGCTGCCAGTGCTGAACCTGCTGCCAGTACTGAACCTGCTGCTAGTACTGAACCTGCTGCTAGTACTGAACCTGCTGCCAGTACTGAACCTGCTGCTAGTACTGAACCTGCTGCCAGTACTGAACCTGCTGCTAGTACTGTACCTGCTGCCAGTACTGAACCTGCTGCCAGTGCTGAACCTGCTGCCAGTACTGAACCTGCTGCTAGTGCTGAACCTGCTGCTAGTACTGAACCTGCTGCCAGTACTGAACCTGCTGCCAGTACTGAACCTGCTGCCAGTGCTGAACCTGCTGCCAGTGCTGAACCTGCTGCCAGTGCTGAACCTGCTGCTAGTACTGAACCTGCTGCCAGTACTGAACCTGCTGCTAGTACTGAACCTGCTGCCAGTACTGAACCTGCTGCCAGTACTGAACCTGCTGCCAGTGCTGAACCTGCTGCCAGTACTGAACCTGCTGCTAGTACTGAACCTGCTGCCAGTACTGAACCCGCTGCTAGTACTGAATCTGCTGCCAGTACTGAACCTGCTGCCAGTGCTGAACCTGCTGCTAGTACTGAACCTGCTGCCAGTACTGAACCTGCTGCCAGTACTGAACCTGCTGCTAGTACTGAACCTGCTGCCAGTACTGAACCTGCTGCCAGTGCTGAACCTGCTGCTAGTGCTGAACCTGCTGCTAGTACTGAACCTGCTGCTAGTACTGAACCTGCTGCCAGTGCTGAACCTGCTGCTAGTACTGAACCTGCTGCCAGTGCTGAACCTGCTGCCAGTGCTGAACCTGCTGCCAGTACTGAACCTGCTGCTAGTACTGAACCTGCTGCCAGTGCTGAACCTGCTGCCAGTGCTGAACCTGCTGCATGTGCTGAACCTGCTGCTAGTATTGAACCTGCTGCCAGTGCTGAACCTGCTGCTAGTACTGAACCTGCTGCCAGTGCTGAACCTGCTGCCAGTACTGAACCTGCTGCTAGTACTGAACCTGCTGCCAGTGCTGAACCTGCTGCTAGTACTGAACCTGCTGCTAGTACTGAACCTGCTGCTAGTACTGAACCTGCTGCCAGTGCTGAACCTGCTGCCAGTGCTGAACCTGCTGCTAGTACTGAACCTGCTGCCAGTACTGAACCTGCTGCCAGTGCTGAACCTGCTGCCAGTACTAAACCTGCTGCCAGTACTGAACCAGCTGCCAGTACTGAACCTGCTGCCAGTGCTGAACCTGCTGCTAGTACTGAACCTGCTGCCAGTACTGAACCTGCTGCTAGTACTGAACCTGCTGCCAGTACTGAACCTGCTGCTAGTACTGAACCTGCTGCTAGTACTGAACCTGCTGCCAGTACTGAACCTGCTGCTAGTACTGAACCTGCTGCTAGTACTGAACCTGCTGCCAGTACTGAACCAGCTGCCAGTACTGAACCTGCTGCCAGTACTGAACCTGCTGCTAGTACTGAACCTGCTGCTAGTGCTGAACCTGCTGCTAGTACTGAACCTGCTGCCAGTGCTGAACCTGCTGCCAGTACTGAACCTGCTGCCAGTACTGAACCTGCTGCTAGTACTGAACCTGCTGCCAGTACTGAACCTGCTGCTAGTACTGATCCTGCTGCCAGTGCTGAACCTGCTGCCAGTGCTGAACCTGCTGCTAGTACTGAACCTGCTGCCAGTACTGAACCTGCTGCTAGTACTGAACCTGCTGCCAGTGCTGAACCTGCTGCCAGTGCTGAACCTGCTGCTAGTACTGAACCTGCTGCTAGTACTGAACCTGCTGCCAGTGCTGAACCTGCTGCTAGTACTGAACCTGCTGCTAGTACTGAACCTGCTGCCAGTGCTGAACCTGCTGCTAGTACTGAACCTGCTGCCAGTGCTGAACCTGCTGCCAGTACTGAACCTGCTGCTAGTACTGAACCTGCTGCTAGTACTGAACCTGCTGCCAGTGCTGAACCTGCTGCTAGTGCTGAACCTGCTGCCAGTACTGAACCTGCTGCCAGTGCTGAACCTGCTGCCAGTGCTGAACCTGCTGCTAGTACTGAACCTGCTGC
This sequence comes from Rhinophrynus dorsalis, assembly GCA_037306005.1. Taxonomy (NCBI): domain Eukaryota; kingdom Metazoa; phylum Chordata; class Amphibia; order Anura; family Rhinophrynidae; genus Rhinophrynus; species Rhinophrynus dorsalis. Next base: position 561,558,467 of record CM074721.1, read on the forward strand.
CAGTGCTGAACCTGCTGCTAGTACTGAACCTGCTGCTAGTACTGAACCTGCTGCCAGTACTGAACCTGCTGCTAGTACTGAACCTGCTGCCAGTACTGAACCTGCTGCTAGTACTGAACCTGCTGCCAGTGCTGAACCTGCTGCTAGTACTGAACCTGCTGCCAGTGCTGAACCTGCTGCTAGTACTGAACCTGCTGCTAGTACTGTACCTGCTGCTAGTGCTGAACCTGCTGCTAGTGCTGAACCTGCTGCTAGTACTGAACCTGCTGCCAGTACTGAACCTGCTGCTAGTACTGAACCTGCTGCCAGTACTGAACCTGCTGCTAGTACTGAACCTGCTGCTAGTACTGAACCTGCTGCCAGTACTGAACCTGCTGCTAGTACTGAACCTGCTGCCAGTACTGAACCTGCTGCCAGTGCTGAACCTGCTGCCAGTACTGAACCTGCTGCTAGTACTGAACCTGCTGCCAGTTCTGAACCTGCTGCTAGTACTGAACCTGCTGCCAGTGCTGAACCTGCTGCTAGTACTGAACCTGCTGCTAGTACTGAACCTGCTGCCAGTGCTGAACCTGCTGCTAGTACTGAACCTGCTGCTAGTACTGAACCTGCTGCCAGTGCTGAACCTGCTGCTAGTACTGAACCTGCTGCTAGTACTGAACCTGCTGCCAGTGCTGAACCTGCTGCTAGTACTGAACCTGCTGCTAGTACTGAACCTGCTGCCAATACTGAACCTGCTGCCAGTACTGAACCTGCTGCTAGTACTGAACCTGCTGCCAGTGCTGAACCTGCTGCTAGTACTGAACCTGCTGCCAGTGCTGAACCTGCTGCCAGTACTGAACCTGCTGCCAGTACTGAACCTGCTGCCAGTACTGAACCTGCTGCTAGTACTGAACCTGCTGCCAGTGCTGAACCTGCTGCTAGTACTGAACCTGCTGCCAGTGCTGAACCTGCTGCCAGTGCTGAACCTGCTGCTAGTACTGAACCTGCTGCTAGTACTAAACCTGCTGCTAGTACTGAACCTGCTGCCAGTGCTGAACCTGCTGCTAGTACTGAACCTGCTGCCAGTGCTGAACCTGCTGCCAGTGCTGAACCTGCTGCTAGTACTGAACCTGCTGCCAGTACTGAACCTGCTGCTAGTACTGAACCTGCTGCCAGTACTGAACCTGCTGCTAGTACTGAACCTGCTGCCAGTGCTGAACCTGCTGCCAGTACTGAACCTGCTGCCAGTACTGAACCTGCTGCTAGTACTGAACCTGCTGCCAGTGCTGAACCTGCTGCTAGTACTGAACCTGCTGCCAGTGCTGAACCTGCTGCCAGTGCTGAACCTGCTGCCAGTGCTGAACCTGCTGCCAGTACTGAACCTGCTGCTAGTACTGAACCTGCTGCCAGTGCTGAACCTGCTGCTAGTACTGAACCTGCTGCTAGTACTGAACCTGCTGCCAGTACTGAACCTGCTGCCAGTGCTGAACCTGCTGCCAGTGCTGAACCTGCTGCCAGTGCTGAACCTGCTGCTAGTAATGAACCTGCTGCCAGTACTGAACCTGCTGCTAGTGCTGAACCTGCTGCTAGTACTGAACCTGCTGCTAGTACTGAACCTGCTGCTAGTACTGAACCTGCTGCTAGTACTGAACCTGCTGCCAGTACTGAACCTGCTGTCAGTGCTGAACCTGCTGCCAGTGCTGAACCTGCTGCCAGTACTGAACCTGCTGCTAGTACTGAACCTGCTGCCAGTGCTGAACCTGCTGCCAGTACTGAACCTGCTGCTAGTACTGAACCTGCTGCCAGTGCTGAACCTGCTGCTAGTACTGAACCTGCTGCTAGTACTGAACCTGCTGTTAGTACTGAACCTGCTGCCAGTACTGAACCTGCTGCCAGTGCTGAACCTGCTGCCAGTGCTGAACCTGCTGCCATTACTGAACCTGCTGCCAGTGCTGAACCTGCTGCTAGTACTGTACCTGCTGCTAGTACTGAACCTGCTGCCAGTGCTGAACCTGCTGCTAGTACTGAACCTGCTGCCAGTACTGAACCTGCTGCCAGTGCTGAACCTGCTGCTAGTACTGAACCTGCTGCCAGTACTGAACCTGCTGCTAGTACTGAACCTGCTGCCAGTACTGAACCTGCTGCTAGTACTGAACCTGCTGCCAGTACTGAACCTGCTGCTAGTACTGAACCTGCTGTCAGTGCTGAACCTGCTGCTAGTGCTGAACCTGCTGCCAGTACTGAACCTGCTGCCAGTACTGAACCTGCTGTCAGTGCTGAACCTGCTGCCAGTGCTGAACCTGCTGCTAGTACTGAACCTGCTGCTAGTACTGAACCTGCTGCCAGTGCTGAACCTGCTGCTAGTACTGAACCTGCTGCCAATACTGAACCTGCTGCCAGTGCTGAACCTGCTGCTAGTACTGAACCTGCTGCCAATACTGAACCTGCTGCCAGTGCTGAACCTGCTGCTAGTACTGAACCTGCTGCCAGTGCTGAACCTGCTGCCAGTGCTGAACCTGCTGCCAGTGCTGAACCTGCTGCCAGTACTGAACCTGCTGCTAGTACTGAACCTGCTGCCAGTACTGAACCTGCTGCTAGTACTGAACCTGCTGCCAGTACTGAACCTGCTGCCAGTACTGAACCTGCTGCCAGTACTGAACCTGCTGCTAGTACTGAACCTGCTGCCAGTACTGAACCTGCTGCCAGTGCTGAACCTGCTGCCAGTACTGAACCTGCTGCCAGTGCTGAACCTGCTGCCAGTACTGATCCTGCTGCTAGTACTGAACCTGCTGCCAGTGCTGAACCTGCTGCTAGTACTGAACCTGCTGCCAGTACTGAACCTGCTGCTAGTACTGAATCTGCTGCTAGTACTGAACCTGCTGCCAGTGCTGAACCTGCTGCCAGTGCTGAACCTGCTGCTAGTACTGAACCTGCTGCTAGTACTGAACCTGCTGCTAGTACTGAACCTGCTGTCAGTGCTGAACCTGCTGCCAGTACTGAACCTGCTGCCAGTACTGAACCTGCTGTCAGTGCTGAACCTGCTGCCAGTGCTGAACCTGCTGCCAGTACTGAACCTGCTGCTAGTGCTGAACCTGCTGCCAGTACTGAACCTGCTGCCAGTACTGAACCTGCTGCTAGTACTGAACCTGCTGCCAGTGCTGAACCTGCTGCCAGTAGTGAACCTGCTGCCAGTACTGAACCTGCTGCTAGTACTGAACCTGCTGCCTGTGCTGAACCTGCTGCTAGTACTGAACCTGCTGCCAGTGCTGAACCTGCTGCCAGTACTGAACCTGCTGCCAGTGCTGAACCTGCTGCCAGTACTGAACCTGCTGCTAGTACTGAACCTGCTGCTAGTACTGAACCTGCTGCCAGTGCTGAACCTGCTGCCAGTGCTGAACCTGCTGCTAGTACTGAACCTGCTGCCAGTACTGAACCTGCTGCCAGTGCTGAACCTGCTGCTAGTACTGAACCTGCTGCTAGTACTGAACCTGCTGCCAGTGCTGAACCTGCTGCCAGTACTGAACCTGCTGCCAGTACTGAACCTGCTGCTAGTACTGAACCTGCTGCCAGTGCTGAACCTGCTGCCAGTACTGAACCTGCTGCCAGTACTGAACCTGCTGCTAGTACTGAACCTGCTGCCAGTTCTGAACCTGCTGCCAGTACTGAACCTGCTGCTAGTTCTGAACCTGCTGTCAGTGCTGAACCTGCTGCCAGTGCTGAACCTGCTGCCAGTACTGAACCTGCTGCTAGTTCTGAACCTGCTGTCAGTGCTGAACCTGCTGCCAGTACTGAACCTGCTGCCAGTACTGAACCTGCTGCTAGTACTGAACCTGCTGCCAGTGCTGAACCTGCTGCCAGTACTGAACCTGCTGCCAGTACTGAACCTGCTGCTAGTACTGAACCTGCTGCCTGTGCTGAACCTGCTGCTAGTACTGAACCTGCTGCCAGTGCTGAACCTGCTGCCAGTACTGAACCTGCTGCTAGTACTGAACCTGCTGCTAGTACTGAACCTGCTGCTAGTACTGAACCTGCTGCCAGTGCTGAACCTGCTGCCAGTGCTGAACCTGCTGCTAGTACTGAACCTGCTGCCAGTACTGAACCTGCTGCTAGTACTGAACCTGCTGCTAGTACTGAACCTGCTGCTAGTACTGAACCTGCTGCCAGTGCTGAACCTGCTGCCAGTGCTGAACCTGCTGCTAGTACTGAACCTGCTGCTAGTTCTGAACCTGCTGTCAGTGCTGAACCTGCTGCCAGTGCTGAACCTGCTGCCAGTACTGAACCTGCTGCTAGTGCTGAACTGCTGCCAGTACTGAACCTGCTGCCAGTACTGAACCTGCTGCCAGTACTGAACCTGCTGCTAGTACTGAACCTGCTGCCAGTACTGAACCTGCTGCTAGTACTGAACCTGCTGCCAGTGCTGAACCTGCTGCCAGTACTGAACCTGCTGCTAGTACTGAACCTGCTGCCAGTGCCTGAACCTGCTGCCAGTACTGAACCTGCTGCCAGTACTGAACCTGCTGCTAGTACTGAACCTGCTGCCAGTACTGAACCTGCTGCTAGTACTGAACCTGTTGCCAGTACTGAACCTGCTGCTAGTACTGAACCTGCTGCCAGTGCTGAACCTGCTGCCAGTACTGAACCTGCTGCCAGTACTGAACCTGCTGCTAGTACTGAACCTGCTGCCTGTGCTGAACCTGCTGCTAGTACTGAACCTGCTGCCAGTACTGAACCTGCTGCTAGTACTGAACCTGCTGCCAGTGCTGAACCTGCTGCCAGTACTGAACCTGCTGCCAGTACTGAACCTGCTGCTAGTGCTGAACCTGCTGCCAGTACTGAACCTGCTGCCAGTGCTGAACCTGCTGCCAGTGCTGAACCTGCTGCTAGTACTGAACCTGCTGCCAGTGCTGAACCTGCTGCCAGTACTGAACCTGCTGCTAGTACTGAACCTGCTGCTAGTGCTGAACCTGCTGCCAGTACTGAACCTGCTGCCAGTACTGAACCTGCTGCTAGTGCTGAACCTGCTGCCAGTACTGAACCTGCTGCTAGTGCTGAACCTGCTGCCAGTGCTGAACCTGCTGCTAGTACTGAACCTGCTGCTAGTACTGAACCTGCTGCTAGTACTGAACCTGCTGCCAGTGCTGAACCTGCTGCTAGTACTGAACCTGCTGCCAGTACTGAACCTGCTGCTAGTACTGAACCTGCTGCTAGTGCTGAACCTGCTGCTAGTACTGAACCTGCTGCCAGTGCTGAACCTGCTGCTAGTACTGAACCTGCTGCTAGTACTGAACCTGCTGCCAGTACTGAACCTGCTGCCAGTGCTGAACCTGCTGCCAGTACTGAACTGCTGCTAGTACTGAACCTGCTGCCAGTGCTGAACCTGCTGCTAGTACTGAACCTGCTGCTAGTACTGAACCTGCTGCCAGTACTGAACCTGCTGCTTGTGCTGAACCTGCTGCCAGTGCTGAACCTGCTGCCAGTACTGAACCTGCTGCTAGTACTGAACCTGCTGCCAGTGCTGAACCTGCTGCCAGTACTGAACCTGCTGCTAGTACTGAACCTGCTGCCAGTGCTGAACCTGCTGCCAGTACTGAACCTGCTGCTAGTACTGAACCTGCTGCTAGTACTGAACCTGCTGCCAGTGCTGAACCTGCTGCTAGTACTGAACCTGCTGCCAGTGCTGAACCTGCTGCTAGTACTGAACCTGCTGCCAGTGCTGAACCTGCTGCCAGTGCTGAACCTGCTGCTAGTACTGAACCTGCTGCTAGTACTGAACCTGCTGCCAGTACTGAACCTGCTGTCAGTGCTGAACCTGCTGCCAGTGCTGAACCTGCTGCCAGTACTGAACCTGCTGCTAGTACTGAACCTGCTGCCAGTGCTGAACCTGCTGCCAGTACTGAACCTGCTGCTAGTACTGAACTGCTGCCAGTGCTGAACCTGCTGCTAGTACTGAACCTGCTGCTAGTACTGAACCTGCTGTTAGTACTGAACCTGCTGCCAGTACTGAACCTGCTGCCAGTGCTGAACCTGCTGCCAGTGCTGAACCTGCTGCCATTACTGAACCTGCTGCCAGTGCTGAACCTGCTGCTAGTACTGTACCTGCTGCTAGTACTGAACCTGCTGCCAGTGCTGAACCTGCTGCTAGTACTGAACCTGCTGCCAGTACTGAACCTGCTGCCAGTGCTGAACCTGCTGCTAGTACTGAACCTGCTGCCAGTACTGAACCTGCTGCTAGTACTGAACCTGCTGCCAGTACTGAACCTGCTGCTAGTACTGAACCTGCTGCCAGTACTGAACCTGCTGCTAGTACTGAACCTGCTGTCAGTGCTGAACCTGCTGCTAGTGCTGAACCTGCTGCCAGTACTGAACCTGCTGCCAGTACTGAACCTGCTGTCAGTGCTGAACCTGCTGCCAGTGCTGAACCTGCTGCTAGTACTGAACCTGCTGCTAGTACTGAACCTGCTGCCAGTGCTGAACCTGCTGCTAGTACTGAACCTGCTGCCAATACTGAACCTGCTGCCAGTGCTGAACCTGCTGCTAGTACTGAACCTGCTGCCAATACTGAACCTGCTGCCAGTGCTGAACCTGCTGCTAGTACTGAACCTGCTGCCAGTGCTGAACCTGCTGCCAGTGCTGAACCTGCTGCCAGTGCTGAACCTGCTGCCAGTACTGAACCTGCTGCTAGTACTGAACCTGCTGCCAGTACTGAACCTGCTGCTAGTACTGAACCTGCTGCCAGTACTGAACCTGCTGCCAGTACTGAACCTGCTGCTAGTACTGAACCTGCTGCCAGTACTGAACTGCTGCCAGTGCTGAACCTGCTGCCAGTACTGAACCTGCTGCCAGTGCTGAACCTGCTGCCAGTACTGATCCTGCTGCTAGTACTGAACCTGCTGCCAGTGCTGAACCTGCTGCTAGTACTGAACCTGCTGCCAGTACTGAACCTGCTGCTAGTACTGAATCTGCTGCTAGTACTGAACCTGCTGCCAGTGCTGAACCTGCTGCCAGTGCTGAACCTGCTGCTAGTACTGAACCTGCTGCTAGTACTGAACCTGCTGCTAGTACTGAACCTGCTGTCAGTGCTGAACCTGCTGCCAGTACTGAACCTGCTGCCAGTACTGAACCTGCTGTCAGTGCTGAACCTGCTGCCAGTGCTGAACCTGCTGCCAGTACTGAACCTGCTGCTAGTGCTGAACCTGCTGCCAGTACTGAACCTGCTGCCAGTACTGAACCTGCTGCTAGTACTGAACCTGCTGCCAGTGCTGAACCTGCTGCCAGTAGTGAACCTGCTGCCAGTACTGAACCTGCTGCTAGTACTGAACCTGCTGCCTGTGCTGAACCTGCTGCTAGTACTGAACCTGCTGCCAGTGCTGAACCTGCTGCCAGTACTGAACCTGCTGCCAGTGCTGAACCTGCTGCCAGTACTGAACCTGCTGCTAGTACTGAACCTGCTGCTAGTACTGAACCTGCTGCCAGTGCTGAACCTGCTGCCAGTGCTGAACCTGCTGCTAGTACTGAACCTGCTGCCAGTACTGAACCTGCTGCCAGTGCTGAACCTGCTGCTAGTACTGAACCTGCTGCTAGTACTGAACCTGCTGCCAGTGCTGAACCTGCTGCCAGTACTGAACCTGCTGCCAGTACTGAACCTGCTGCTAGTACTGAACCTGCTGCCAGTGCTGAACCTGCTGCCAGTACTGAACCTGCTGCCAGTACTGAACCTGCTGCTAGTACTGAACCTGCTGCCAGTTCTGAACCTGCTGCCAGTACTGAACCTGCTGCTAGTTCTGAACCTGCTGTCAGTGCTGAACCTGCTGCCAGTGCTGAACCTGCTGCCAGTACTGAACCTGCTGCTAGTTCTGAACCTGCTGTCAGTGCTGAACCTGCTGCCAGTACTGAACCTGCTGCCAGTACTGAACCTGCTGCCAGTACTGAACCTGCTGCCAGTACTGAACCTGCTGCTAGTACTGAACCTGCTGCTAGTACTGAACCTGCTGCCAGTACTGAACCTGCTGCCAGTACTGAACCTGCTGCCAGTGCTGAACCTGCTGCCAGTACTGAACCTGCTGCCAGTACTGAACCTGCTGCCAGTGCTGAACCTGCTGCCAGTACTGAACCTGCTGCCAGTACTGAACCTGCTGCTAGTACTGAACCTGCTGCCTGTGCTGAACCTGCTGCTAGTACTGAACCTGCTGCCAGTGCTGAACCTGCTGCCAGTACTGAACCTGCTGCTAGTACTGAACCTGCTGCTAGTACTGAACCTGCTGCTAGTACTGAACCTGCTGCCAGTGCTGAACCTGCTGCCAGTGCTGAACCTGCTGCTAGTACTGAACCTGCTGCCAGTACTGAACCTGCTGCTAGTACTGAACCTGCTGCTAGTACTGAACCTGCTGCTAGTACTGAACCTGCTGCCAGTGCTGAACCTGCTGCCAGTGCTGAACCTGCTGCTAGTACTGAACCTGCTGCTAGTTCTGAACCTGCTGTCAGTGCTGAACCTGCTGCCAGTGCTGAACCTGCTGCCAGTACTGAACCTGCTGCTAGTGCTGAACCTGCTGCCAGTACTGAACCTGCTGCCAGTACTGAACCTGCTGCTAGTACTGAACCTGCTGCCAGTGCTGAACCTGCTGCCAGTAA